>CM067483.1:31664447-31720383 GCA_034552555.1 Semaprochilodus insignis | reverse complement strand
TTCCATGTGGTTTTATGGGAAATGCTCTCTTGTAGGGAGTCAAGTCAAGGTTTATTTATATGCAGCTTTTACAACAGATGTTGTCACAAAGGAGCTTTACAGGGACTCCGGGTCCAAAGACCCCAGTGAGCAAGCCAAGGGCGACAGTGGCAATGATAAACTCCCTCAGAGCAAGAGGAAGACATCTAGAGAGGAACCAAGACTCAAGAGGGTAGCCCATCCTCCTCTGGTCCACACCGGATAGCAAGACAAGCACAAAAGCAATATAAGAAGGATCAGACTTTACAATTACATATGATGTTGAATAGAGAACAACCAATAACTGTTTGAGTCCCGTGAGATTAAAAATGAGAATCAGACCTGAAAGTCTGAATGAAACTTTTACCAGTGAATCCCGTGACCACTGTAAGGAGTCTATCACTTTGAAACAACTTGAACATCAGTAACTGCTGCTAGAAGCCTACACTTATGATCTATTAGTATTAATAAGAATTTTGACATTTTTGAGAAATGTTCACAGTCGTGGTGATAGGAAGCTCTGAACTGCTTAATGCTCTGTCACAGAAGGTTACTGAATAGTTGTGAATGTGCTGCCTGATGTCTGACATACTGTTTTGCCAAAGTTTTGAGGGATAGATTTGGCTTACAACATATATATTTTAAAGCTGTCCCTAGTGGAGGGATACATGAAGGGTGTTCTAAGGCAAAATAGTACCCAAAGAAAACATATTTTTTTAGATTTGCCACTGTTTTACCATCATCAATATTACAAAAGAAATCTGAAGATACATGTAGGTCTGCTGGTGATTTTGGATAGTACCTAATAGAGATACACTGCTGCCATTTTTTCTCTTCTGATACCTGATCCATAAGTATAGGCCAATACTGATACCATTAATAACTCTATCTAATCTAACCTGTAAATTCTGATATTTAAAATGTTATGTCCTATGTCAGTAATTAAACCTCCTCAGCGTCACTGAATTACTTGTTGGCATAATACACAGTGGATTATATATATACACACACACGTATATATAGTATATTATTACTATACACACATGCATATATAGTAATAATAACCATGACCAACAACTTAGGTAAATGTAAAATATCTTTATTGCAAAACAGTCAAAAACAGACCTGAAGAGTGTACAGATAAAGCTGTGGTGTGTAGATGTAAGTACCCAGGAGCTTCTCTAAATGGAGCTAAATGTTTCATGTCCAAATTTTCCAAGTCATTTGTCTCATGCATGCATCTCATTTGCTTATGCGAAAAAAAATGAATAACTTGCAATTAATGGCCAACTTGACTTAAATTATTAAAGGGTGGTCTCTGACTTTTGCCCATTATTGCACACCCACCAGTGTCTGCTGTGCAAGGGTGTAGCTTTGGTGAAGGGCGAACTTCAGAAGTTCTCCATTTATTTGGGAATCCAGAGCCAGGAAACTGTAACATTACTGAAACTGGTACTGACAGAATGGATTCTCCTCTCATCAAACGACTTGCATCATCTTTTCTTCAGTAGTTTTGCATATTTCAAAGACATCTTCTTCATCTTTACTATGTTAACACTCAGCCAGTAACTGGGAACATCCTTGGTACTAATGGAAATGGGTTCAGCCCACTGATCTAAATGTCCATGGTGTAGTCTATTTCTTCTTACACTAACTTTATAGTCAAATTCAGTTTGTATCATTTTTAATACAGCAGATATTCAGCGATTTCCACATACACCACATCTCCAAGAGTCTGTAGACACCGGCTTATTTAACACATCTTCTGAAATCAGGGGGCATTGATAGTGGGGGAATTTATCCCTCACTTGGCCTTTACTCTTCTGGGAGGACTTTACATAAGATGTTGGAACATTGCTGTGTGGATCTGATTGACCATTAGTGAGGTCAGGTACTGATAATAGATGATTCGATGATGACAAATGCCAACCCAGCTCATCCCAATGTCATGGGATCATGCTTCATCACTCCAGAGAACATAGTTCCACTGCTGCACAGCCCAGTGCTGGGGAGCTTTATGTACCCCCCTAGCCGAAGGCACGGTGTGCAGCTGCAGTGGGTTACTTTGGAGATTGTACAAGCTGTGTGAATGCCTGCGGGTGCACCTTAGAGCAGCTGAATTTCATTCTTAAAGGCTGTCTGGATACTTTCGGACATGTAACGCATGAGAAATTTAAGGTCTCCAACACACAGAAGGGCACACCGGGTACGATCCCATTTTGATGCCAAATCTCCGAATCCACAGAGTTGCATAACAGCTCGCTGTCATGGTTATGTATTCAACCACCTGCTCCAACAGGAAGTCAGCCTTATTGGACGAAGAGCGTAAAACCTGTGATTGAGCGATGCCAGGGCCGATGTGAGAGAGCAGAGGCCTGTGGGTAAACACTTTGCGCTATTGATCACCCTTGACACGGCACGGCAATCAGACCTGAGCCTATTAGTCCCTTCCTCGTACAGTCAGGCCACCTGCCGACAAAGGAGGGTCCATTGATTTGCCGTGACTTAATTGAGAACTTATTTAGAGAATTAATGTGTCTTGGCACGCAGCTGCAGTTACGGCGATCCAGAGTGCCATTATAAAATCAGGCCCGTTTGATGGATTCATTTGGGCCTGTTTACAGATGCAGATCTAGCGCTGCAATCTCATTTAACTGGACAGATTTACTCTCCCTCAGTGGCCAGCGGTATTCATCAGACTTTTATAACGTCTGGGGGGTCTGAGCGAACCACGCCGGATTAGAAATAAGCATGAGACTTATTAGATCAGCTCTCAAATTAGACCTCACCAGAGACGAGTCATAATGTCTCACTTACTACCGACGGCAGCTTGGGATTCGGGGGATTGTCTTTGCCGAGCTGCGGATGTGTGTTCGTAGGGAGACATAAATATGTATGCGGGTTGGGCTACGGTGTGTTGAGTCGCAAGTTGATATGGAATTTACTTGCCATTTGTCTTCTGATGCTCTACAACAGAATCAGTGCCCTGGCTAGTCCATAACGTGTTCATCATTTTGATGATGCAAAAGGAGAGAGGGCGAAGAGAGAGAGAGAGGGGGGGGGGGGGGGGGGCAGGGTAGAGCTTTGCCTTGGGCATTTTAATTGCAATGAAAGTAGGTTAACCGGGGGATAAATTATGGCTGTAATGTGGAATGGATGAAGGGCCGGGGATGAGGAGGCTGGGCCTCTCTCTAACCTTGAACTCCTGATGTGCTACATGCACCTGCTCAGAGGAATCCATTTCCTTCTCAGCGGTCTTCTCTCCGCACGTAGAGCTCTCCCATTACCACATAGCACATCTCCCTCATACCTACAACATGGACAATGGTGCTTGGAATAGAACACAGCAGGCATTGAGTACGGACAAATGTTGGGGCAGAAAAGGTTCATCCACAACAGCACCACTGGTGAGAGGGAGGAACTCACCCATCAGTGGTGCTGCTGTTTTTTTGTCCCCCACTTTTTATGTCTAAACAAGTCCAACAGTATCTAGACAGTCCCTCTAATTAGTGAATTCAGCCACTCACATTCTGGCAAAGACATTGGCTGTATTCAAAATGGCATACTACATACTACTCATGTACTAAATCTGCCTGAAAGTAGTATGTAGTATACAGGATACGACCAAATTGAAGATCTATAGTGCACAGGAGATTCTAGTATACAGGGGGAGCTATCTTCGTGGTGTACTGCATCCCATCATGGCGGTGGGTAACACTGGGGAGCAAAACGCAGCCAACTCCGAGTATAACTGTGGGTGTAGTGATTGTAGTGGGGCATATTTTCATCAGAATGAACCTCAGAAAGTTCAAATATACAGGTCTGAAGATCAATAAAAGATGAACTCGCTTTAGAGGATCAGTTTTAGAGTGAAATAGCCGAGGGGAGCTAACAACTAGGCTAAACGTATTTCAGGTGAACTGAGCAGCGTTAGCAGCAGCTAGCTCTAAACAGCGGATACAGTAATAACAGCTCTGAGGTAAATGGTCATGTGACTGTATTAGTATGCTACACTGTTTGTCAAAACGTGTTATTGTATTGCATACCACACACAGGGGACAGTATGTAGTATGCAATATATACTACTGTAGTATGCAGTGTGCAGTATAGTAGGGTGCCAATTTAGATACAGCCATTGGAGACACTCTAGAGTAGTCACACCATGTCCAATGCCAGGCGTCAGTATGAGGGATATACAGACCTCCAGCATTGGATTAGAATTAGGATTTAAGATCACTGACCAATCTGCTTCACATTTAACCCATCTGTGCAGTAAACCCCCACATACACACACTCAACCCTGGTCATGGAGGCACCCTGCCCTGCACCTTTTAGTGCTTTCCCTGCTCCTAACACACCTGATTCAACTTATCAGCTTATTAACAAGCCCTTTCGGAGTTTCAGGGGTGTGTTAAAGCAGGGAATCCATTAAAATGTGGGGGACAGGGTGTCTTCAACACCAGGGTTGAGAAACACTGCTCTAGTAAACACACACACACACTTTAGGGCAGGAGGCTCTTCGGGCAAGAGCTGTGGGATGAGTTGGAGTGATCCAGAACTAAGGGTGTAACGATTCTACAAATTCTATGCCTTTCCATGGTCTGGTGGACACTCCCCCGACCAACAACAGCCTGTTGCGCTCCCATTACATACATTTATGTGAGTTAGTCTCCTTAAACCTATATAGTATATTGGGTTATAGTATAACCCAATTTATGGCTTGAAAATTGAGGTCTGAAACGAACCGTGAATTTACAGAATCATTACCCTCCTATCCAAAATGAATCATCCAACATCAGTACCTCACCGCACTAGTGCACATATGGCTAAATACTATCAATTCCTCACAGCAATGTTCCAAGATCTAATGTAAAGCCTAAAACAGTACCTAAAACAGTTACTGCACCAAAGGGCAGAAAACTCTTAAATCTATTAAAAGGCCCATGTTCTGCATTTTACTTTATTTGTACCTTTTTGGTCCCCTTTTCAATAGTCATAATTATAGTCATAATTCAAAACATTACAGCCTTCCAATGTCACTGTATTCATTAGATGTATAACGTGAATAACTATGCATACTCACACTATACCCGATTGCCTTGTACCTTTCCCAAAGACAATTATGCCCCCTCCCCACTCCCTCTAACTGGCCTGCATTCACACTGTGCTTAACATTCTGGAACTGAGCACACTTACGTCATCACTCTGAGTGTCGTTATAGCCTTAAGCTAGGTTTATACTTGACACATTGTAAGGGGGCGCACCCTCTCAGCATGTGGTCACGGCCTCCGAGCTTTTGTGCATGTGGTGCTCCAAATGAATGAATCTGACGGCTGATTTGCTTGGCAGGTTCATCGCTACAGGGGGGTGTATATGAGAGCTCTACCATTTTTCACAGAGAAGACTGCAAAGTTGGAAGTGCTAACTACACTTATCATCAGGAAAATGTTGCACCCAGAAGGAATCAACCAAAAGGAATGAAACTTGGTGAGTAGGCTTGACATCATGTGACATGTGAAAGATTCAAGTTTCACGCTCGGCTGTGCATGTGACATAAGCAAGGACGGGCAAGGACAAGTTTGAAAGCAATTCGAGCAGTTGGAAGAGTTTGAAGGGCGTCACATCACAGGGCTCTGGGAAGTAAGATGGACTTGGATGTATTGCATGATATACCTGTCATGAGGATACTACCATAGAAGACTTTTGGCAGGAGTGGACAGAAGAAGGCCAAACCAGCAACACGAAGGCTCTGGGAGATCTACATGAACCACGAAGAGAGAGAGAGCTGATGAATTGTCTGACATATGTGGCATGACTCAACAGCCAAGACTGCCAAGACATTCAGTGAGCATAATGCGCTCCATGATTTATCCTGCTAGTGCCAGCGCCATTGGCAGATGGCTGCACGACGCAGGACTACATGCACACCCACCGTTATGACAACTGCCCTTAACACCAGATCCATCTCCAAAGACTGCAATGGTGTCATGCTAGACTGGCATGGAGTGACTCAGAATGGCAGCCCACTTTTGTCTTGGTGGAGACCGTGTGTGGAGGCACCGTGGTCAGCGCCAAGATGATTGGTTTGCTGTCACGTGTCACACGTCCAGAAGGCCTGGTGTCACTCCACCTCCACCCCTACCGCACCATCTGCAGGAACTGTGGGGGAATATTCAAGCTGCATGGGATGGATTATCACAGGACACCATTAGGAACCTCTACAGCTCCATGCTGAGATGTCTGGCATGTTGCGTTACTGAGAGAGAATACTTTTGTATGTTTAGTTCAATACATATTGCCCATATCAGGCAAGACAGCATTGCAATCCGACACTTCCTTCTGGGTGCAACTATTTTTTTGATGATGAGTGTATTAATACTAACGTGTTTGCTTCAAGTTCACACACCATCTAGTGTGACATTTTGCTACTTTGCTCCTTTAATCTGCTGAAACTCTGAGCACTGCACGCCCAATTTCCGCAGAGGCGTAGAGCGTTTGAATTATCCAAAGGAGAGGATTGCTCGTTGGTAAGTGTTTTTCCATAACATTGCCCTTGGAGACGCAAGTCAGCTTTGACCAGTGAGTCTTCTCTTTCTGTGTTTCTGATGCTCTAATCTCATTCAAGGCTAAAGTTTGGCTTCCCGCTTGCCAGCTTTCCCATTCCACTGAGGAATCATCACACTCCACACTCCCTCACTGCCTAACTTGACCTCTATTTCTCTTCCGGAAGGTTCTGGCTGGACTGTGGACAAAATGAACAGTGCCTATAAAAGGCTGGTTCCACTTCATTCACACTGTGTTTTATATGAGATGTAGTAAGAAGCTGTAGTGTCTACAGAGATAAAGGTTTATGGTTCGGTGGTTTGTGGCTTGACGTTGGCCTTTAAATAGTGTAGAACCTTTACATTATGTGTGTTCTTCTCATTTAGAAGAAATTCAGAAGAAAATTCCTTGACCAAAGGAACCCTGGTTCTTGAACTACTTTTGTTCAGGCTTTGTAGAACTTTGGTGCTATTCAGGGAACCAGTTTGCATTTTCCACCAGTTTTTATTGGAAGCAAGATACATCAAAGTATATGGCATCAGTGTTAACAGAGAGCGCTGCACAGCAGTAGTGAACAGTATTAACCAGCTGGCAGAGCGTATAGAACCTGTGAGCATTTGTGCTGTTATTCCAGATGTGTGTTTATATCCAGAAAGCAAGCACGGATCAATTACTGCTGATTAGAAGATGTAGAAGAGGTTCTTCAGGAGACCACTGGGTATCGCCATTGTAGCCTCAACAACTGACATGCCCACAGATGTCATCATGGTTCTTGCTGAGGAACCTACTATTCTATGGTTCCAACTGGGAACAAACTTTTTCTGTTCTGAACCTGTTTATTGTTGGCGGAAATGGTTCTAAAATTAGGTTTGCAGAACCTGTTCCACATTGGTGGAAAAGGGCTAGGACAGGTTCCTTGGGTGCCCAAAAGTGGTATCACTCTTAAAAACGCTTTCTGCAGTCTTTACTTTTAGGACTTCTTTTCTGAGTACGTGTAGAAACACTCCAATATCTGCGTATCCAACCTTCCTCCTGAACAGTAAACTGAAATTTCACTGTTTGGAAATAAAACAGTATGCAGATTGTAAGGTCCAGTATCCAAGCCAAGAACAACTGAACCATCAGCGTTTATCTCTGTAGATAATAGAATGTCTTTCCGCAACTCATATAAGGCACAATGCGAATGAAATGGAACCAGCTTTTTACAGCAGCCGTTCGTTTTTGTCCACAGTCCAGCCAGAAGGTTCTGGAAGAGAAATGGAGGCCAAGTTGGGCAGTGAGGGGAGAAGGACAGTGCGGAGTGTGATGACTCCTTGTTCCTGAAGGATGAGTGGATGGTCTGAGAGAGAGGGCCATCTCTCTCTCTCTCTCTATTTTGCGCTGCACTGTCCTTCGCTCTGCTGGCTCCGGCTCCCCCTCAGGTGCTTTAGGTAGAGTCCTAATGAAAGATCAAGGACATTAGCTGCACGGAGAGCAGAATCGGGGTACCTGCAGTTAGCAGTGTGGTTACAGAACATTAATTTTACCGCAGACTCATTTGTAAGGGGTGGGGTGGTGGGGGGGTGATAGCAGAGAGAGAGAGAGAGAGAGAGAGAGAGAGAGAGAGAGAGAGAGAGAATGAGAAGCCAAGGCCCAGTGAAGGGCTGTAAGAGAAGCGCAGTGCGGAGCGGCCAGTGTGGAAACTTCATCTCAGCCATGGTGTAGAAATGGGAGTCATTCAGGCTGGCATTTCCACCTGCTTTGTCAGCACAGCCTGCATGGAAAATGTCAAATTCATTACCTGCAGCACCCCACTATAGCCTGCGCTCTCGCTCTCATTTTTTTACTCCTCTTTGGCATAAATATACATTGTCCTTTTTTATTCGTTTTCCTTTTCATTTTGTTTTTTTCCTCTTTATGTGATGAAATTAGTTTGGTTTCTTCGCTTTGCTAGCTAATAAACTCTCTCTCTCTCTCTCTCGGTCTCATTTTCCCTCTCTATGGGTTTCTTAATCTGGTTTATTCTCACTTGCTCTCTACCTTTTACTCTCTCTTTTTTGTATTATGCTTTCTCTTTCTCTGTCTTTCTTGCTTTCTCTCTCTCCCTCATTCTGTCTCTGTCTTGCTCTTTCTCTCTGTCCCTCTCTCGGTGGGGTCGCGACCCGGTCAGGTCAGCAGAGGAGACGGTCATGTTTGTGTGTATGCTACTGAGCCTGTCCTGCAGCCCAAAAGAGGAAGATCTTTTTTTTATTCATTTGTTCATTTAACAAGAACAACACAAACTAACCAACTAAACACGATAAATCAGTTTAGCCAGATTGAGCTAATTCTGCTAAATTTGTGTTATTAAAAACTTTGTATCATCATCAAAAGAATAGTTGCACCTAGAAGGAAGTGTCAGATTCCAATGCTATTCGGAAGGAAGATAAAGGTTACTAATGGTGCTGGCACGAACAGGATGACTCAACTAACCGTTGACAACAAACCGTTCATCTTGGTGTTGACCACGGTGCCTCCACACACGGATTCGTTGGTCTTCCACACCAAGACAAAAGCGAGACTCGTCACTGAAGATGACCCGCTGCCATTCTGAGTCACTCCATGACAGTCTGGCACGACACCATTGCAGTCTTTGCTGATGTTGATGTTGTGTTAAGGACAGTCGTCGTAACAGTCTGCATGCATGTAGTCCTGCGTCGTGCAGCCACCTGCCAATGGTGCTGGCACTAACAGGATGACTCATGGAGGACATCACTGCTCGCTGAATGTCTGCAATTGTGGCTGCGCATGTGACATAACCAAGGACGGACCTTATCACTGTACCTGACTGACCCAAGGTACAGAGACAAGGTCCGTCCTTGGTTATGTCGCATGCGCAGCTGAGCGTGAAACTTGAATCATTTGCATGTCTCACAATGTCATATATATATATATATATTTCTCTGTACATGGAACAATAAGCTCTTGGTTCTTGAATCTTGTATATATTTTTGTTACTGAAGACAAAAACATTCATAGTGCAAAATCAGAGGGATCTCCAAAACAGATGGAAATTGAATTTGATCTGTTTTACCTTTTCTGCCTACTACAAAGGCCTACCTTGTTGGCACACCTTGCAGGTACATAGCTAGTGCCTGTATCTTTATCAGTGGTCAAATTTCAGGATGCTGTAGGATGGGAGATCTTTGCTTGGTGGACAGTCTCTTAACCCAGCTCTGTCACTGAGTCGTGTAGAAATCTGACACATAGAACCGAAGTAACCTCACAAGAAGACAGAGAGAACAGTGATGAAGTCTCCACTGACAAGATTCTAATTTCCCTATGAATCCCCGACCTGTGGCCTCCATGCAAATCGTCTCGATTGAGCCGTACAGACTTGCAAATGCGTTCAAACCTTCAACCCTTAATGCTGCAGATTTGCAGTAATACCCCCATATTTGTGGCTGACTTACAAGGACCGTGGGACAAATTAAAGGCGCCGTGCGGCGGATTTGGACAGTTATCAGCTCTGCGCGTGTTCCTTCACGGGGAGAGCACTTATTGATTTCCGCCTCCGAGGAGAGGCCCCATTTTCTGCTACCTTGGAAACTGAATAAATGAGATACTAATTACTGAAAGAGACTAAGCGCAAACACCCAAACACAGACGATCCCTCCAGAAGTACCTCGGGTAGGAGGGGTGGGGGGAGGAAGTGGCCCGCAGCTGGGGCCTAAACACAGCGCTTAACAACACACCTGGACAGGCTGCTATCCTCCGTCAGGTAGAGAAGAAGGAAGAATGGTTCAGGGTGTAGGGGTATGAGCCACCTCTGTTTGTTTCCTTGGCAACAAAAACATGCAATATGTCTTTTGTAGCGGCGTTCTGGCGCTGCACGCCGGTTCCCTCGGGAGTCTCGCAAGAAAACATTTACTGAATAAATGAAACAGCCTTTTGATTGCCATGGTGATATTTGCAGTAAATGTGTGCCAAGCTCGACGGCATGCCAGATTTCATCCAGCCATTAAAACCCAACCAGGATTTAATAACGTCAGGTGTTTGCTGTTTTCCCAAGTCGTGTGGCGCGAGGGAAACTAGGTAATCACCCTTCCCACTTCTGCAACCTGTAAATAACCTCTGCAAAATAGATGAACTCTGTCTGTCTGTCTGTCTGTCTGTCGGCGTCTGGCAACATGCTTCTTCTACACTTTCTGTCTTTCTTTGCCTGCAGTTGCATAGCAACCCAGTCGAGCATGGGTGTGGTGACACTGTACGGAGGGGTAGTTTGTGTATGATTTCCAGACTCGGCCTCTTTAATTAAGAATGGACCTCAGTGTGTGCACCGAGCCTTTCAGGTGGCACCACTGAATTATACAGCGAGTGTAAACAAGGGCACAGCCAAAACTGCACTGGAGACCACAAGACACCGCAAACATAAGGGCTTTAATGTGAGCATAGCCATCGGAATGTAACAGCAGTCGCGAATGTGGGTTGTGCTTGATTGCGGGTTTGAAGTGAATGAGTTTACGCTGTTGTTTAGATTTTCCATATGATGCTCAGTTTCGGGTTTAAGATGCTGGATTATGTTGTAGGAAATCAAAGGCAGACAGAGACAAGTGGGAAACGTCAATAGATTTGCAACTGTGCCAACCAACCATTGACGCTGGCACACAGAGGAATTTGACCCCCATGTTTAGCCCATCCGTGCAGCATGAAGCAGTTGGTGATTAGGTGCCTTGCTCAAGGCCACTTCAGCCATGTCCTGTCAGCTCAGGGGATCAAACCAGAGACCTTCCGGGTCACAAGGCTGGTTGCCTTAACCTCCAGCCCACAACTGCCCTGCTTAAGCTTGATCCCATACACTCCTAGTCAAAAGTTTAGACACACCCAACTAAATGGATGTTGTTGCTGATCTTAAAGACTCTACAGTTACAGTTGATGAGAGTCTGAAACAGTACATATCCTGATATACCACATATGCTCTTGATGTACCACAGCATTATATTTCTCCATATCTCCACCTCTAATATATATTTAGTTGCACAAAAAAACATTTCTCTCCTTTTCTGCACAGCGTAAAAGCTCTAGTTCTCCTTTCGGTTTAGTGAATTTTCATGATGGACAGACCAATAGAATTACTCCAAAACTGCTTAGAAATAAACCTTGCTCTATCAGCCTCCACTGCAGGTTAAGAAAGCTGTTCCATCCTCCTGTAAAGTTCCATTTTGGAGATTTTTAAGGTGGACTGCATAATTCCATGAGTGCTATTTTATAGTTGTATGTCTTCACTTTTATTCTAAAGCAAAGCTTTAAGCTGAAGATAAGGGAAATCTTATATGAGTAACCTTTGACTGGTAGTGTCTATACTGTATATTGTGCAGGTTCATATTAACATCTTAACATTCGAATCGTCACTGTTGTGAATAAACCTCAAAACTCCGAAAAGGTAACTGCGTATATTAGAAAAAAACATTCTTCATTTTTAATGTGCATGCAATGTAATTATCATTTGCGTTTTTAACATTGGTATTTTGCCAAATGTCTCATTATTTTTTTTAATTTTAATTTTTACCCATTTTTTTCCAAAATCAGTCAAGTCCAGTTCAACTGACTAGCTAGATCTCCCTTCATCATACAATGCTACAATCCCAGATCAGCGCTCATCCTCCAAGAACCACTGATTGCAGCAGAGAGTACACCTCCCAAAACCCACTTCCAAATTCCTGTAATCCACTGCTACTGATGTAAAATCAACAAGACAAGGAAAACAAGCTAGCCAGTGAAACGCTATCATTTGCTGTCATTCACTCTTGTATTTATGATACATCCATGTGTCAAAAAAGGGCTTGTTGTCCATCTGACATTGTTAATGAGTGCATCATCTTTGAGTGCTGCCTTTAGAAGCCAGACTGGGTAAGGTGATGAGATTCTGAAATGAAAACTTGGAAAATCAAATATAGCAGTCAATGCATCATTAAACTATCTTATGTTTTTATCTATGGCATAAAAATGGGGGGTGGGTCCTGCAGGTTTCCGTCTTTGGTATTCTTAACTAACTAGAGAGACATCACTGATCTGCCCTCAGGGCGGCACTGTAGCAAACTGGTTTACCCATATACTCCTTAATAGCCTAGCAACTTTAACTATAACTTTAACTATCTGGAAAATTGCTGGAAAGATTTGTTATACTGCAGTATCACTCCAGAAAAGAGCATTTCTAAAATTGTTAATCCAAACTATTTTTTGCCCCGAAGCTAGCATCACTGCCACTATGGAGAATGAGTTAGCAGACATGCAAGGCTGGAGTAGGCAGCTCACATGGGACCCTCCGAATACCAAGAGGCATTTTACACGCTCAATTATGGTGAAGGCCGACTGATAAAACTGGGGACTAAGAAACTACCCACCCACCTTAATAAGCCTACTCTCCTATTGATGGTTGTCCCCAGACAGTCTCATTGTGAGATCATGGTGGGAGTCCTCTCCTACCAATCCTCCTTCTCCTCTCCAACCCAACCCAGAAACAGATTTTGGGACGCCATCTTGACAGCTGTCTAGATACTGAAGGAGATCAAGTTGAAGTTGGTTACAATACCTGCCGAAGTGTCTTCAGGTGGAAGTGTCTTCATGGTGGTACACTAGCCAGGAAGACCTTTATAGATTTTAGGGTGATATCACTGCAGACACACCCAGAGAGCACAGACAAACATGGAGAAATCCAACTGCTGGAGAACCAGCCGTGTGACTGTCCGTGTTTTATTTGGGTTTATATTATTATCTGTGCTTTGTATTTTGTACTTGGTCTAAACCAAATAAAGCATATAGAAAACCACACAGGCATGAGTAGGTGGGCTCTGTGTAGTAGCTGAGGGTGTGCTTGCTCCTTTCCTTTTGCTCCATCCCATTCTTGCGGGGTAGGAAAGGGGAAGCACAGGAGCAGTAGCAAAGGTTTCAGGAACACAGTCCATGTCTGGTCCCACAAAACTAGGAGGGTAAAGGCTAGAGCATGCCTCCTCTCAGACAGTGGTCTTCAACCCACCTCCCAGAGAGCTACAGAGTTTAGTTCCAATCTGTATCCAGCAAGCTGCCCCACGCCCTTGCTTAATCTTTAATACATCTGATCCAGCCAATCAGGGACTTGGGAAGAGGTTGATTAGCTGGAGCAGGTGTAGCAAATTGTGGTTGGAACTAGGCAATGCATGAAAGTAGCTCTCCAGCGGCACAGCGCCTTTTCAAGCTGCCTTTAACACAAGGTCATTGGACAAGTTGGTATGCTTGAAGGAGAATGCTAACTGCTAATTCTGTTATGTCAGCTAACAGTTCCCTGCATTGTTTAGAATCGTGCTGAGTAATGGGAAGAGATGGAGGACCATCCTGGAAAGAGCAGGTTCCTTGCCGCTGATGGGTGTGGCATCCCTTGTGATTGAACTTACGGCACGAAGACAGATGGTTGCCCCACTCGAGAGCCAAAGATTTCTCATTAGATGGAATAAGATTAGATTTGAATGGGAAGAAATCATTTGTGGATGGAGCATCGGTAGGTGTATTCATATTCATATTATCGTTGCAGTTTATGCATGATCTGAATCCATCAGACTCCATGATGGCCTACTGTATAGGGTTTTTTGTGTATCGATCCACTGTGTAGTGGGATTTTGGGACGTGTTATACATAATCAGACATAGGAACTGTGGAAAAAGTCCATATTCATTTAACTTAGATCCTACCATGATGGCTGACACAGTTGATGATGCTGTCACAAGAGTGTACGCAGTTTGGCAGGTTCGGCACACACTCTGACGGCGCAACCCAGACAGGAGTGACGGCGCTCTCTAGACATCAGTGCTCGTCTTCATCTCTTCCAGCTCTTCATCCACAAGTTTTCTGTATCTCTCTATGTACACAAACTGACTGGCATGCTGTTACCTCAGAGTGGCAACAACACATCCGCAAATAAAATGAAGGAAGTGCCCTGGAGGAAGTTTCTGAATTTTTATTGTCTGCAAATATTATTCTGTACAAAAAGGTAATATATTAAATATATTGAGGATATACTGTATTTGTGTGTTTGGGGATGTAATGGCAATATATAACAATATACACTCCTCATCAAAAAGAATAACTGTACCCAGAAGGAATCAACCGACAGGAATGAAACTCGGTGGGTAGGTTTGACGCTGTGAGACATGCAAATTATTCAAGTGTCACATTCAGCCTTGCATGTGACATAAGTAAGGACGGGCCTTATCACTGTACTTGACTGACCCAACAGCCATGATTGCAGCAAGTAGTGATGTCCTCCATGAGTCATCCTGTTAGTGCCAGCTCCATTGACAGATGGCTGCACAGTGCAGGACTACATGCAAACAGGCTGTTATGATGACTGGCCATAACACCACGTCAACGTCGCCAAAGACTGCAATGGTGTTGTGCAAGACTATCATGGAGTGACTCAGAATGGCAGCGGGTCATTTTCAGTGATGAGCCCCGTATTTGTCTTGGTGGAGACAACCAATGAATCTGTGAGAGTTCAAGCTGCATGGAATGGATTATCACAAGACCCCATTAGGAACCTCTACAACAATTCATGTTGCATTAGCAAACATTGTGGCCCGATGCCATACTGAGAGACACTACTTCTGTATGTGTGGCTCAATAAATATTACCCATATCAGTCTAAATTTATGATCATTTATTGTTCCTGGTGACCTTTATCTTCCTTCCCAATAGCACTGCAATCCTATGCTTCCTTCTGGATGCAGCAATTCTTTTGATGAACGTATCATTGTTGTGAGGATTGGTATGTAATTTATTGGTTGCGATTCCCATTAACACAACTGTGAAGTTTCGATAGAACGGAGCATTAAACCACTCTAAATGACTTAATCTGTATGATTTTATTAGCAAGACTATATTCTCAACAATGATAATAATTCTTTAAAAATGAATGAAACTCACCTTTTAGGGTTTCTTCTAATATTAATTGTGGAGTAGTAGATTTATTTTAATTTTTCAATTCATTTTCTTTTTTGTTATTTCCTGAAATACTTTTTCATCAATATGATCAATTTATCAAATACTCTGGCAAAATATTTGGCAAATACTTTTGGCAAAGCCACAGGACTGTCTACCTATCTACTACACTGCTGGCCCACATGCATAAGCCCTGCACATGTACTGCATGTGGGGAGTCTGTTACAGCTGTAAGGTAGTGAGCTAGTTTCACAAGAATGGCACAGAAAGTTACACAGGTACCTACGACAGCTTTGAACAAAACACGGTCGGATAAAGCAAGAGGTCAAAGCAAGAGTGAACATTGGTGTGGCTGTCCAACTGCGGAGAGTGACTTGTAAAGGCCTGGAAAGCGACAGCTGTTATTCTATCAGACAGGTTGTTTTGTTTATGGGGGAATGCATATCAGTCCAAGGCTAATGTTAGCTAGCTAGCTAGATATATCATGTATGCAATCTGTGTATATCTGTGTGTATATGTATGATGAGCAACCCTTGAGCAAGGGTTGTTGCGGTGTCGCTATGGCATGTTGTAAGTCACTGCTGTAAGAACTGAAATGTTTATGTCCGGCTGAGTCGCTGTTACAAGGACTTTTATGTTGAAGAGCCTGAATACAGGTGAGTATATACACTAACATACCAAAAGTCATGTGATATCAGTACGTAAAGTGATAACGAAGTGGTGTTACCTCAAGGGACGGATTGGGAACGCTCACACCTGTGTAAGTTGTGAGGTGTTACCTTGGGAGTGAGTGAACACTGGCCAGCGTGCTCATGGCAAGACGAAGTGAATTATCCTTGCGAGGCATGATGAATAACTCGACTGGGCTCATGTCATGCAAGCAAGCAGGGCACACCAGCAGCACTGAAACAAGCAAGATCCACGGAATACCGATAAAACCATCTCCTTGTGCTGTTGGATGCCGGGATAGGGATGAAAAACAATATTAGGTTTACTTTTAAAGAATAAACCATCATCAAAGGAGCCCTTTGAGGCATAACACAGACATTTACGGTTGCCTTAAAAAAGCAGAGACGTTTTACGCTGGATCTTTCCACAAGGTATGAAGATGTCCTACCATTTAGTTGGATCCTTGACCAGGTGGGTCCGGAAGTACAGGTCCAGAAACCTCACCCCCATTGCTAAGGGTTAGCTTAGTAGTGTAGGACGACCCGTCTTCTGCTGGCAAACCGTTAAAATAACCGGAGATCCAAATTCCTATACTCCTACACCTGTCACTTTCTGTCACCACATAAGCTCCGCCCACAAAACATGTCTGTTCACCCGCACAAAAATGATCTATCAATCGATCATTCCAGTTATTTAAAAGGTCTACACAAGTCAAAGATCACCTTTGCAACTCTTTTTTATTGCAACTGGAAGACAATACAGCACAGAAACTTGATGGTAGGTTGGAAAACAAAACAAAAAAAGAAAACAACAACAAAAAAAAACAAACGAGAAATAAAAAGTAACCTTTTTTCCATAGGGATGGACAAAGTGATATTTACATATTGATGAAATAGTCTTTGGCAATATGATTACACGTCAAGGAAATACAGAGTGCAAGTACGCCTCCATATCGACACTTCAGCCGGGTGCACATGCCGTCAGACCTCTAAAATGGACTCCATCGCTCTCATCTTAAAAATACAAATAAAATAGAAAATAAAAAAAGACTTGCCAAAAAACTTTATTTAAAAAAATGGCAGTTAACAACAGGAAAACAAACAATGACAGAAACACAAGGAAACGAGAAGACCACTTATTTGCCTGGCTTGGGTTAATGCTTTCTGACGTGCCTCCACTCGCCTCTTCGTCCTTTCTCACAGCCTTTCTTTTTTTTTCGTTTGTATCAGTTTTTTTTGTGTGTGTGTGTTTTTCTCTCTGCAGAGAATCGAAAGGAAAAGTTACGTAGTGAGTGTTGCCTTTTCTTTTCTTTTTTTTTCTTTCTTTTATTTCTAAAGATGAATGGATCAATGACTTTTTCTGCCCCTGTTTTTTTCTTTCTTTCTTTTCTTTTTGTCTGTTTGTTTCCCTCCATTTGAAACAAAGAAAAGCAGATTCGGCATCACATCCCTGTTCTCGGTAACAAGGTTAATAGGGCCGGCTTCGGGTGAGGACGCGGGGATGAAGTCCATATACATATATACGCATGGTTCGGAACAGGCATGCCAACTGGAGAGATCACGATGGCGCTCACTAATGGCCCGGATGACGTTCAACACGCTACAGACATGGGGATAGAGACCGTCACCATGAGGAGGAAAAGGACCGTATGTAGATGAGCAATTTACAGCCAGTAATGTGCTATCAACAAATGTGAATATCATACATGGGTAATGCTACAACTCGTCGACAGGTTTGTCTCACATAGTATCGTCAAGTACGTGTTGGCCGCTTTGCTGCGTATAAAGTTAGTTATTACAGGCTTTGGCACTGGCTTTATAAATAAACCCTAAAACGGTAAGATTATTACTTTCCGTCAAACCAATAAAGATCGAGTACAATATACGCCAATGCACGTATTGTGTATGCGAAAAACCTGCAAACTTAATACTGACGGTTTTCCTGAAACAGTGCTACAACGCAAATCTTAAGAGAAGCCATGAGTTCGCTGCGTGTCGTGGTGTGGTTTGGACCAGAGTCCTGTGCTGCGTACATATGGAAGACCCCCGGAAATCGTTGGCACCGACACATGGAGCACGGCACGTGGAAGAAAAGCAGGCGCAAAGCTGCGGCAGACGTGGAGGACCCACACTCACTACCAACTTCTCCTTACGGACAGCGGCCACAGTGACCGCGCTGACCTCTCAAACACTGGAGCAGTATCGACCGAGAGAGCTGAGAGGGGCTGATAGCGTAGACGGAGGCCAGCCTGCATGGGCTGACCGAGCCCTACTCGTGTAGTAACGTCCCCATATTGCACAGAGTGTTGCCCAACAGTCAGTGTTTGTCCCTGAAGAAGGTTATTCTTTAAATGCCTGCTTCGAAACAAGTACGATGAGGACAACCGATCAAATAAAGACGACAACAACAAAAAAAAACAAACAAAAAAAATAAAACAAAAACAACAAAAGTGACTCTAGGCCTCTCAACGGGCATAGAAATTAGAGGCGGTGCCTTTTGTTCTCTAGGATCTATTATTTTTATGAAAATAATTCATGCTCCATGCTAAATACATTATTTACCTTACATGAACTTTTTGAATAAAAAAACATGTTTTTTTTGTGTGTGTGTTTTTTTTTTTTTTTTGGAACTTTTTTTTTCTTTACAGAACCCATGCAACACGATTTGGAAAATCCTGCTGGCTACATTGCTTAAATTAAGAAAGGGAAAATAAAATAAAATAACATAAAAAAGTCTAGTGTAACTTTTATACAGTGTTATCCTGACTGGATGAAATTGCTTATTACATCATGAGGGTTAGCCAAAAAAAAAGAAAGATAGCAAAAAGAAAGAAAGAAAGAAAGAAAACAAACAAAACAAAACAAATAAAATCCACAAAACATTTCCACAGTCTTCTCATTATTTTTATCACTAGAATACAACTGGCAGGCTCGGTAGCGTCCACCGAGGGGTTACAGACCATCAGTTTTATTGTGCCACAAAAGAAGAAAAATATCACTATGTCACTTTAACTCCATTAGAACAACATCACTCGCTTTTGATTGCTTAGGGAAGAATGAGGGCAGCTATTAGGACGTCCCTATACATATGGTTATATATATGGTACACATTATTTGTCCCCGAAAAGCACTTTGATAAAGGCTTATGGCTTAGAACTTATTGACTCCAGTAAATATGACTCTCCTTATAACAAAGACCCCAAGTGTTCCCTCCTCCAATGTGCAGGACTGTCGTCAGAACCCAAGCAACAGATTAGATGCAGAGCAGCAAGTGCAGTCACGCCTCACGATTAAGAAGAAGTGCCACGCTCCTCAGGCTGGCCAACCAAGGGATTGTCTTTGGCACTGCCCTGCCCTGCCCTGCCCTGCCCTACCCTACCCTACCCTACCCTGCCCTACCCTACCCTGCCCTGCCCTGCCCTGCCCTGCCCTACCCTGCCCGGCCCTGCTCTGCCCAGGCCTGCGCTGTACAGGGCTTCTCCACAAGTCACTGCAGGAAGGAGCACCGCGCTAGCAGCCAAAATATCACCTACACAAGCCCTTGCTGCCCTGCCTCAATCTAGATGCACCACCGACTCACCGACCTCACACCCTCCCCCCGCCCCAACCCTAACAATGACGGTTGTATGTTAATGGGAACAGACTTCAGTCATCTCTCTAAGCATGCCAGTAAGTGCGTGGACAAAGGACAGGGTTGGGGGACGGGGGGCGGGGTCAGGTTTCTGCTTGTTTCTATCACTTCTATATTTAATATCAGCCAAATAAAACCCGTTACTGAATTAGCTGAATATCTTAGAAAGGTTTTGCTATGGCTTTAATCTCCTTTAACAAAAAAAAACCACAACAAAATAAACAAACAAATAAACAAACAAATCAACAAATAAAAGGACAGAAAATAAAGAACCCTCAATAACATTACCTAGAAAGATAGGAAAACAAAGTGATTGTTGATATTGCCACAAATCAGTAGAATTCACCTGATGTCCTGGAAAAAAATAGTAAATTCTATTAAAAGTGATGTTTTTTTTCTTCTTCTTTCTCCTCCTTTTCTTCTTCTTCTTCTTCTTCTTCTTCTTCTTCCTCCTTATTACGCAGTCAGTTAATTATTTTTCATGGACTCTTTTTGCTCTTTCTGGCCCTTGGCCGTCCGGTTGGTGATATTGTTCAAACAGGCCCTGACGCCAGCCAGGTGGAGCAGAGAGCCGGCCGCCTCCTTCATCTCCTCGTCGTCGCTCTCCGGAGGTTTCTCCGTGCGCCTCTTTTTTAAGGGCAGCGTGTCACTGGCCACTCTCTGTTTGGCCTTTGTCAAATGTTGCCGTTTCTTGTGCTGGGCCTGGGCCAGGGCCAGAGCGTCCACTGACCACTCCTTGGGCTCCTTCTTGATCTTGCTCTTGTCGTCCTCCTCCGTGTCGCTGCCGGCCTCGTTGCCATGGAAGCTGGCCTGGCTGCAGTCGTGGGGGGCTTGCTCTCCGGGTGCGGAGCTGGAAGATTTGGCGAAGCTGTAGTTGTGGTCCTCCTTGGGGTCGCTGCTGACCAGCGGAGAGTCGCAGGACGGCTCGCTGTCGGTGCGCATTCTGCAGCCGGCCAGGACTGACCTAGTTACACAGCAGAAGGATACAGGATGTGGTCAGACTCTCCTAATAGCATGATACAAACACAGTCACAGTGCCTATTGAACATTTCCACCCCTCCAGCTTCTTCCTGTTTTATGCTCATATAAAAACTAACATGTCCAGAGATGATAATTGATAATGATATTCATAATATTCAGCGATTTAAAAGCTCGGTGTGATGCAAAACTGAGTTTGGTTTAGCACATAAACAGCTATGAAGCTAGAAACACTTCCCTGTTCATACAGTCCATATATGGAGACTCAAAAACAGCTTAATTTGCATAGAGATGTTTCGTGATATCATGAAAACCAGCATATCGTAGCATCCCGCTTATGACTAGCGGGACACGATAGATGCCCGGGAGGCATGCCCATGTGCACAGGCTCTTGGACAGCCCCGCAGCCGTAAACAGTTGTGACTCTGTGCTTATAGGGCTATACTGTACTGGTCTATGGGGTTGTTTGTTGGGATAGTGGTGCAGTGTTAGTGCCTACCATCAGGGAGAGATGTATGCCTATTGATGGCCTGCCTACTATCCCAGACATTCAGTAGTGCTGAGGGCCAGGTCTTTCCTGCTGCTGCGTTCAATAACGAGCACTCATTTGAAAGCACAATATATCCCCCGTCTCCTTGTGTGCCAAGTCATGGACGTACTGTATGTCCACTTATTCAGCGTACAGCAATTTTGCCCCACCCATTGTGTTAGAAGTTATAAAGATTGCCTTTTTAATGAGACAAAATCAGGGCAGCCAATCAGAATGGAGGCAATTTTCATGTATTTGCCTTAAAGGTACAGTAACAAAAACTTGTTACAAAAAAATCTATTTTCATGTAAAGCGGTATTGTGATTTTTTTGGTTAATAATTACATAAATCATCTCATGAGTGGACCTAAAAAAACATAAAATACAATTGAAGTTACCCTTAAAGTTTAAACACCTCCCTGTATCTACCCTCATTGTCCATTTGTCCACCAGCTCCATTACCATATAGGAGCACTCTGTAGTTCTGCAGTTACACTACTTTGCTCAGTAGCCCCACAGGACCACCAGAGAGCAGGTATTATGTGGGTGGTGGGTCATTCTCAGCACTGCAGTGACACTGACGTTGTGGTGGTGTGCTAGTGTGTGTTGTGCTGGTGTGAGTGGATCAGACACAGCACCTCAGTGTCACTACTGGACTGAGAATCGTCCACCAAGCGAAACTATCCACACAACAGCGTCCTGTGGGCAGCGCCCTGTGACCACTGATGAAGGACTAGAGGATGACCAACACAGACTGTGCAGCAGCAGATGAGCTATGGTCTCTGACTGTACATCTACAAGGTGGACCAGCAAGGTAGGAGTGTCTAATAGAGTGGACAGTGAGTGGACACAGTGTTTAAACACTCCAGCAGCACTGCTGTGTCTGATCCACTCACACCAGCACAACACACACCAACACACCACCACATCAGTGTTGGGGGTCCTGTGGGGGTCCTGACCATTGAAGAACAGGGTAATGCAGTATACAGAGAAACAGATGGACTACAGTCTGTAAATGTAGAACTACAGAGTGCTCCTATATGGTCAGTGGAGCTGATAAAATGAACAATGAGTGTAGATTAATAGATTCCAACCTTCCAACAATTACTACAGCATATATAAGTGTGTAATGTACACAAGACATATTATGGCCTACAATAACCCTGTGCTACATGAATATTATATGGAGGTGAAATTATGTATTATTATATAAGTGCTGTGTAGAACTATAGAAATCTCATAGTTTTATTGAATTCCTACCGCCCCTTTTTGTAAGAGTGCAGGCAATTTGCCGCTTGACTGGAGTAGCTTTATTAGGAAACATTTCTCCCTTTACAAAACTGCTGAACCTCGGCCACAATCCTTTGGTTCTGTTGAAGAACACCCGTCTTTGTGCCATGCATTAAGTTTTCAGCTGGATTTAGGTCATTCTCTAACTAGGCCACTCCAGGTCCTTTTGCTTTTTCTTCCTTAACAACCTGCACTTCTAGTAACGGGGGTCGCTGCAATGCTGAAAGACCACTCTTAATCTCAGACTGAGTGGCCTTTAGGTGCTTTAGGGTGAACAGGAGCCACAGTCTTGACTGATACAAACTGATACTTGACTGATAGACAAATTTGCTTATGTTTGTAGAATTCTTAGATTTGATTTTATTTGAGCTGCTATTATTAACTTTCTGATCGTATCTATGGTTGTGTTTCCTATTCCCTGTGACTGATCTATAATTTATGGAAGTTTATTATGTCCCAGTTGAGAAATAATACAAAATATCTTATTAATCGAACTATACTGCAGTGTATTGTATCATATACCATCATATCATATTGTATCTTGTTGTACAGTATTATAAGCTAAAAACAGTCACATGTGACTGAAATGTACCTAATAGCATGCAACAAATAACGGATTCAATTCAATTTGGCATGGAGTGGACATGTTTCTGGATGTAGGCCACATCAGTGTTCAGACCCTCTTGCATCAAAGAGTTATGCAGTTGGGCCAGATTTGGTGGATGCCTTCCCTGGCACAATTCTGAGGAGATCCTGTAGACTGGGATTTTTGCCACTGCTGTTAGACCCGTATGACTGTACGTTTCCATACACCTGCAGATTCAGTCATGCAACTGACATGATAACTTGTTGTCCACTGGACAGCGACTGCATTAACATGCACTTAATGATCAGATTTCATGCAGTTATCTGATTTTCCAAGCCGTCATGTAAACAGCAAACTCTGATTGCTCTGGTTAAGGCCTAGAAATCTGATTAGGAAATTTCTCAGTGCATGTTAACACCTTACTCTGATTTCTTTCATCTTTTTCAGTTTGTGCGAAAACAGACTGCGATACCACAAATAAGCAAGTAGCATTTAACACAGCAACTGCAAAATGGCAACAAAACACATTTGACGAAATGAAGGATGTAAAAAATTGTTTTCTTCTAGATGATGTCTGTTTATAGTTTCACCACAGAATGAAGTTTAAATTAGATCTTATGCTTATGCCAGATCTTCCTATCTGAGCTTACTGGCTGGATGCAAAGCAGAAATCCGATTATTGCCTGACTCATGTAGAATCAGAGTTTCACCATTTTCCGATTATCCCCATTGATGCAAATGTGTTGAATGAATTACTGACAAAGTCAGATTTTCTGCAGTTATTGGATTATGATCAACATTCAATGTTTATCAGCATACCCTCTGAACATACTTTAAGCACCACCTTCACAAGGCAACTGTGTATCTATCTATCTATATATATACAAATACACACCCACCCACACACTCCAATTGAATCAAATAATGAATTTTGTGAATCATTATACTCCTGGTCCTAGTGCTTTGCTTTCAAATGGGTTACTAAAGATAGAACTTTCTAAAACCACTATCTACCAATACTAGGTATGATCCTAATATTATAAAACAGCCAAATTGAACAGACTTAAACCAATTAGCCAGGTTATTTGAACAGTGTCTGTGTAATTCTTGCATATTTGTTTATAGTAAAAACAAATCAAGAAAGAAATCAAGAATTATTTTTAAATAATATATTTTTTAAATAATTCATCTGTGAGGTAACCTGAGGGAAAGCCACATTCACCGCCCGCTGGCTGGAGACAGGTAGGGCACGTACAATTATGTGAGCTATTTGAGTGACACACATTAAAGCAAATACATTATCTTAAAGAGGTGTTGCGACGGCAAGCACTGTGCCCGGCAAACTGAGCAGTCCACAGTGAGTCATGAGCTAATTAAATTAAACACTTCTCATGGCTTTGAAATGCACTTCAGCTCTGAAGTACCTCTCTAGCTGACCAACAACACTATTATAAAACTAATTAATGGAGGTGGGTTACAAAACGGCCTGGTTTTCAGCAGAGAAGTAATACAGGGGCCCGGCAAAGGAGCTCAGTTATTTCCATTTATGTCCCTCATCAAGAAAGCACGGCATTAAAATAATGGAATGACTTTTTCAATCAGCCCTCAGAGGTGCTGGTCAGAGTTTATTGCACTTCGCTGTCCAGAGATGCTGGGCCTGTAGCTTTTGCAGCTTGTTTTTTTTTTTTTTGTGCAGCTTTGCCATAAACATTCCCTGCAAGCCTAGGGAAAAAAAAAAAAACGTGAGAGCTTTTCCACTTCCTGCCTCGTTTGTGCATTTATGGCTCATGAATTATAGCCACAGCGCAGCAGGGTAAGAAAACTGGCTCAATTATTAATGCCTAAATGCAGTGTCACTCATTTGATAGCAAGCAGAGGCTCAGCTCCGTCATCCCTGCTGCCCACAACACAATCTGTCAGCCAGTGTGTTAACATACCAGAGACACTATAGTAGATATGAGTGTATTTGTCTGTCATATCCATGAAGGTCACACGCTCTAGTCCAGCGCCCATATCCTGCGTTTCTCTTGTATTTGAGGTCACATTATGACATTTTTATGGGTTTATGTACCAAAAACAGTAATTCATGTTTAGATGACCATGCCTAGCCTGTTTATATCCCTTGGAATTGAACGGGCTTTATCCTTACTGTGCAGTGTGTAGTATTTCTGGGGGAATCTGATATACAAAACTATGTTTCCAGTAATGTATAATTACCTACAAAATGTTAGGTTTACAATTAGAATGAGCCCTTCGTATATACACTCATCATCAAATGAATAGTTGAACCCAGAAGGAATCACCCAACAGGAATGAAACTTGGTAGGTAGGTTTGACATCGTGAGACATGCCAACGACTAAAGTTTCAGGCTCAACCGCACATGTGACGTAAGCAAGGACAAGCCTTACTGCTGTACCTGACTGACCCAACAGCCACATTTGCGGACATTCAGCGAGCAGTGATGCCCTCCACGAGTCATCCTGTTAGTGCCAGCACCATTGGTAGACTGCTGCACGACGCAGGACTACATGCACACAGACCGTTATGACGACTGTCCTTAACACCACGTCAACGTCACCAAAGACTGCAATGGTGTCGTGCCAGACTGTCATGGAGTGACTCAGAATGACAGCAGGTCATCTTCAGTGAAGAGTCCCGCTTTTGTCTTGGTGGAGACGACCAACGAATCTGAGTGCGGAGGTATTGTGGTCAGCGCCAAGATGACTGGTTTGTGGTCACGTGTCACACGTTCAGAAGGCCTGGTGTCACTCCATCCCTGGTGTCACCCCTACAGCACAATCTGCAGGAACTGTGTGAGAATATTCAAGCTGCATGGGATGGATTATCACAGGACACCATTAGGAACCGCTATAACTCCATGCTGAGACGTCTGGCACAGTGCGTTAGAAAACATGGTGGCCCGACGCCATACCGAGAGAAACTACTTCTGTATGTGTAGCTCAATAAATATTGCCCATATCAGTCTAAATTTATCACCAGTTATTGTTCCTGGTAATCTTCCTTCCCAATAGCATTGCAATCCCACCCTTCCTTTTGTGTGCAGCTATTCTTTTGACGATGAGTATATATTATAGATATACAGTATATCCAGTGAAACTTGTTTTATGTCACACAACCTACATGGCCCTTATTACAGTATCTGTAGCAAGCTAGTGGATGGCCTTCTTGGGAGACAGCATCCCATACACACACCTGTAAACCCTGAGGCAGGTATGTCCACACACACATCCACAGCCTGTCCACACCTGTCTCTCTATGGACCTGTTTCAACTGGCAACTCCTAATGGTTTCTCTGCCACGTACAGCGTGTTCTGAAACGCTCTGATGTCTCTAATACTTCCACATGGAAACTGCTGACTTTTTTCCAGTGGACATGAACCAAACCATCAGAAACCACAGTATGATGCTGGGAAGACATCTGTGTGGGAGCTGCAGACACGCAGGACCTGCTTCAGAAGCCCAGGCTTATGAATGTTTCACAGGATGAAAGGCAGGCCACTCACACCATTCAGGCCATTAAAATACTTAGTGTATGTGATCAATTATTCACCACCATCACATATGCAGGGCCAAGGCTTGTGCTTGAATAATAAGGTGAGCTGACGGTAGGCAAAGGCCTGCTTGGCCATGGCTCTCAGGCGGGATGCAGGACTGTTTAGAAAGAGTTCACACAGGGACATGAGCACCAGGTCTAATTCGAGAAGATTTCACCGATAGGCCAGTGCTCTCTGTACTCAGTACTCATTTTACCATTCCCTCATCCATTTGGCCTCACTGTTTTGTCCTCGGCAGAATCCCCAACACCATCTTAACCCTTTAACCTTCTGCCCAACTTTTTGGTCGAGCACATTTTGATTTAGTACATCTTGAAGAAGAAGGTGTTAAACTAAACTCAACCTGATTGTGCCATCTCTACCAATCAGCAGAGGTATGTTAGGCTAAAACAATCCACTAGAGCAGGGTATCTCAACCTGTGGGAGGCAAACCACCAGTGAGCCATGAAGCACCCTCTAGAGATCCATGGACCTATACATAGGGGGAGGCAGTAGATTGTAGTTTGAACTTAGGAGCTACTTTACAGACATTAAAATCTAAATGGGAAACACTGACCTGTGGTGTCCCACAAGGATACATTCTTGGGCCCTTACTGCTTAATCTGTATATACTATTACTGGGCTAAACCCTTTAAAATCTTAAATATTTTACCATAGCTATGCAGATGACAGTCAGATCTCCTCAACCCTCTTGCCTGATGACTACAGTCCCATTTACACTGTATGTCAATGCCTAGAGCCAAATTATAACTAATTCATAGAAAGCTTTCAACAACTAAGCAAGGAAGAGACTTACGTTACTGTGATTGGTGATATGGAGCAAAGACTGGTCAGGGCTCACCTTGCTTTAAAGAGCTTTAAAGCCTGAGGAATAAGTCAAAAATCCCGACATAACAATTGAATTTCAACAGTCATGTAAAACTCATTCATGCATGCAGCAAGTGGGGCTGCTGCAATGACCTTTTTACTGGCCCTCCCTAGACCACAATCAAGCAGCTACAGTTTATTGAAAATGCAGCTTCTTGAATGCTTATCAACAGATTTTAGCACATTACTCCAATCCACAAGTCATTGCAATGGCTACCAAATAGTTACTGAATTGACTTTAAAGTGCTTCTAATTGTATATAAATCTCCAAACTACCAAATTAATTGCTGAAAAGCTTGAAGTATAAGTCACTAGGGACCGGCCAGAATCAAAACCAAACAGGGTGAGGCAGTATTCAGACATTATGCTGCCAACTGCTGGAACAAACTGCCAGAATGAGGTCAGATATGCTCCTAATGTAGCCATGTTTAAGTCCAGCTTAAATGTTTTCTTGTTCTGCACTGTGTTCTTTGTTTAGCACTGCACTTTATCCTTGTGAATGCCTTTCTGAAAGCTTTATCACTTAAGCAATAATATGCGAGAGGGAGTGCTATAACATGAGATATACAGGGCTGCAGCCACAGTACACCAGAGCCAATATCTCACGTTGTAGCACGAACTTTAAGTGTATTATTGCTATTATACCACAGTTCCATGTTTGCCGTTTATTGTTAGATTTTCAGATAAAGAGGACAGAAAAAAATTATTCGCTTGTTTTTCAACATTCCACAAGGCAAAATAATTCAATTTTATCAGGCACCCCACCGCTAAAACATCATCAGTCTGTGCCCTTTAGTCAGAAAAGTCGCAAAACAGTTCCTCATCATCAAGCAACAGCAGTCCCATGGCTACACACATGGCCAAAGCTGTTACATATTAAGAACCCTAACTGCCTACCTACTTACCTACATACTAACTCAACCTACATACCTTCCTACCTACTTACCTACCTACCTATCTAATTAACAACCTACTTACTTACCTACCTTCCAACCTACCTGTTTACCTACCTACTTACCTCCCTACCTACGTACCTTCCAACCTACCTACCTGCTTACCTACCTACTTACCTACCTTCCTACCTACTTATCCACCTACCTAACTACTTACCTACCTACCTATCTCCGTACCTACCTACCTACTTACCTACCTACCTAACCTCCAACCTACGTACCTACCTACCTAGTTACCTATCTACCTACCTACTTACCTACCTACCTACCCTCCAACCTACGTACCTACCTACTTACCTATCTACCTACCTACCTACTTACCTATCTACCTACCTATTTACCTACCTACCCTCCAACCTACGTACCTACCTACCTACTTACCTACCTTCCAACATACTTACCCTCCTACCTAACTACTTACCTACCTACCTTCAAACCTACCTACCTACAAACCTACTTACTTACCTGCTGAAATCTCCAGTATTCAGCCTTCATTTTGTTTTAGTTTTCATTTAAAATACTACAATAGCAAAAGAAATATAGTAAATGAATTCAGGCTATTTTACTGGTATAATTATAACCTTGCTGTTTTGTTATGGTTGTGGTTTTGCACTCATAGAATGTCTCTCAGCCAATCACACTGCTGGGTATACTAATTGTGGTATAATTGATATTATTTAATGCTTTTGTTTGTCTGTGTTTATATAAAGTGCTCTGAACTGCCACATAACATCCTTAGGTATGCATTTGAGCACACAGCACAACGGGCGAGGGACAAAGCAGCATTAGCAAAGATGTATTTGTCTTTCAGTCTCACCTTGCAAATGACGCAACATCACCAGAGGTTTTTTGTTCTGTCTGATCATCGCAGAACAAAACCTGACACCGCTTCAGGCCTCTCTGACTGTGTTTGTGCTTGCTTGTGTATTTAACAGAGTGGGAGAGACTGTTTAGCTGTTTAACTGTCAGGTACGGTGTAAATACTGCATACTGGAGGCTATTAATATAAGAGTCATCGTCTCTAGAGGATGACAACTATGAAGAGATTAGCTAACTAGTTGGATGAGGTAAGTTAGACAAGGGAAACGGTAATATACAAAAAAACTGAATTAGATGAATGAAGATATAAACCAATGGTGATGGACGAGTGGAGGGGGGGAACTGACCTGACTGTGGCCGTTCTGCTGCTAATAGGGCTGTTGGGAAGGGGACAGATTCCTGGGAAGAGACCTACCTTCCAACCTACCTGCTTACCTACCTACCTACCTACATGCCAACCTACCTACCTACCTACCTACATGCCAACCTACCTACCTACTTACCTACATTCCAACCTACCTACCTTCCAACTGTACCTGCTTACCTACCTACCTACTTACCTACATTCCAACCTACCTACCTTCCAACTGTACCTGTTTACCTACCTACCTACTTACCTACATTCCTCCCTACCTACCTACTTACCTACATTTTTCCTTACCTCCCTACCTATCTCCCTACCTACATACTAACCTACTTACCTACCTCCCTACCTACTTACATCCATACTTACCTCCCTACCTACTAACTTACCTACCTACTTACCTTACAACTTATCTACCTACCTACATACTTACCTACCACCCTACTTACCTACCTTACAACCAACCTGCTTACCCACCTACTTACCTACTTACTTACATTCCAACCTACCTACATACTTACTTACCTACCTACTTACCTACCTTCCAACCTTACCTGCTTATCTACCTACCTATCTCCCTACCTACCTACCTTTCAACCTACCTACTTACCTCCCTACTTACCTACCTTTCAACCTACCTGCTGTTTAGCTGTCAGGTAAAGCCAAAATACTGTATACTTGGGGCTATTAATATAAGAGTCGCTGTCTCTAGAGGACGACAACTACGAAGAAATTAGCTAACAGGTTGGATTAGGTAAGTTACACAAGGGAAACGGTAATATACAAAAAAATGAATCAGCAGGACCACCATACTCCTCGACTGGAACTGGGTCTCCTGTGTAGAATATATGAACCAACAAAGATCAGTGGACTAGTGGAGAGGGCGGAACTGACCTGACTGCGGCCGTTCTGCTGCTAATAGGGCTGATGGGAAGGGGTCGGATTCCTGGGAAGAGGCCCTGGCTCATCATGCGAGCTCCGTTATGGATCACTCCCTGAGGGACTGCAGAGGAGAAAAAGGAGAAAAAGTCCATTAATGTGCATATGGGTCTACAACACCAGCACACATTCGCGCTTCTGGTCATTATTACCCCATACAAATACGGTAGCATGCGAACACGTATTATTCATCAGTAATCACAGATGGCATAATGATGAATGCTAGTCATAAACAGACATACCAAGCGTGCTCGACAGTAATGTATTCTACAGAGAAAATCAGTGGACGGGGGAAAATATTGATTCATTTTAAAGCTACTGCGCCATATTTGATCACCATGGCTCAAACAATTTCAACACCATTAGCGCATGCTGCTAAAATACTTCCATCCCCAGCGTTTCATGCAGCGAGCACACATTCTAATTCTGAAGTAGAGAAAAGTAGATCTTTATGCAACTTCTTCAGTGAACTATGTCTGATTCTTGAGGATCTTGTGCGAGAAGATGAAATAGGCATATGCAGCATCATAGCAGGATAAGTGGAAAGTCAACAAAGCAAAGAGAAGAGTGGTTTGGCAATATTGACACAATTTTCCACTGTGGTTGGTGTAGTGTAGCAGATAACACCTCCACCTGTAGTGATGTAGGCTGAAGTTCGATCCCCTGGCTGGGCTAGCACCCTACACTATACCAATAAGAGTCCTAACACTCCAAGACTCCTAACATTACTCTGGCCTACCTGCATAAGAAATGCTCAGACTGTATGTTGCTTTGGATCTGCCAAACGCTGTGAATGTCAATAATCCTTACTCAGTTTAGTTAGTTTTGTCAATAGTCACCCAAATGTGTTGCCCAAATACACCCCCAAAACTTCTTTCAAACGTCCCAAACCGCTTCTAAGTCTTCTTCAGATTCGTCACTGTGTTTAGGACATACACAGTCTAGTCACATTATTATGACCACTTTCTATTTTCAACAGAAGCAGCGCATATTTCATCAAGAAGGTCACGTTTTCACTCTCAACTGATTTGGGTAGGAATCCATCCTTCCAGATCTCGTTTATCCATATCGGATGGGATTTTCCAGCATGATAATGTCACATGGCTAGAAATGTCCAGTATTGGTTGGAAGAGCATTACCAAGCCTTCCAAGTACTACCCTGGCCCCCTAATTCCCCAGACTTGAACCCAATTGAGTGTCTGTGGCGCCAACTCAATCATCTTGTTTGCTCTATGGATCCTCTCCCATGCACCCTCCAGCAGCTGTGGAATGAACACCAGTTAGCATGGGTCCAGATACCTGTGACAACCTACCAGGACTTACTGAGTCAATCCCAGCCCGTCTAGCTGCTTGAGGAGGTACGTGCTGAAAAAATTTGGGTGACTATTGACATCTATTATTCTTTTTTTCCAATGCTAGCCTCATAGCTCCAGTTGATGAAATCACTAGAAGTCATCAGTCACCCAAATCTTTACTGTCAATGTGTCCTCAGAACCTCTCTCAAAGCATTCAAACTGCCTAGCTACAGAAGCAAAACCTGGACACCAAACATGCCTTGGCTGATCGACTGCCTCTGGGTAAGCAGAAGACTGTGTTCAATTGATTGTTTCCTTTAATCCTTTAAGAAGAAAAGAAAGTGGCATCTGTACATAGTATGAGTCATTGAATTAGCCAGTTGATCCTACAAAGTGGTGTAGACTTATTTGATTGATGTGAACCCTACAGGGTTGAATGCTTCTCAGTCTCAACTCACAGAGCCTGTATTGTGGGTCTAAGGCCCATTCGAATGCATCAAGGAGATGCCAGCTTGTATGTCTGAATCTATGAAACGCAAAAGGCGAGCTCAGCTCAGCATGGCCTTTGTTCGTATATAGCCATTAAAACGGACATTTATCCGCATACGAATCTCATGTGCTTCGCTGAAAGCATTCGTTTATCAGACAGTCTCAGAAACCTACATCAAGGTTCCAGCGCAATGGAATGGAAATGGGAGAAAGCCCATTTTTGAGCTTGAGAGTGGACCTAAACAGACTTGACAGCTCCTCTGCTTTTGTTGATCCCGGTACGTGGCATCATCTCAATGCCGTACAGGAAATGGACTCTGATTGAAAGCAGATGGCAAACGTGGAAGAAGAAAAAAAAAAAGCGGGGAGGAAAAAGCAACTATCCGCTCGGAATCCAGCACACTCCTCTGCCCATTAGGCAGGAGCATTGTTGCCGTGGCAACCCCCTCCCTCTCCTTCCTCCTTCACCCCCCTCTCTACGTATGCCATACTTTCCCGATGCACGGCTAGGTGTCAGCGGCACTGGAGTTGCTGCGGTGGCGTTGAGGAGAACAGCTGTGCTGGCAGCGGTCCTCTCTCACCTTCTCTCTCTCATCCTCGTTCTCTCTCTCCCTCTCTCACCCCACCCCAAGGGACTCCAGCTTCAGAGAAAAAGGTGAAGTGATGTCCCGAGACAGTGCGGGATGGGACCGGCCAAGCGAGCGGACGATGCGAAACGACAAGCGGGACGCAGCCCTCCCCCCAATTAGTGTGGATGGGCTGGCAAACTGAATGGCTAATGAGCTTGCTCCTTTGTACGCCGTACATGTCGGGCCATCAGCCCAGGCATCAGAAACAACAGTGCAAAACAAAAGGCAACTCCGCTAACTCTGCTCGGCCGCACCAGGGGGGAGGCCCAGGGGCCTTTGTGCCTGAGGATGCGGGCTTCTTTATGGAACTTAAGAGCTTGGTGCAGGGCACCAGATAACTCCCGCAAGGTGTTATTTGACAGCTGACATAGTGTTGCACTCATAGAAGCTCTTTTTAATACTGCAAAAGTCACTTGCAGTCGTTCATGCAGTTACACTCATCGTCAAAGGAATAGTTGCACAAATAGCTGCACCCAGAAGGAATCAACTGACAGGAATGAAACTTGGTGGGTAGGTTCAACATTGTGAGACATTTGTATGATTCAAGTTTCATGCTCAGCCACACAAGTGACGTAAGCAAGGACGGGCCTTATCACTGTACCTGACTGACAGCCACGCTTGTGTGCATTCAGCAGGCAGTGATGCCCTCCATGGGTCATCCTGTTAGTGCCAGAATCATTGGCAGACGGCTGCACAACGTAGGACTACATGCACATCAATTGTTACGATGACTGCCCTTAACACCACGTCAACATTACCAAAGACTGCAATGGTGTCGTGCTAGACTGTCATGGAGCGACTCAGAATGGCAGCAGGTCATCTTCAGTGACAAGTGTCGCTTTTGTCTTGGTGAAGACGACCAATGAATTAGTGTGCGGAGGCACTGTGGTCACCATGGACTTATTAAAGTTTACACCCCCAAAGTGTACATATGAAAACGGAGCGACAGCAAAGAAAAAGACAGATTATGTGGAGGAATCTACCATTCCAGGTCGTGAAGGCAATGCTGGCACTTCTCAAACCCTTTCCAAAGAACTGAACTGTCAGTGGGGATGCTTGATGTGCATCCTTAAACAAGGTTGAAAGTTGCTTCCCATTCACCAGCTTCTAAATCAAATGTTCCATTCCACCTGAAATGCTACAGCTTATACAGGCACCATAATGTAACGGCAGCACCATTTAAGGTGGAACAGAAAATGTGCAAAACAACCTGGCAAATAGAAACTTCCGCATCCCACATCTTTAACAGGATCCCGGACAACTTTAATTCAGAGCTGTTAGTTCGCTCTGAACATTTCACTCCGGACAGTTTCTCAAACTCTTGGAAATGACGAACAGCTTAGCTCAGCATTTAACCCTGAAGAGAGGGGAAGTTCCACCTTTATTAGCATCACAACTCCAACAACAGCCTGTAAGTAGCAGCCATGCTGTCTGATTGTATCCGTGTTTGCTGGTTGAAGCAGGTAATCTTAAACTGAGAGTTTCACAGTGAGGAACAACTTTAATCTACTGTGTGTTGTTGTCCAGATGGAAAGCGAGTAGCTAGCTAACTAAATAGTATGAGGACGGAGCTTATTTATATAGAGGCTCATTTTATTTAGTCTAGTTAGACATGTTGCGTCTGTGTGATCATCACGGTGACTCGCTATGCACCAGCCAATCAGTGGCAAGCTTTTTCATGAGCTCACCAAACAAGGGAAAACAGCTTGTTTCATTCTAGGACCAAATCATAGAGTGGGTGTGCAAAACTCCATTTGGACATTTTCCACCACGGACAAAACCGTATACTTTTTTGTAGAACATCAGAGAACAATTTAAAATGCTGTCTTTAATGCATTTAATGTTTTGGTTTTTTTTTTTTAACCAAATTCATCCATTTTGCAAGTTAATAAGTGTCGTGTATAGTGCACTGGTTTAATGTATTGCATGGTGTCCCTTTAATATGCAAGACAGAATGAGCCTTGGCGAAACTATTTAATTGTAATTTAATACACAAGACAATAAAGTTGAGCTTGAAAAGAGCCCCTGCATGAGGCCTCTCTCTCTCTCTCTCTCTCTCTCTCTCTCTCTCTTTCATAGGTGCCCTGGCCCTCTCACTGGAGCCATGCAGAGTGCGGTGAGTGGGACGATGCCACAGGGCCGTTCTCTATCTCTCTATCCTCTTCATCTCAAGCGTATTAATGTCCTGGGCAGATGGCCCTGCACACACAGCTCCCATAGCATTAATCTGCACATCTACACAACTCTCTGTCTCTCTTTCTCTCGCTTTGTTTTCCTCCCTCAGCAGGCGACTGGCAAGCTATTGTGTAGTGACCTTGAGTATGTGAAAGATGCTACATTAATAAAACCTCCAGGATTTCAGGACTGTTTAACTGCAACTGCTAAAAAAAACACAGTAACAGTGCACTTAAAACGCAAATGAGCACTCGTAACGTGACCGTGGGGCAAACCAGTGATTTGACTGGTTGATGCTCAGCTCATTTGTATTAAGGAAAGGAGATCAGAGACAGCAGGCTGAGCATTAGCATTCGCTGAGTCAGTTATATTTGGAATATCCAGGTTTAGACACGCAGACTTATAGTAATACAAGATCAGGTATTCAAACTGTGATTAATCCAGGGTTAGGTACTCAGGCTGTGATTAATCCAGGGTTAGGTACTCAGGCTGTGATTAATCCAGGTTTAGGTATTCAGACTGTAATTAATCTAGGTTCAAATACACCGGTTGTGATTAATCCAGATTTACATATTTAGACTGTGATTAATCCAGATTTACATACTCAGACTGTGATTAATCTAGGTTTAGGTACTCAAGACCTGGTTAATCCAGGTTTAGGTATCTCAGGCTCTGGTTAATCCAGGTTTAGGTATCTCAGGCTCTGGTTAATTTAGGTTTAGGTAATCAGGCTCTGGTTAATCCAGGTTTAGATATTCAGACTGTGAGTAAAGCAGGTACAGATGTTTAGGATGGATGGAAAATCAGACCCCCCAAAAAGCATCCATCCTCCGAAATACCCAAATTAGACAGTTATTAATTAGTTAGCCTTTAGTTATACAATACATAGTCTTGCAATTCTGCCTATAGCCCCAAAAAGGCTAGTGCCAGCCCTGCCTATATGCTGTCATACTCCTGTTTGTCCAGTAGGGGGACTGTGCATATCACAACACAGTCTGAATGAGTTCTGCAGCTCAGCTCTCTAGGCACCTTCACAGCCGTTTACCTAATTAAAGTAAAAAGTGACTTTGAGACTAATATAGCTTTAAACTGAGACTTTCCTTGAACCACTTTGACCCGTGAGTCTATTTTATCAGGGCGGCGTAAATCACATAAAACACAGAAATTCAGCCGAGACCCCCAGAGCTCCTGATAATGGACTTGTTTACGTGCACACGAGCAGTAGCTTTGGTCTTGCCTGTGTGCTGATCAGATTTGAGCTCTATTGACAGGCCCTGCTCCTTAGGCAAAGTAGTCTCTTTGGCCAAGGAGGGGGTTTAAAATGTCTCTTTAATGGTGCCTCTTTGTGTTGACGGAGGACTTCGGGAGTGCTCAGGGCCTTTGTTTTCGCACAATAAAAGCTCTGGCCTGCCGGCAGCGCGATTTGTACATTCGGGCCTATGACACGCACGGCTGGATCTGTAGAGAGCACCTCCTTTAACACACAAAAGCCGAGCAGCAGGGATCCTCCTGCAGGATCTGACCACGTCCTCCCCGACCGCTCCTGCGAAGAAGAAGGCATGTGCGCTGACACACTCCTCTATTCACACGCAGAGGTCAAAGGGCACGTGCAGAGCTGTCCAAGCGACTAAAGGAAGGCCCGGGTTTGTTTATGGCATCAGCCCATTGAGACGAGAGCTTTTGCCTTAAGGGCACCTCACAACTTCAGTGGAAGGAAATAAATAAATAAATAAATAAATAAATAAATAAATAAATACATTCTCAAGCAGAACTATCAGCGCGTTTGCTTGTGTGTCGGAATCTGGCGAGACAGTTTGTAATCGTAATGAGATGTTCAGAGCTTATCTTGCCAATGGTACAAATCGCAGACACGCTTCTTTGAAGGGAAAACAGGATGTTTATTGAAAGAGCAATTTAGAGAGCTTTGATATCATGTATCTTTAATTCTCCTGATAATTAGGAGCTATCTAAAAGAGTCTGCATCTTATGGATTTTACTTTCATTCATAATGACACTCAAACATGCGCATATCCACACCCACACACACACAAACACACGCACACACACAAACACACACACACACACACACACACACACACACACACACAAACACACAAACTCACACCGGTTTGCTTTTGTACCGTGTCAGGACGTGTGGTCATGCTTATGTCTTATATATGCGTATATCTGTAATTACCTATATTCAATAACAGTATGTCCCCTATGTATTATACGTAAATATATATAGCACTGTGCAAAAGTTAGAGACCACCTTTGATTTTTCGCTTGGTTCCCAGTCAAATTGGCCATTATGTACAGGTTTGCTCATTTTCAAGCATCAGGAAAATCACACAGAAACATATTTTGAACTTAACATTTCAGAAAAGCTTCAATAACTACATATAATGCCACTTTTTCAGTATTTGGTGTCGCTAGCCTTCACCTTTACAGCTGACCTTCTTTTAGGTTTGTCAGTCGTCAAAGTTCAGTCTTAGAAGTTGGTTGCATGTCTTGCTTCTTATGAACCAAGTAATCCCAAACACATCAAGTGATGTTGAGGTTCTAGACTCTGGCGTGGTCAGTCCATTGTTCTTAGAACACCAGTAGCTTCTTTGTTTGATGTGTCTGTCTCTGCCTTTTTCTTAGCGAGGAGCTACTTTGACAGCTACACATCTTTTCAGACCCACAGCATTAAGGCGTTAAGGTGTCCTCTCACAGCGGAAGGATGGACAGAAACACCTGTGGACGTTTTCAGATCTGAAGCAAGAGTGGAGCTTGATGTTCTCCTCTCTCTGTAAGACGAGAATGCGGACAGCTTCGGTGGTCATGGTTTTAGGAGTCATATTTTTTCTATATCCTCTAATAATCATTCCAACTTTGTTGATCTATTTTCATTTGATTTTCCACCTCCTCATATATGTAGATATCTATAATTTATCTAAAAATGCCTCAAAATTGCCATTTACACTGTGACTGAAACGTAGCTAATAGCCTGTAATACCTCCACAAGCATGAATAACAGCTGTGACTGGATTTGGCATGGACTGGACAAGTTTCTGGCTGTAGGCCACATCAAAGTTCAGACACTCTTGCATCAAAGAATTGCACGCTTGGGCCAGATTTGGTGGATGCCTTCCCTCTTACAATTCTGAGGAGAATTCCCTGTAGACTGGGATTTTAGCCACTGCTGGTAGACCCGTATGACCGTACGCTTCCATACACCTGCAGATTCAGCTACTTCCTTCACACTATGGCCTTTGACACGCCCAAATGCAGTCACTCCTTTTAGCCAATCATTAACATCTGCTTTGGAGCCAATTTCCACACATGGAGCGAGACATTCACTGCACTGTAGCACCTCTTCTCAACCTATGGATCCCGTCACTCACACCCCACAGGCATTTATAGCCCCATCATCCTTGTGCAGCGCTATCTGCAGGAGCCTGAAGTCACTACCACCTTATATACTACTATATATACTGTATGTTGTGTTGGTCCTGACGGTTATCCCTGCCTTCTCAGCTTGTTCTATAAAGTCCTAAAAGTTTGCAAAAACATGCACAGACACACACGGGCAAATATGAATGCTTGTACAGAACAGAAGCACACAAAAGGAAGAAGAGAAAAAACAATTTGTTTTGCAAAACTGACGATGAACTGAATTGATTGAGCAAAGGAAGTCAGGTGGAATAAATCAGGCTTATCATGACCAGTGCTGCCTTAAGCAAATTACTTCTCGACAGGAGCTCAAGCAGCTCGTCTATGAAACCACGTCCCTGCTGAGCGGACACAGGAGAAGGCGTCTTTGCCAAATATGCAAAGGAACAGCAACCCAACGACAAAACAAACAACACGCACCCAAAACGCTGGTGCGATGAGACTCTTCCCTCTATTCCTGTCTTCTTTCATTTGGACTTTGGCAGTGGGGTTGCTGGCTGCTTCCAGCTGCTCCCCGCTCTCTCTCTCTTTCTCTCTCTCTCTGTCACCATGCCTGTAGCTTAAGCTCGCTCTGGCTGCTCTGAGATCAGCTCCAGGAGAAACTGTGCTGCCTGCTGGGCCATGAATATCTGATCCAAGCAGCATTCAGATTAACTGCAGCTGGACTTAATGGTGAGATATGTCCTCAGCAGTATCTCAGAAATGAAACCGTGCCAGCAACACACATGCAATCTGCATTCGAACATCGCCATCACTCCTGTGTCTCCTCTACTTTGTCCTCTACTGTGGACCCTCAGACAAGGAGAGAGAGAGAGAGAGAGAGAGAAAGAGGGGGGAAGAGAGAGAGAGAGAGAGAGAGAGGGGGAGAAAGAGAGAGAGAGAGATAGAGAGAAACGCACTGTGAAAAATGACAGGGTGTGCAAATGACAAATTCCCAGCACTCTGTAAACTTGGCACCTGCTGGTGGGCAAATAAAGCCTGTGCATTTAGCTTAATTCCTTTCCCCGAAGAACGATAGGCTGCAGATTGGATTTGGGGAAATCGGTTTTCAGCTAAAATATTTCCATGTGATAAATGACAACATTAGGCGGAATTAAAAAGCTGATGCAGCCAACAGATACCGCTATCTTCAGGGCAGGGAAGCAAGAAATCCAACGCCCGGCCATGTCTGCACCCCCTAGACCAGGAGAGAATAAACAGAACAATCGGTTCGCTCTGAGTATGACGATGCTTTCCAAACCCAAACTTAATGCCCATAGACCAGTTAGAACCAAATTAAAGAGCATTTAATCACATTCTTTTATATATGAGCTCAGAGCAACATCATCTGTAAGAACTCTGAGCAACCACAAGAAAAAATAGCCTGGAGTAACCCACAGCGAAAAACAGTATCTTGTGAGATCATCTACATCTACTCAGTATATAATCTTACTCATTTTGAGATGTTTACTTGTTTTAAGTCATTTCATCTAAGTAAATATTTTTTAACTGTGCTTGTTATATGCATTAGGTATTGAAATAAGTGAGATTATGTGCATTATGTCCTAAAACAAGTGATATTACCCGCATTAATTAAGTGGTATGATCTGCATGTCTTGAAATAAGTGATATCTGGATTATGTCTTAAAATAAGGGGTATTCTCTGCATTCGGTCTTGAATTAAGTGGAATTATCTGCATTATGTCTTGTAATATGTAATATTATCTGCATTATGTCTTAAATTAAGTCATATTAACCACATTATGCCTTAAATTAGGTGCTATTATCTGCATTATGTCTTAAAACAAGTAAAATTGTCTGGATTATGTCTTGAAATTATATCACTTATTTGCATTATGTCTTGAAATAAGCAGTATTAATTGCATTATGTCTTGAAAATACATGATTATGTGTTGAAACAAGAAAAAGTATCTGGAAATATAACAAAACAGTCACTGAATCTCAAATGGTGTCTAGTCTCTGTAAAGTTTTGACTTTTACAATCAAACCATGTACTACAGTACTATAAAAAACTTTTATGCACTTCAGAAACTTTAAATTAAAATGCTGTTTATTTGGTTTTATAGGCATAGGGATAAATGGAACAAGTAGTCATTAAAGATTCAGTAATCTCTCTTAGTGCAATTATTTAAAATATGTTTAAAAAATGACTAGACAATCTAGAAAATCCAATCTTATAATACTTTTAAAGCAATCTCATAACGAGAAATATTACACTCAATAACTAAATTTAATATGATTTAAGATTTCTAGCCTATACAAGTTATGGACTGCTATAATAATAATGTTATTTATAACCAGTAATAGAGATTTTAGATGGATCTCTCTGTACCCAAACAAATACAATTTTTTTTATATCTAGTAAAAATACTGTTCATTTCTGATCTTTGCTGTCGTTCCTAGAAGTGGTTCAAGGCCCTGCCCTGAGAGCAACGCTCTCCCACAATAGCAAAGAAAGCACTCAGCTCTGATAATGGATTCAGTGCGGGTTGCTTTGAGATGTCCCGTCAGACACATGCCTAGCAGATTAACCACCTCTCTCTTTCCCTCTCTGTCTGTCTTCAGACCCAACATAAAGCTTCTTCAACACGACCAAGTAGGCCTCACTTTGAGCCTCCATTGATCACGCACACAAAAGCTTGGGAGAGGAAGACATTCTGTTCCAGATCCCTCTCTTCCCCCAACAGACACTGACACAGAGCACGACAGAATCAAAGACTGGAGGGGGGGAAAAAGAAGAAAATATGTTTTTCAGGATAACTTGAAGTCTGAGGATTTTGAGTGTAAGAGGAGAAGCCGGAGAAGCCACGCTGGAATGGATCTGAGGGGCCTTTGTAGGGCGCGCAGAGACAAGTGACCTCCTTAGGGACCATCTGCACTCGCGTTTCCTTCAAAACTATTTACAATGCTGCCATGGCAACCGCGACGCCCCATCCCATGCCTACCCGGATCAGAGGAGTTCAGGCAGCAGGGCGGCTAGAAACATGCCTGTCACTCCATATAGACTGGACCAAGGGTTAAAGGAACAGTTCAGTCAGATAAAAGTCTCTATAACTATTGGAACAGTTCAATCAACAAAAAGCTAATGGTGCCAATGGAGCGGCTCAGTGAAAAAAGACCTTATACTGCTCACGGAACAGTCAGGAAACACTGCTAACAGAATAGTTCAATCAGAAGGTGTTATTAATGAAGCAGTTCAAATGGAACATGTTATTAATGGAACAGCTCAATCAGAAGTTTTTATTAGTAGAACAGTTCAATAAGAAGGTGTTATTAATCGAACAGCTGAATCAGAAGTTTTTATTAATAGAACAGTTCAATCAGAAGGTGTTATTAATCGAACAGCTCAGAAGGTGTACATTTTGCTAATGGAACAGTTCAGTCAGGAAGAGCAAAAATTGTTTATAGAGCAATTCGGTTAGGAACGCTAGGGTTGGTAATCAACCGGGAATAGCTAAAACTGCTAATGGAACAGTTCGGTCAGGAATAGCTAAAATTGCTAATATGAAAGTTCAGACAACAATAGCTAAAATCGCTAATGGGAAAGTTCAGACAAGAAAGTTAATGTTGGTAATAGAGCAACTCAGTTAGGAAAGCTAGTGTTGGTAATAGAACAGTTCAGTCAGGAAAGCTAATGTTGCTAACAGAAAAGTTCAACCAGGAATAGCTAAAACTTTTAATGGAACAGCTCAGTGAGAAAAAGCTAGAATTGGTAAGAGAAAAGTTCAGTCAGGAAAGCTAATATTGCTATTAGAATAGTTCAGTCTGGAAAGCTAATGTTGCTAATAGAACAGTTCAGTCAGGAAAGCTAATCTTGCTAATAGAACAGTTCGGTCATATGCCACTAATGGAGGAGTTCAGTCAGAGAAAGCTAACGGTGCTATCAATAAATAAATATTGACAGCCAACTATGAGCATTATCCAGTGACTGTTCACCACTTTAACACATTCGGTCAGTCTATTAAACAAAGAGAAACCACATGTAGTGAGGAAAACGTCTGCCTTAGGAAAAGCTGGCACATTTGGTCTCTTTCTGTGTTTAATATAATGTATTTCTTTAACTGAAGAAAAACTCCAGGCAGGTTTCACTGTTACCGCGCTCCAGCCGAACTGGCCTTCAATAGAAAGCAGCTGTAAGCAAAGTGTGAATGCTCTCTTTAAGTCTTTTTCATGTTTTTGTTCTGGCTCTTTGCACTGGCTGGCATCAGTCGAGGAGAGGCAGGCCTGCTGCCAGCAGAAGTTTTAACGCTCGCCGCGTGAGCGCGCCTTTGATTCCGCAGACACCACAAATGTGCTCCAGTGATGATAAAGCGCGCATGAGGGAAAAATCTATTATTCACACCGCTCAAGACCTGCCTTTCATTGCAGCACAGGCATCTGATGGGCTTTTAGCTCACGTTTATGAGAGCAAAATTAACAGCACTTCAGGCTGAATGCACATCAGCGGACGCCAGTTAAGCCTTTTAAGTGACACAGAAACAAACACAACAGGTACTCAGCCAAATAAACACACGCTGGCGCAGTGATAAAGCACGAGTCTCTTAATCCCACAGAAAATACACGAGTTAAAATCCACTGCCTGGATTTGGCTTTTGATGACCTGTCAGATTTCAATAATAATAATAATAATAATAATAATAATAATAATAATAATTGTAAAATGTATTTATTTATTTATTTAGTTAGTTAGTTAGTTATTTTAAAGGTAGAAAATTTAATGCCAAATTTTTACTCAGTTTAAAGTGGAAGTACATAGGCACAAAGTTTCAACATGTAAACAAACACAATTACACTCATCGTCAAAAGAATAGGTGCACAAACAGCTGCACCCAGAAGGTGCAGAATCAACCCACAATGAGACATGTGAATAATTCAAGTTTCATGCTCGGCCGCGCATGTGACATAGGCAAGGACGAGCCTTATCGATGTACCTGACTGATCCAATAGCCACGATTGCAGACATTCAGTGAGCAGTGAAGCCCTCCATAAGTCATCCTGTTAGTGTCCACACCATTGGCAGATGGCTGCACGACGCAGGACTACATGCATGTAGACTGTTACAACGACTGCCCTCAGTGTCATTGCTGGACTAAGAATCGTCCACCAACCAAAACTATTCAGGCAACAGCGTACTGTGGGCGGCGTCCTGTGGGCAGCATCCTATGAACACTGATGAAGAACTAGAGGATGACCAACACTGCACTGTGCGGCAGCAGATGAGCTATCGCCTCTGACTGTACATCTACAAGGTGGACCAGCAAGGTAGGAGTGTCTAATGGAGTGGACAGTGAGTGGACACAGTGTGTATACACTCCAGCAGCACTGCTGTGTCTGATCCAATCACACCAGCACAACACACACTAACATCACCAACACCACGTCAGTGTCACTGCAGTGCTAAGAATGATCCACCACCCACATAATACCTGCTCTGTGGTGGTCCAGGGTAGAGGGATCCTGACAATTGAACAGCAGAGTATGCATATGTATAACAGTCTGTAATTGTAGAAGAACAAAGTGCTCCTATATGATAAGTGAAGCTGACAAAATAGATCATAAACCATAATCCTATTCCATCATCCTCATGTAGATGCACTATAAAAGAGGGCTTGATAAAAAAGGGAGCCACTTTTGAATAAGACTACCCCTCATAAAGGGTTTATGAATAGTTCAAAATTAGTTTATCAATGGTTAATAGTTAGGTCATAAACACTTTACAAAGTATTAATAAGTAGCTATAACACATTAATTAAAAGGCCAGACAAGAGTTATTGTATCTGATGTATAAGAACATGTGTTGAAGCTGACAGGTTTAATGCTGACTGATGGAGAAGACAAAGCAAGGTCAGTAAACATCTAAATCTGAGCAGGATGTAACAATATACATGAATGTGGGTTTACTAACAACAGGCTGCTGTTGCCCTTCTTATTAATGTGTTATAACTGTTTATTAATGTATTAATACATTTATTGAATGTACTTAATACATTTTACGGTCTTTGTTTATAATCTTAATAACCATTGTTTTAAAGTGGTACCCGAAAAACGTCTGTCCTCTTTTCTCAGCTGTTATAATAAGAATTTTTACAGAAGAGAGTTTCAGACGAGCATCCATGGAAGCAGATAGTCCAGGCAAGCAAACAGGCAGAATAGAGAGAGAGAGAAAGAGAGAGAGAGAGAGAGAGAGAGAGAGAGAGAGAGAGAGAGAGCATCCACTGGAAAAAAGGACTACTGCAAAAGGTCAATTACCATTTTTATAATGATGTGGACAGGGATTTGCTTGTTTGTAATAATGACTGTGTTTAATTGTGCAGTTAATCACATGAAATGCCTTCCCAAAATACCTTGCGTGCAAAAACACAGCAACCAAGTTTACACCCTACCACTGAGAGGACAGGAGACAGAGTGATAAGGGAGAAGCAAAGAAAGAGAGACCACCAAAGCCAGCTATTTCAGGTACTTTCTTGTGTTGGTGTTTTATGCATTTCATTCCCATGGCGAGGGGAGAGCAAACGAAAGCCGGCATGAGCTAAAAACAGAAAGCACGCAGTCGGCGGTGGGCCGCTTCATTTTCATAAGATTAAAGCGACTTCTGCATCAACAGTAGGTCGCCTCTCCACCATGCTGTAAACCAGGCTTCCAGCCATCCGCCGCTTCTATGGCCAGGCAGCATGCAAAGCGTGTTTATGTGGGATGCGGTCACGTGAGCTGTGGTGGGATTCAGAGAGGAGCCAGTGATTTCCCTCAGGTTCCCGCAGCAGGACCTGCGCCGCTGCACAGCCTAAAGGAATGCTGGGAGATTAGGGGCTTACAGCCGCCACATTAGCTGCTAAATGAATCCTGCACTGTCACTGGTAACAAGGCCACCTAGCACTCAGATCAATTTCACTCTGCTCCAGCTCCGCCCAATCCCCAAACGCCTCTAAACACACGCACAGTCACACGCTCCTGTCTCTGTGAGGCGGCTTCATTGCCCTCTGTATGACTGCTGCCATGTTGTTGCGCTTAAAGGGAATCTTTCATTGCTTGTTCAGCATTTCTGCATAACTCAGTCATTTGATGTAAACAAAGTGATGCAGAGCATTTCATGTGGAATGCTTCCCTGTAGAGAACTTACAGCGTTAGAACTCCTCACAGTGGTGGTGATAGGAACCAGACGTCTGAAGAGTTTAATGTCTCCTAAATCTACCTCCTAGAAGCACGTCACACAGAAAGGTGTGTGGGCAACAGTATGTATTGCCCGATGCCCAGGAACTGATAGTTTTGAGACACAATTTTGGTTTAAAATCTATTTTTTATATCGTTGCTGTCCAAGGAAAATTAAGTATCTTTAAAATGGCAACTTTACAGGAGAGGGCAAAAACCTACTTCAACTTTAATGTAAGACAATGGAACCAGACTTATTCCTAAGCAGTTTAGGGCCATTTCTGTTGGTCCGTTCATCATGAAATTTTCACACAGTGTAAACAGCAGCTGCTCTGTCCAAATGATGCATAAAGTAAAAATAGAGATACATGTTTTTCTTTGGACAGCAACAAGTTTCTTTGGCATGGAGTTGTAGAGGTTCCTAATGGTGTCCTGTGATAATCCATCCCATGCAGCTTCAATATTCTCACACAGTTCCAGCAGATTGTGCGGTAGGGGTGGAGGTGGAGTGACAGCAGGCCTTTTGGATGAGGGACGCGTGACAACAAATCATTCATTTTGGCACTGACCACGGTGCCTCCAGCACGGATTTGTTGGTCATCTCGACCATGATGAAAGTGGAACTCATTACTGAAGATGACCCGGATGACATCTATTACTTGTTTTAAGTAATTTTTTGTAAACCAAGTGTTCTTACTGGAAAGGTATTGTCAAATAATTTGTCCTCAAATTTCTTAAAATAAGCTAAATCATCTGCTAATAGAGTTAGAAACTTACTTGGTTTACCAAAATCCACTAAAACAAGTTAAAAAATCTGGAAATAAGTAAAATAATCTCAAAATGAGAATTTTAGGATATACAAAGTAGATGTAAGATCATTTTACTTGCCAATATATCATTTTTTGCAGACTGTCACGCTTCCGGGTTTCCCCGACTCCGCCGCTTCTCCGGACTCAACTTTCCAGAGGGCATCGCTCGATGACGTCACACCCACATGTCCCCAGTCATCCAATCATTCCCGATCTAGCTCTCCTGAATATTAGGTCCACCTGTTGTCCATTTAACTGCCTGTATATAAACCCGACTCATACACTTCCTCATTGCGAAGTTTTGCCAAACCTCCGTTTGCAATTCTGAGCGGTCTATCCTGCTGTTTATCTAACTCTGGTTCTGACCTCCTTTGTACTCTGACTACCGATCTCTTCTTCGTCCCCTTTGGCTTTGATCTAGTTTATCTTCTGTCTTTCTGATCTTTGTTCGTTCTCTGATTACTCTCCCCGTCTCCCCCCTGTGCCTTGGTAGCCTTGCTGACAGTCTATCCCGGTTCCGACCTCTCGCCTGTTTTCTGACTCTGATCTCGCTCTCTCCTTTCATGATTGATCGTGCTTTGCTGCTTTGTTTAACTGCCCGATTGTTTAATAAAGTTTGTTTGACCTTTAGCTCTGCGCGCGTCGGTCCGAGTTCTTTGTCCCTGACACAGCGTAGAAACTTTACAGTATTCAAAGAACCTTTAAAAAGGTCCTTCACAACGAAAAAAGGTTCTAGACAAAAGACAATTACCTGGGACAGAACCTTAAAAAACTTTTAAAATGTTCTTCAGATCTGCATTCTAGAAATAAAGCTTTGTAGACCAATGTAGAACCTCTACATTACGTAAAGATCCTTTAAAAGGTTCTGTACACCTAAAAAGGCAGAGAACCGACTCTAAGAATGGTATAAATGTTTAATAGGTTCTGTGCGTGGTTGAATGCTTCTTCCCTATTATGGAAACACGTGGTTACAAGTCAAAGAACCTTTATTTTGGTACTGTAGAGAACCCTAAGAGTCCATGGCGTGGCTTCAAAGATCCCTAATGAGTTCTATTCGTAAGACGGTAACTCAGGAAGTACAGGGTGAAGTTTGGGCTCTTGTATATGCTTTAATGGTTGCTATACGGGGACGTTTAGGCAGTTTGGGGGTCCAGAGGACTGTAACAGCAGCAGGAGCAGCAGGAGCAGCGCTCAGCAGGGCCGTGGACTGTTTTCACTGAGTGTTGATTGTATTGACGCACGTAAACAGGGCATGAAAACCGCCTGCAGCTAAAAACAATATCCATGCGCTCAGTCCTCATATTTGTTATTGTAACCTCCTCACTTCTCCCTGCGTCTTTGCGTCTCAGTCTGAAAGAGAAGGATGTTTGCAGGGCCAGCTCAGCTGGGACTGATTCTGAGTCACTTCATAAACACCGTAATGTAATGAGACTGAATCTGTCCATGCAGAGCAACTTCACTCCATCTCATATACTCTGTCACTGTCTGAGTTCTTTACAGAGCCTTCGTCTTCACACATGAGCGCAGCTTGCAGCATCTCTCTCTCTCCATCTCTCTCCTTCTATTGCTCTCGCTTTCCTTTTCAGCTTACAATACTGCACACTCATCCCTCTTTCTGTGTCTCTCTCTCTTTCTGTCTCTCTCTCTCTCTCTGCCTCTCTCTCTCCATGGTTTTCCTTCTCACTCTTCTGTCATTCTTTTACAGCTTACAAAACGGCACTCCCATCTCTTTCTCTCTCCCTCTTTTGAGCTTTCCTTCTTTATCTCTCCCTTTGTCTCTTTCTCTCTCTCCCCCCCGCAATTCTCTCTCCCCCACTCCTTCTCCCTGCTTTTTTCTCTCTGTCTCTTTCTCTCTTTCCATCCCTTACCCTGTCTTTCTCTCTCACCATCTATTTTTCAGTCTCTCTTCTCTTTCTCTCTCACCTTCAGCCTCTCTCTTTCTCTCTCTCTCACCGTCTCTCCCTTCACCTGCATCTGTCTCTTTTCTCTTCTTTTCTGTCTCTGTGTTCCTTTTTCTCTCTTACCCTACCACTCCCTCTCTGTTTCTCTCTCTCCATCTCCATCTCCTTCTCTCTCCCCTTTCTCTTTTTGTTTTTTGTCTCTTTCTCTCTCTCAACCTCACCCTCACTCTCTCTCCCGCTCTCTCTTTAACCTTACTCTCTCTCTCTTCCTGCCTCTCTCTCACCATGTCTCTTTGTCTGTCTCCCTCTCTCCTTCTTTTCCTCTCTCTCTCTCTCTCTCTCTCTCTCTCTCTCTCTCTCCCCTTCTACCCCCCCCCCCCCCTCTCTCTCTGTGCTTGCTGGATGAATAATGGAGAGGTTCTTTAAGAAGCGTGGTGAGCGGTGAGTTTTCCATTGTTGCTCTGAAGGCATCACCCATCCCGCCTGCCTCACGCTTCCGTTCCCCGACTCCGCTCCGGCCGGGGCTTTGCCGTCGCCATGGAAACCGCCCGCTCGCATTCCACATCCTTCAGAGCGGTACACGAGGCATGAGCCGGAGCTAAAGCAGGAAACTTAACACTGTCTCTGAGAGAGAGCGAGAGCGAGAGCGAATGAGCGCACTGTTTACTGACAGTAATAGAAACCACACACACACACACACACACACACACACACACACACACACACACACTCACACACAAGCACACACAAGCACACACGCAAATACACATGCACACACCGTGTGTGTCTCTTACATGGACTGGTAATCACACATGCGCACACACACACACAAACACACTCTGCGTGTCTCTTACATAGACTGGAAATCGCACATGTGTGCACACACACACACACACAGGTACACAGGCACTCACAGAGGCACACAGGCACACATGCAAACACACATACACACAAACACACACACACACAAAGTCAAAAATAGGCCAAAAATCTGAGACCACTAGAGGAAATGAGACCACTAGAGAAAGTGAGGTAGCACTGTACTTTAGTGCAGTGTTCATAAGTCCACATGAAATGAGCATAAATTTCTGCATGTCTTCTGTACGTCCTCTTTTTATTTTAAAGGTGAATTAGAATGGAAAACTGTATTTACATCAGCATAGTACAATAAGGAGAGTTCAGTTCAGAGAACTGACATACCAATAACCTCAAACACTGTTTTTCCTCTTTCATACACAAATACAAAAGTGGATGATAAAATTGGGCCAATTCCAAAACTGTTATAGAACAGACTAATTAATATTTACACCATTTAAATACAATCACAGTGGAGCAACAGGAATAAAAATGGCAGTTTTTGTGCTGGATCTCTAGCGTTCCGGGCGGTGATGGGAAGGCCAGCATTTTTCATTCCCTTTCCAAGTAACCAAACTTCTCAATCATCATGACTGATGTTCATCTTTAAACGAGGCTGAAGTTGGCTCACCATGGGTCACCAGCTTCTTAAATAAATGCTTTGTCCCAGCTTAAATGCTATAGCTTACACAGGAGCCATAGAGTAACTGCAGCACCATTTAAGGTGGAACGAGAAATTCGCAAAACAAGCTGGCAAATACGAAGCCCGGCTTCAGCTCCCACATCTGTAACAAGATCCTGGACGACTTTAATCCAAAGTTGTTAGTTTGCTCTCCAGATTTCACTCCAGAGAGTTTCTCAAACTCTTGGACAATATGGAGAAGCGTCACTCAGCGTTTGACACTGCAGAGACTGAGGAGAGGAGCAGTTCCTCCTTTATTAGCATCACAACCCCAACAGCAGGTTGTAAGTAGCAGCCATGCTGTGTGATTGTATCCGTGTTTGCTGGTTGAAGCAGATCATCTTAGACTGAGAGTTTCATAGTGAGGATCAACTTTAATCTACTTTGTGCTAACGTCCAGATGGAAAACCAGTAGCTAGTATAGGTAATGTTAGCTACTAGCAAGTTCCAAGTAACTAGCATAGCTCACCAAACAGTATGAGGGCAGAGCTTATTTACATTTAATTTTATTTTTATGCCTTTAAGAAGGTTCTTCACACTTTCAAGGGTTCCAGAAAAAAACATTTTAAGTGCTGTAGAAGTTGTATATTATGTAAACAGCCTTTAAAAAAGGATCTTCACCCTTGCGCATCTCATCTTAGAACCTAAAGTACATCTTTTACACCCTTGATTTAAAGGTGTTCTCCAAAGGCAATGGCGAGAACCGACTCTAAAAATATATGAATGTTTAACAGGTTCTTTGTGTGGTTGAATGCTTCTTCACTCTGATGGAAATATGTGGTTACAGGTCCAAGAACCTTTATTTGGTACTCTACGGAAGACTACACTGTTCTATACAGTACCAATACTGTCCAGATTTTCAATGTGACCCCAGACATTTGAACCCCACTGTACATCCACCAACTCACACTCGCGCACATGTCCATCTATGCACAGAATCCCACTCATACACTCAAACACGCCGCCCTCCCCCTTCTGACTTTGCAAAGGAAGGCGATGTAATATTGTAATGCAGAGCCTCTGACTTCAGCGGCTATTTATAGACGTAACTGGGGAAGAGAGAAGGATAGACTGAGGGGAAAAAAGGGGGAAGGCATCCAACAGTAACAGAGTGGAGCACAGAGCCGTAAACAGATGGGCCCATGTTTAAGAGGGACTCTTTAAAGGCAGCCCGAGGCTGAAGCAGCCCTGAGACCGGACTGTGGTGAAATCAGGGGAGCAGCAGTCATCCTAAAGGCTGTCTCACCTGATCCCAGCCAGTCTGAGAGGAAGAGGTTTCTGTGAGAAGAAGGTTTTTTGCTTTGCTTATCACTATTAAAGCACAGCCAGGAAGGCTGCGTATGCTTTAATCAGGCTTTAAATGTGATAAAAATGAACCTGATCTAATAATTTAATATTAGTCTAATATTTTCTGGTTTGACCTGCCCTGAACCTGACAGTTGCCTGGTTGATATAGTGTAGTGAATAATAATGCCGCCCTACACAGTGGGGCTAGATTACCAGGCTGAGTGAGACCCCTAGCACTAGATTCTGTGTGACATGATTCATTTGTAGTTATAAAACTAAACGTAATTGTAATTCTAGCTGAATGGAACAGACTAAATGTTGTACCAGTCTGACTGTAGCCCAACAAAATTCTGTCCAAACTCGACTGTAATCTAACAAAATTCAGTTTGAACCCATCTGTAGCCTGGTAAAAAAATTTTGGAACTTGTCTGTAGGCCAGGGAAATTTGGTTAAAATTCGCAGCAGGCCAACACAGTTCAATCCAAAACCTGACTGTAGGCCAAGAAATCTCTGTCCAAACTCCACTGTAGGCCAACAAAATTCTCTCCAAACTCAACTATAAGCCAACAAAATTATATCCAAACTGCTCAATAGACCAACAAAATTCTGTCCAAACTCCACAGTAAGCCAAAACAATTCAATCCAAACTCCACTGTAAGCCAACAAAATTCTGCCCAAACTCCACCGTAGGCCAACAAAACAAGGTCCAAACTCCACTGTAAGCCAACAAAATTCTGTCCAATCTCGACTGTACGCCAACACAATTCAATCCAAACTCCACTGTAGGCCAACAAAACTCTGTCCAAACTCCACCATAGGCCAACAAAACAAGGTCCAAACTCCACTGTAAGCCAACAGAATTCTGTCCAATCTCGACTGTACGCCAACACAATTCAATCCAAATTCCACTGTAAGCCAACAAAATTCTGTCCAAGCTCGACAATAAGCCAACAAAATTCTATCCAAACTGCTCAACAGACCAACAAAATTCTGCCCAAATTCCACTGTAGGCCAACAAAATTCAATCCAACCTGCTCGACAGACCAACAAAATTCTGTCCAATCTTGACTGTAGGCCAACAAAATTATGTCCAAAGTGACTGCAGGCCATCAAAATTCTGTCCAAACTTGACCACTGGCCAAAAAGATTCTGTTCAAACTTGATTGTAGAGCAACAAAAATCTGTTTAAACTCGACTGCAGTTCAACCAATGTCTGTCTAAACCCGAATGTAGCCAGACAAAATTCTGCCTCAACCAACTTTAATCTTGCAAAATTCTGCACAAGCCCATGCTTTACAAAATTCCCAAGAAGATGCCAATAAAAATCTACATTCCTACTTACAGCACAGAATGTTGACCTCAGGGCCAAGATGCCAGAACACATAATGTTTAATGTAATATGAAAAATGTACAAAGGAAGAAGGAAATGAAGAAAACTGTAAAAAAAAAAAACAAAAAAAAAACACTGATGGGTAAATTCAGGCTGAATTTCATTAAAGTGGGAGATAAAGCCTGACAAACATTTGAGTAATGACAGCCAAACCGGACCAAACCCAATTAGAAAAGGCGGGTCCCGTCTGGCTTGGATGAACACTTGTCAAGCAGTCCAGCATTTTTGGGCGGTGCTTGTCAATGTGTTTGGCACCGCAGACTATAAGAGAGATATGTGTTTTTTCTCCAGTTGCATGCACCAAACACCCTCACCAATCTGTTCAGCTGCACAGCCAGAATAAAGGAGCCAAACAGAGGGACGGCAGCGCAGCACCGGCAGGCCAGACAGCTTTACAATAGCAGCCTCCAATAAACTTTACACATTCCACAAAGCAATTAGCATGAGCCACGCCACTTGACAATTTCAATTTGCTTTGCAAGACATAACGCCCACGTCCAGCGCGTCCGAGATGAAGGAGGGAAAACAAAGCAGGACGAGAGCAGCCGGCAGTCTCCCACCCGCTGCTGAGACACAACACGCAACACACAGCACGCCTGTGTGCTCTTAGTGGGAAGACCGAGAACTTCATCCTGCTTATTCGGTATCCCTCCCTCTCTCTCCCTCTCTTTCTCTAGCTCTCGCTCGCTCTCTGCCAGTTCATCTTAACATCTACACTAGCCCCACAGAAAAAAGGGGCATGCTCTTGCTTCTTTCATCCGAGTTACACAGACACGGGTTGCTACATCCTCTCCTTATAGCAGTGGAGTTGTGTTTGTGCGCGAGTGTGCTTGTTTTCATACATTTTCAGGACACAAATGTCTTGACTTTGTAGGAAAAACAGGGACAGATAGATCTAACCTACATGTCAGATTCAGCAAATGCTCCAAAGCGTAAAGCTCCAAGTTTCGTGTTTTCATGTGTCATCAGTTACTGAGTTTAGGGTTAGGTTTAGAATTAGGCTTAGACATATTTTGTTACATATATAGAATTTATATGAGATGAATGCAATGTGCAAAATACCCCCTGGTATTTGTCGGGGGGGGGGGGGGTCTCATGTTGGTTTGCTATTTCTGCCTAATGTACAGCATAACAAGTTTTAGACTTAGGACCGCCCAAATCATTCCATTGTGAGGGGGTCCAACAGGTTTATCTGTTTTACATATAGACACTTAAAGGTGCAGTAAGTGATTTCAGTCCACTACACTTTTTGTCAAATTCCCCAGTGGGAAGGGGAGGGGCTACGTGGTGAACTCCATGCTTTGTCAAGAAGGAGAGATGGAGAGAGACAGTCAAGGGAATAAGATCTGAAGAACAAAGATTGAGAAAGAAGTTCTTAGATTAGACAGAGGTGAAGATACATACCAGTGATGCACATCAACTGAGGACACACCTCCAAGTGTTGACAAGGCTGAAGTAAGGCTTCCTATTCGCCAGCTTCTTGTCAGAAGTTTAGAAGGATGACAGGTAGACTCAGGTGCTAGCAAATGTATCGTTTAAGGTGTTTTATGGTTCCATATAGCATCAAAAAGGGTTCTTCCTTCTGTCAAGCTTGTAACAATAGAAGAGCCCTATGGAACCTTTTCAAAAAGGTCATCACCACACTCATCATCAAAAGACGAGAGGAATAAAACTTGGTGGGTAGATCTGACATTGTGAGACATGCGAATGATTCAACTTCCACGCTCAGTTGCACATGTGATGTAAGCAAGGACCGGCCTTATGAATGTACCTGACTGACCCAACAGCCACAATTGTGGACATTCAGTGAGCTGTGATGCCCTCCATGAGTTACCCATTGTCCCACTGTTTTCCAAGGTTCGCTGCATTTTACAGTTTATAACCATGCTCACTCAGAAATATCACTCCAAAGCATCATATTGCTTAATCACGCCAAACTGCAAGCTTTGATCACTGGAAATGACCTAATATCAGCATCAAAGCACGACAACGTATTGTACAATGTCTATTTCTACGTGTGCATGAGTTTACAGATGTGGGTGCCATCTTTTTTGAGCATTACAGGACTACTGACAGCGCTAGAAAGCAGCACAAATGTTCCTTATTTGGGAACATCCATCCCAAGCTGATACAATAAAGTACAGCACTCATGAGGACAGCCGAACTGTGATGTACTCATAAGACCCCATGTCCCGACACTGTATAAATACAAGTGCATGTGTCTGTGTGTGTGTTTATCCTCCCCTGGAGCAGCGATGAAGAGAGAGTGAGTTAGACGCACGCCCCTCCCGATGGAGGCCAGGCCCACAGGCAATCAGTGAATATTCAAATGCGCAGGTCAGGAGGCAACAAGCCGATACAGTCTTTAAATTGGCCGCGCACGTTTAGGAAAGCACTGCGGTTCACCTTTGCTGAAGACACGCTCTCCTCAGACAGTCCCCCGCGAGGACGCCGCGGCTGTTAGCCCGCTAACTCAGATGGAGAGGAAGCTCCAGGCCTGATGAAGACATTTCAATGTGACTTCTTAGTCACTCATCTGACTCACGCAAAGAGGAGGAGAAAAGGAGGACAGACAGAGCTGCTTTGGAGGAGGGAAAAAACGCCTTAACGTCCTCCTCCAGAGAAGACAGGTGATGTCACTCCCCAGATAACACTTTTTATACTCTCACTCTTTCTTTTACTCTCTCACTCTTGCTCTCTTTCACCTGCTTTCTCCCAACTCTCCTCCCTCGTACTCTTTGCCTTCTTCTCCTCGTCCTTCTTACTCCTGCTGTCTCTCTCTCTTTCTCCCATCCTCTTTTTCTTCTGTCTCTCTCTTGTTCTCTTTCCTTATGCTTTTCTTTACAGCATCCCTTTTTTCCATTCTGTCTTTATCTCCATTCTTTCTCTCTCCAGTATTTCTTTCTATATCTTGCTCTTCTATATCAGTCTTTTTCTTCTCTCTTTCTCTCTCTGTAATTCTTTTTCACTCTCTCACTTGCTCTCTCTCTCTCTCTCTCTCTTTAACTTTCACTTTACAGTCTCTCTCTCTCCGTCTTTCTCTCCTCTCTCTTTCTTTCTCTTCTCTTTTTGTCTTTCTTTCCTCTCTCTTGAACTTTCTCTTTATAGTCTCCCTCCTCTCTCTCTCTCTCTCTCTCTCTCTCCCCATCTCC
>CM067483.1:31651671-31664383 GCA_034552555.1 Semaprochilodus insignis | reverse complement strand
CTCCCTCCTCTCTCTCTCTCTCTCTCTCTCTCTTTCTCTCTCTCTCTCTCTCCCCATCTCTCTCCCTCTCTCTCCTTCTCTCTCTCTCTCCCTCTCTCTCTCTCTCTCCCCCTCTCTCTCTTGCATTGTGTTTTTGGACAGATGGTGCCTTTAAAACAACAGTAGAACATCAGATCATAATGAAGCTCATTTATGTGTGTGTGTGTCTGTGTGTGTGTGTTAGAGGCAGGTGGAGTGTGTGAGGATGTAAATCGCTGGGATGAAACTCTAAGGACACACACACAGACAGACATGCTGGTGGGCGGAGACAGCTGTAAAGGAATGTGTTTATTGTTCATTTAGCCGGTCGCAGCGCAGTGCGGAGAGATGAAAGAGTCTTTCAGTGTCTAATACCGTAAGTGTCACTTACAGCTTCTCACACAAAACAGCTACAGATTCCTCAGGAAGACACGATCGATAACCTGAAAAAATGACACTGGGGGAAAGAGCAGGCAAAGGATGAAACGGATCAACAGACACACACACACACACACACAAAGATAATTATACTCTCACTATTACACACATACACACACATAGACACACACGTGCACAAACACACAGAGACAGATGTATATACTCTCACAATCACACACATACACACGCATGCACACAAACACACACACACACACACACAGACACACACACACACAAATAAATATATAGCCCAACCCCCCGAAACAGCTAGGCAATAGTTCATGGCGTAAGTCATCACGCTCAAAAGTGCTGAACCAGGTGTCATAAGCTATGAAGCATATTTCATACATTTCTGTTTTTGGTAAACGTCTCCTGAACTGATGATTAGCTCTCAGGTGAAGAGTGTAGTGAAGAGAAGTGTGTGAAGCTTTAGATCAACCAATGATCAAACACTTCTCTAAAATAGCTCAGAGGTGCATCTCATGAACCTCCAATTGCCCAGCATATACAGGCAGAGTACAACAAAGATGAAGAGGAGTAAGGATGTAAAGAGGAGTACAGAAGTAAAGAGGAGTAAGGATGTGTGGTGGAAGGGTAAGGAGGCAAAACAGAGGAACTGGTAGACAAGGCCAAGAATGTGGGCATGTTTCAGATGAAATTGTGGACCATGTCATCAGTCATGGCTTTACAGTGTCCCAGGCTGGTCGAAGGCTGCAGCTGAAAGTTGGGAGAACCACTGTGTCCTCAATTACCCAGACAGGAATCAACCGACAGGAATTAAACTTGGTGAGTAGGTTTGACATCACGAGACATACAAATGATTGAAGTTTCACGCTCGGCCACACATGCACCCTTTAAATATTATGATTGGGTTTGTTACCAAATGAAAGACTTGAGTTTCAATAAAGCTTCATTTAAGTCTTGTGGCTCCACTCCACACCAGTGAGCCCAAACTTTTGAAAGATAGCGTATAAGCATGCTCTCTCAAACACACTCTCTCACACACACACTCTCACACACTCACAGCAAACTCCCTTACACTCACTCTCACACCAACAAAATATATTCAAGCCACGGCTTAGTTTTGTCACGTCCGTTTGATGCAACTCTTGTGGAACAAAGAGGAGATAAAAGGAGGAATGCGCGAGGCAGGGAGAGAGAGGAGACAGCACACCCTCGCTCCAGCACACACTCGCTCCAGCACACACTTCCAGGCGCTGAGAATAATACGGTCTGAAAAGCATTACCCAAAGAGTTCCACAACTTCGTCCAATCCTGACAGCCTTTCTTCTCCGCAAGCAAACAACTTAGCTCCTGAATTTCAAACCCTTAAAGAAGCCCCGCGCGCTTTAGAGGACGCCTGGATTTCTAACTAGACATCATTTTCAAGACGTTGGACACATTGATGGATGTGGAACAGAGACTGCGATGGTGTACAGTCTGGCAGACAAATAAACATGAGTCATTTTAGCACTATTGGAGTTTCACCCGAGGTGGTTGTGTAATATGATTTGTGGGTTTTGACTGGCAGATTCTTATGAGACAATTTATCTGGGTTATTTCCCAAAAAATCCCACAGATGGCCATTAAGGATTTAAAGGTTATTGCCTGGATGTTAACGCCAGCGTTATGCCACAGGACACACTCAATAACAATAACAACACAGAGCATGGATGCGCCTCTTAGTATTTTTAGTGTGAGGTCGACTGGAACAGAACTAGGCCTACTATTCTAAGAGAGCTTAAAATCAAACTATAGAGGCACACTGATGCTCAGCATGGATTAAAGGGTCCAGGTCCTACATATTTCTTGCATGTAAAGTTGTTGCCTTAGGTCCACATACAACGATTGGGGAGTTTATGTATTCAAAATAGCCCAAATCCACCTTTTAACAGCAGTCTCTATTATTTAGCATTAAACAGGCTACAATTGTTACTGTGGCTGGTATACACTCATCATGAAAAGAATAGCTGCACAAATAGCTGCACCCAGAAGGACTCAACTGGTGGGAATGAAACTTGGTAGGTAGGTAGGTTTGTCATAGTGAGACATGCAAATGATTCAAGTTACATGCTCAGCCACATAAGGGTTGGGCCTTATCGCTGGACCTGACTGACCCAGCAGCCACAATTGTAGACATTCATGAGCAATGATGCTTACATGAGTCATCTTGTTAGTGCCAGCACCATTGGCAGATGGCTGCATGACACAGGACTACATGAACGCAGGCCGTTACAATGACTTCCCTTAACATCACGTCAACGTCGCCAGAGGACATCTTCAGTGACAAGTCCCTATGAATCTGTGTGTGGAGGCATCGTGGTCAGCGCCAAGACAAATGGTTTGTTGTCACGCGTCACACATCCAGAAGGCCTGGTGTCACTCCACCTCCACCCCTACCGTACCATCTGCAGGAACTGTGTGAGAATATTCAAGCTGCATGGGATGGATTATCGCAGGACACCATCAAGAACCTCCATGCCGAGATGTCTGGCATGTTATGTTAGCAAACATGGCGGCCCGATGCCGTACTGAGAGACACTACTTCTGTATGTGTAGCTCATAAATATTGCTCATATGAGTCTAAATTTATCATCATTTATTGTTCCTGGTAACCTTTATCTTCTTTCCGAAAAGTATTGCAATCCAACGCTTCTTTGTTGGTGCAATTATTCTTTTGATGATGAGTGTATGTAAATGTGTTGTTTTTGTGACATCACAAAGCAGTAAAAATCACAAAGCAGTGAATTCAGAATTGTTTTTCTCAGCTTCCAAATATGGACTGTATGGATTGGAGAGTGGAGAATATGCTTGAAACATTAACGACATTTGCATATTAAATCATGTTAAATCAGGTTTATTTATTTTGCACTGTTACACTTTACTGTATGTACTGTACATCTAAACCCCTGGACACTCCACTTTACTTAAATACCAATATATGCACATGTTTATTTATGTTAATTGAGTCATTATCTGCTGATAACTGCACCCCTTGCACATTCATGCACATTTATTTATTACTATTTCTACAGGTCTACAGGTATATTTGTATTTCTTGTATATATTTCTTGCCTCCTTGCGAGGTGAGATATTTATATATTTATCCATAGTGATCTGTACTATGTATAGTTTATAGTTTAGAAACAGTTAACAGTTAACAGTTAACAATACTGCTGCCGGTACCTACCCATTTAGGTTTTTCATACTGCACAGCCCTGTTTTTTGTATTTGTTTTACTGTTTTACTGTGCTGTTTTGTGAAACCGCTACTGGCTGCTAAATTTCCTTCGGGATCAATAAAGTATCCATCTATCTATCTATCTATCTATCTATCTATCTATCTATCTATCTATCNTAAAGTATCCATCTATCTATCTATCTATCTATCTATCTATCTATCTATCTATCTATCTATCTATTACATTAAAAATGGGGAGCTTTTTGTTATCCATGATACGGGCCCTTTAAGTTGCAGCACCTCCCTTGGTAAAACTAATCTAGGTTGAAAAGGGCTGTAGACAGTGTTAAAAAGTGGCTGATGTGTACACTGATGATACACAGGAACGCTTCGTCTTTAGCATGACCCTACCGGTCTAGCGGAGCTTTGTCCCAGTCAATACTGCGCCCTGTGGAACAGTATTATCTGTCTTAGAGCACACACGGCTAAAAGCCAGGCTGCTCTTTAAGTGCCGTCTTCCTATGACCCTGCCTGCTCCTTCAGACTGCCAAGACATGAAAATCACTTTCTAAACATTGGGCACGTGACCGGTGGTGTGCAGATGCGTCGGGCCTGGTAGGCTAATGCATCCTGGTCGAATTGGTCCTGAATGATTGAGTATATGCAGAGCAAAGGAGGCTGCTAATGGCTTGTGAGGTCACACCCTCCAGGGGCTTGGGGACAGAAGAGGCTGCAGTTTCTTTGGAGAAAGCAGAAACTGGGCCACCTCCCTCTCCATTGTTCTTAGAAACCAGTAGGGACTATATGTAGCGATTCCTGTTGCCTATATACCTATAAGTAGAGGCACTCTGACTTTCTAAGCTGAGAGGGCATGTGCTCCCTCATAATTAACCCCTTAAAGTCTCAGGCTTACTACATACTGACTTACACTGCAACACTTCATGGACTACAAAGCAAGCTGACTGGGTTATATGCCGGTTGGTACTGGAAATGTGTTGATTTACAGAAATAGCACCATCCTTTCTAAGCAGCTACAGTACTACCTGTTTCTGTCTACATACAATAAAGACAAATCAAATCCATAAATGTTGATTGGCCACATTGCTGCACCATCATTTAAATAATTAATCTAAAACAGGGCTGTTCAGTCTAAACTGCCACCGTGGCTGCAGGTTTCCCTTCTAACGAAGCAGAAGATCACATGATCAGTTGTTTGAAGGCTGAGCAGTAGAATCAGGTGAGCTCCTGCTCATTGGGAATGAAACCTGCAGACTCACCTGCCCTCTGTGGATAAGACTGGAAACCTCTCATCTAATAGACAGATAGACGGACGGATGGACAGACAGACAGACAGACAATTAGACAGACAGACAGACACACAGATAAACATACAGACTGATGGAGAGATAGACAGCCAGACAGCCAGATGGATGGATGGATGGATGGACAAATGGATGGATGGACAGACCAATAGATAGATAGATAGATAGACAGACAGACAGTTTGAAATACATACAGTCCGAAATACAGACAGACCGATAGAGAGGTAGACAGACAGCCAGTCAGAAAGATAGAGATAGATAGATAGATAGATAGATAGATAGATAGATACTTTATTGATCCCAGAGGGAAATTCAGACATCCAGTAGCAGATATACAAGTTCACAGAAGTAACAAAAGAAGCACAAGATTAATACAGATGAAGACAAAGATACAATATAGAGTATGAAAGTATGAAAATAGAGTCCTTAGTGTCTGTGTAACCATTATACCATTTGCTGTGCAAATTGAGATGACTGATGTCAGCCATATAGACAGTGCAAAATGTGAAGATGACTGTTGTCAGCCATACTGACAGTGCAAGTACGCAGTAATATAAATAATTTATCAGTGCAAAATATGTAAACAGTGCAAAATAAGTAAACAGTGCAAAATATGTAAACAGTAGTACAAAATGAATAAGACAATAAAAAATAGATATAGGGCATTTAGGAGGGAGTGTGTGCAGAGATGGGGGTGTGTCCGTTGTAGTGACCGGAATGAAAGAGTGTCACAGAGTTTTCCCTTTGCTGAACTGCGAGGAGTTGAACAGTCTTATGGCCTGAGGGACAAAAGACTTTCTGAGTCTGTCTGTGGAGCAGGACTGGGACAGCAGTCTGCCACTGAATGAGCTCCTCTGCCTGATGATTGTGCTGTGCAGAGGATGGTAAGCATTGTCCATGATGTTCAGAAGCTTGCTGAGGGATGGATGGATAGCACAGTGAATAACACACTCATCCTCCACACCAGAGACTGGAGGCTGTATTCTCCATACATGAACACATATACTAATATGGGTCCTAACACTACTTCCCCTACCACTGTAGATCAATTAATATAAAATATAATAGGAGGACTTAAAGAATGATCAATAAAAGTTCCAACAGAGTGTTACAATATTGTCATAATACATTTCTCACTGTATCATGAAGCCGCTATTGGTTCCCACCCCTAGCAAGTACTGTAAATGCATCAAAGGAGCTTTAAGTTTGAGTAAGATGCGGAGTCGGACAGCAGCCATGAAAAGGCTCGGGCTAAAGGCACTTTTTTCCAGCATGTTCGCTGTGAGAATCTCAATGGAGTCTTCAGCTCCCACTAGACATTCCCAAAGATTTTGGCTTTGGAGATAAAAAGGGAGTCAAATCAGCGAACATACTTGTCAATGTGTAGTTGCAGATGTAACAGCTGATATAGTCTGCTTCATTCGGTTACTGGTCCTGCATGACTGGAATAAAGGGGAGGAAGATAACTCGGAATAAATACCCCTTTACAGCCAGGGCCTGTCCGGCTTTGATTATAAACATCGCCAGCAAAAGAGCAACAGCAGCCGCTTTTCTCCTTTCCGCGGTCTTAATCACAGGGGCTCTGATATGCCTGCTTTTTCCAATTCTGCACAAGTTGCAGAGCCGCGAGTTGCACGTCATTCCTAAGCAAGGCACGGCGTTCCTGCAGCCTTCAAATTTACAAGGCAGCACTCAACATGAAGGGGCAGGGAGAAAAAAGAGAAAAGAAAGGAGGAGAAGAAAGAGGGGGGGGGGGGCGTTATTTGGATCGCTTTTCATGGAGTGTGAAAAGGGCTTCCGCAATCCCCAAATCAATCCCGACCTGCTGGAAACTGAGCTAGAGGTGAGAGGTGCTTAGCTCTCGCTGCTACATCACAGAGTTGTGAGTAACTGTATGTGTGTGTGTGTGCATGTGTGTGAGTGTGTGTCTGATTGTGTGTGTGCATGTGTCTTAGAGAGTGGATGTGTATCAGTCAGACAGAGAGTGAGAGAGACTGAGAGAATTAGAGACAGAAAGGAAGAGAGACATGACAGTGAGACAGAGAGAGAGAGAGTAGTGGTTGTAGCTTATTTAACAAAGTGCTGAATAAAACATGCTGGTAATCTCGTTTGGTTACTTGATGAATTTGATATCACCACTTCTCACTGTACTGTATGAAAATGCAGGCTGCTCATTACAGCTTGCAAAAGTTTCATTACAAATGGAGCATTAAAAATGCACTGAAATGCATCTGTGGTCAACAGTCCAATTCAGTATAACAACAGTGGTTCTCTCTGGGTGGGGAGGATGGTATCCCCATAACTCCAGGTCTGCATGAGCCAGGCAGTAATCAGATTAAAGAATAAAACTTAATAGTCACCATAATAAAGTGACTTTAACAGAAAATATGAATGCAGACATCAAAAACATTTCAATTCATCCTTTCGTCAAACATATAGTCCGCTCCAAAAGTGGTTTGGTGCCATCTTACTGTGGCCATGCTAAATGCTGCTTGCTGTTTCCAGTGCTGTGGTCTGTTTACCCATATGCACTGACTGACCCTACTTTCACACTAGTAGGCAATAGGTCGCTTACTATGGTTTAACTTATCTCAGTTGTTGGCGTTCCGATTCGGCCGTCTTTGTTGTTCTGGAGAAGGCGTTTCGTAGTGGGCCGTCAGTCACGATACCAGGTGCCCTCAGCCAATAGCATTCGCTGACAGAACCGGCCCATGTGCCTGCCCCCAAACTGTCAAAACCACCCCCCGTCAAGACTCGAGCGCAAAAAAATCTCTTGAGCGTTTACACACGCTAAATGGTAAAACTTGCAGGTGTATGTTTTTCGTTGCTCACGTTGTTGTGTGTGGGAGTGTACAAGGACCTCGGACCCCCATGTCTATGATTGGTCTAAGGAATTTATTGGAGCCTTTTGTTTACAATGTCACATCACCAGGCTATTAGAGAGTGACTGGTTGGCTTGTGACTCTGTCGCCTGCTAGTGTGAGCGCAGGGTGAAAAAGATGAAAGAAATCAGAGTAAGGATATACATACACTAAGAAACCCCATCTCTACCCTGATTGTATTGCTTATTAGGGTTTCTAGGCCTTAATCTGATCCACCTAATATGAGTTTACATGACCACTTGAATAATAAGATAACTGCAGAAATTTTACTATGATCTGATTATTAAGCACACATGAACACACTCAATGTTAGCTAATGCTTCTTGGACCTAAAGCATGTTGCACTGTACATTGTCAGTTTGAAAAGAAGTATGTGCTTGCTTTCATCCTTGCAGTTTGGTAGCATTGCGTGATGGTGGGACCTAGCTAGCATTTCACTATAACTGTATCAATCCACTGAGCACTGCTCACTTAACATGTATGTAAGCAACTAAGATCCCTGAAAAAAAATGAGATGATAAATTTAGACTGATATGAGCAATATCTGTGGTGTCGGGCCGCCATATTTGTTAACGCAACATGCCAGACATCTCGGCATGGAGTTGCAGAGGTTTCTAATGGTGTCCTGTGATAATCCATCCCATGCAGCTTGACTATTCTCACACAGTTCCTGCAGATTTCGTGGTAGGGGTGGAGGTGGAGTGACACCAGGCCTTCTAGACGTGGGCATCAATGGCATCACTGCCCACTGAATGTCCGCAACTGTGGCTGTTAAGTCAGTCAGGTACAGCGATAAGGTCCGTCCTTGCTTACACATGTGCTACCGAGCGTGAAACTTGAATCACTGGCATGTCTCACAATGTCAAACCTAGCCACCAAGTTTCATTCCTGTGGGTTGATTCGTTCTGGGAGCAACTATTCTTGTGACGATGAGTCTATATTATTACAGAGATGAGGGTTTGTTTCAACAGCTACAGTATAATACTGGTGTTATTGCATCTGGCTGTTATCGTATAAGTCTTATGTCATGATCTGATATGTTTCTCTGCACAAAATATTACATAAAGTCCTTAATTTCCATAAGAAACCTCATTTCCAAGTGCAGCTGGCCAGTTTTCAATATCATTAAGTTACCCAGCAATGACGAAAGCCCAGTCTGGTTAAGATCAGTGCTGCTCACTACAGTTATTTTGAATCCCAGTGATTCCCTTCCCACATATTTGCCAATTTATTTTATCACTGAACAGATTCCAGTGCAGAGCCACACTCTAGTAATCCCTACAGTCAGTGGCTGCCCTTCATTCTCAGAGGTCTTCTTTCCCATTAGACAGCCTTAAACAAGCCCTGACCTGTCCACTGAAGTCCTCACAGACAGAGCCCTTATCTATTCATGATGCGGAGCTCAAAATAAAACGACATGAACGACACCATAAATAATTTGCAGCTTCTCTGCTGTGATACACTGAACATTATCTCGCACCGTTCCTCCGGGGCAAAAGAATATTTGAGAGTAATGGGGAGCGATATGTGAGGGAAGGAGGGAACGAAGCACCTCTGAATAAATAATAAACTGCTCATTTGTCTGTCGCTCCCTCAGCCACTCGGGGTAAATCCCTGACATCTCTCCTGCACACTCGAGCGCCGCTCTCGAGGGCCTCCGCACTGGCTCTGCTGTAATCCAGTGGGCTGCTGCACTGCCTCTAACTCAAGACAGATGACAGCCTCTCCGCCATCTTCTCGAAGTTGGTAAACTGCCTCAGACTGCATAAACGGGAGACATGGGATTAGTGTCCACTGTTCAGACCCTTTGGAATTTGACCCAACTAAAAGTTTTGCCACTTCAGGCTCCTGCAGATGGCGCTGCACGAGGATGATGGGGCTCTAAATACCTTGCGGGGTGTGAGTGATGGGATTCATAGATTGGGAAGAGGTGGTACAGTGCAGTGAATGTCTCGTTCCATGTGTGGAAAATGGCTCCAAAGCAGATTAATTGCTTGGCTGATTGGCTAAAAGGAGTGACTGCATTTGGGCGTGCTAAAGGCCATAGTGTGAAGGAAGTAGCTGAATCTGCAGGTGTATGGAAGCGTACGGTCATACAGGTCTACCAGCAGTGGCTAAAATCCCAGTCTGCAGGAAATTCTCCTTGGAATTGTGTCAGGGAAGGCATCCACCAAATCTGGCCCAACTACGCAATACTATGATGCAAGAGTGGCTGAACATTGATGTGGCCTACATCCAGAAACTTGTTCAGTCCATGCCAAATCCAATCACAGCTGTTATTGGTGCTCATGGAGGTATTACACACTATTAGGTACTTATTAGGTATTCGTAAAACTGCATCTGGGCATTTTTCACCCTGACCGAAGTCACATACTTCTATGTAGATGTAACAAATGCAAGTAAATGAAGGGCTTGGACATGAACCGGCCTGTTAAGTGAGGTTAAAAGGCTAGAGTCTCCCAGCCTTTTAACTAACAGCTAGCTGTTGTTGCCAAAGTGTGACTACAAAACGAAATAGTCAGCTTTCAACTTTGCTTTACGTCTGTGATCTTCAACAAACATGTTTTACGGCACCATTCCTCACAAAGGAAGAAACAAAAGGAAGCAATAATGGGTTTATGATAATGAATTAGCTGCTGAGACACTTTGAGAAACTAATGCTAATTACAACAAGCTAGCGTCTTAGCGCTTAATTAGAATAATGGATCACATGCAAGCGATGTGCAGTAGCCAGGCTTCAGAGGCAGACGAAAGCGAAGGTCAGGACGGTCCGGTTCGGCTCCTGGAGCCGCGCGAGAAGTGCACGTCGGCCGTTCTGTGTGTTAGTGCTCGTAAGCCATGCATCTCTGCACTCAGCAGATGTCCCTCCCACGCGTGTGGCAGCCGTTACAGGTGCATCCTGGGCCCTTGCCGCCTCCCTGCGCTCCATATAATATCACAGCCACAAAGGAGTTTACAAAACACTCTGCTAACTGCCAATTACAGCGAGCAAGCCACCGCCTGCACAGGCGCCTCTCTGCAACTCTCTAAAGGTGCAGTTCCCACGAGTGAGAAATGAATGTGGAGCTATTGTGAGCGTGTGGAAGAGAGATAGGAGGAGGAGGAGGAGGATGGTGAGAAAATGAAAGATGATGTTTGGCAACGACTCGCATATACACTCATTTTACACTGTCAGCGTCATATGAAAACAACTTCTTCTGTTTTTCTACACCATTTGGAAAATGGCAGCTGGCCCTTACATTGTGTCAACATTTCATAATGAATAGAGCAGTAAAAAATGGTCCAATAAGACTTGGGGTTCCTGCCTTCTGCCCAGGGAACACTGGGATAGGCTCCAGCACCCCCGAGACCCAGAAGGATAAGTGGTTCAGAAGATGAATGAATGAACGAACAAATAAATATACAGTAAAATGTAACAACAAAACTGTGATACATTGATTAGTTGGTGTAGTCATTGAACGAAAACGAGCCACTGGTCGAAAACCTCAATTTCAGCTTAACCCTTTAACATCCTCACCGAAAAAAGAAAACAGATTTTTTTTTTGCCCCTTTGTTTGTTTGGGGCAATAACAAAGCAAGTAGTCCATTTTAATAACATTAGCTTAGCATACCTTTAGCATAAAGAAACAATCAGACCGTTTGGTAACACATTTTTGTTTTTCAAAAAATATTTGACCCTTATTAGATTCCTTTTTTTTTTGTATATGCTGAAAAATGAGCTCACCTTCAAAAATTCCACCAAAATAATCTACATGTGTGGAGTGACTGACTTGTTGCTTGTTTCATCTATGGATGAGAACCGTAATGGGCTATCTATTGAAAGACTCAGTGACCTCTACTGGATTTCTTTAGCCTAGCATACCTCTGCCTATTGGTAGAGATGGCACAATCAGGTTGAATTGAGTTCAGCACCTTCTTCATCAGGTTTAGTGTTAATTATAGCCTACACTCAGTAGTTCTTCAATGGTTCTTGCCAATGGTTAAAGCCATAGTTCCATATAGCGCCATGGCTTCTGTATGGAACCATTTCATGATTAAATGAAGGTTCTCTGCTTGATGTAATGGTTCTTTAATTAGATTAATGGAGAATGTGTTGTATCTGGTTCTATGTCGAACCAAAAAATGGTCCTGCTGTTGTCACAACGTCAACAGAAGAACCTTTTTGGTGCCATATAGAACCATTTTCAAAATGATTCTACACAGAACCATACACAGCACATTCTTCATCAATCTATAGGATGCTCTTATCATACCAAAAGTCACTGAAGCATGCAAAAACAGGTTAACATATTGTCGCTGTACAAAGAAAAATAAGTATCTTCAAAATGGGAATTTTACAGGAGAGGGCAAAAACCTAATTTAATATTAATGTAAGTCAATGGAACCAGACTCTTTTCCAAGCAGTTTTGGGCCATTTCTGATGGTCCCGTCATCATGGAATTCTCACACAATGTAAACGGCAGCTACTGTGTTCAAATGATGCATAAAAGTAATAACTGACAAAAATGGAGAATGGGGAGTTGGTCTTTGGGCACCAGCAATATCCTCTATGGTGCTATCAGCTGTTCTCTGTAGCGGATGTGTTAACTAATGCACACGTCCACCTACAAAATATCTCATTTGACAGGGGTACCCAAACTTTTGCATGCCACTGTACTGTATAGCTGCAGCCTAATAACATGTCTTACATGTAACACTAATATCTCTGCTTTGAATCAAGTTCATTCATCAAACGAGCTGTGAATGAGAATATTGAACATGTTTTAGTGGCTGTTAAATGCCAACAGCTTAATTAAATCTCAGATGAGACTATGAGCAGAATAATAGCAGAGGGAATCAAACATAACATTTCAGGGGTGGGGTGGGGGTGGG
>CM067483.1:31591849-31636977 GCA_034552555.1 Semaprochilodus insignis | reverse complement strand
CTCTCTGCTCCTTCCCCCTCCCACTCTTTCTTTCTCTATCTCTCTCTTTTAGTTATCTTCCCTTTCCTCCCCTATTCTCTTTCTCATTTCTTGTCCCTACCTTCTTTCTTTCTTTCTTTCATGTTTTCACCTCTTTCTCTTTTCCTCTATCCTTCTATCTGTCTATCTCTTCTTTTCCCTCCTTTTCATCTTTCTTGTTTCCTCTCTCTATTTTCCATGTCTTCTCTCTCTCTCTGTCTCTCTTTCCCTCTCTCCTTCTCTCTCTCCCCTATTTCTCCTTTTCTCCCTGTCTCTCCCCTCTTCTCTGTCTCCTCGTTCTCCTTTCCTCTGGCTCTCCTATTCTCCCACTCTCTTCCCTTTCCTCTGTCTCCTCTCTCTCTCTCTCTCTCTCTCTCTCTCTCTCTCTCTCTCTCTCTCCTCTCTTCTCTCTTCTCTCTTCTCTCTCCACAGCGCTGGCACTACTCACAGGGCCAGAGGGCTGAAGGGTGGCTGCATGCCCGAATACAAACACAGCGATGAAACAAACAGCATTTTAATTTCATTTCTCATCCATATTAATCCCCATCTACTGTAAGTGAGGACGGCTCCACAGCTCTGGCATCTAAAGGCCAAATGTGCGTGCGCGGTTCCCAGGCTAAAACTAAAATGTACTTTTTCATGCCGCTGTTATTGTTGTGTGTGTGTGTTTTTTTTTAGAAGCGAGAAAAATAAACCCAGAGTCCATTTTAAGCTGATCAAAAAGAGTGAAAGAGTGGAGAGTGGCCGCATATGACTCAGCTGATTTGTGTGAACCCGAGGAATGCTATAAAAAGCTCCATTCTGCTTCCTGTGAGCCGCAGTGGCCAGATAAACACTTTATTACACGCTGCTACATGCAGATCCACCATCTGGCCTGAGAGCAGGAGAGGAAGCTGAGCCACAGTGTGTCCCTGCACACATACATGCTAAAAAAAAATCTAACTAAAAAAGAACATTAGCATGATAGACAAACATACTTAAACAGAAAGACAAGCGTGCTTTAGATAAACCTCCCCAAAGCTAAGCAAACATACGCTCACCATCAAAAAAATAGCTGCACCCAGAAGGAGGTGACGGATTACAAGGCTATTCAGAAGGTTACCAACATGCAGACATTTCGGCGTGGAGTTGTAGAGGTTCCTAATGGTGTCCTGTGATAATCCATCCCATGCAGCTTGAATATTCTCACACAGTTCCTGCAGATTGTGCGGTAGTGGTGGAGGTGGAGTGACACCAGGCCTTCTGGACATGTGATGCATGACAAGAACTCGTTGATCTTTGTGCTGACCATGGTGCCTCCACACACAGATTCGTTGATTGTCTCCACCAAGACAAAAGTGGGACTGTTCACTGAAGATGAGCGGCTGCCATTCTGAGTCACTCCATGTCAGTCTGGCACGACACCGTTGCAGTCTTTGGTGACGCTGACGTGGTGTTAAAGGCAGTCGTCGTAACAGTCTACGTGCATGTAGTCCTGCATCGTGCAGTCACCTGCCAGTGGTGCTGCACTAACAGGATGACTCATGGTCTGCAATCGTGCCCGTTGGGTCAGTCGGGTACAGTGATAAGGCCCGTCCTTGCTTACGTCAAGTGCGGCTGAGCATGAAACTTGATCATTTGCATGTCTCACGATGTCAATCCTACCCACCAAGTTTCATTCCTGTTGGTTGATTCCTTCTGGGTGCAGCTATTTCTGCAACTACTTTATTGACGATGAGTGTATAATAAGGCCCTGTAAAAACGCAGGGGTGCTGATGTTTTCTGAAAACTGGATGGAAGGTTCATAGCAGGTCTTTAATAATAGAAATGAGTTAATAATAATATAATATCACTATTATGGTAAACTGATAAGCTAGTGTCAGCAGTGTTGCACTGGCAGCAATACTGGTACTCAAATGCAGCATCAGTGTATTGGTGTAATGCAGTATCGGCAATGGGGATCCGAATACCTATGAGTGACACCACAAAGTAATTTCCGTGGTAACGAGCTGACGCATGCATGTGCACAAATAGACAAAATGTAGCAACATCAGCAGTGGGGGATGACAAGCAACAGTAAAAATGTTCATGGCTAAATTTGTAACAGCAGCATTTCATGGAAAACCGCACTAACTAGCTGAGCCAGGCTTCCCTCAGTAATCACTCATATGCTGCTGCATAGTCACTTACAGTCTGGGTTACTGTTAGTCCAGACTGTCGAGGCTTTCGCCTTGATTTAGCCTGTAGCTAGCCCACTCGCCCACCTAGAGCGTCCCCTAGTGCCACCTTGACTCCCTCTGTTGGTCATCACTCAGCAGCTGGGTCTTACAGTCACTGCCACTGCCAGCATTATTAAACAGTGTAACTCTATGAATATCAGGGCGTATAGGTTAGTTAGTTATCGGTATCAGCCTGTATTTCTAGATTAGTTTGAAAGAGAAGAAGTGCAACTGGTATAGAACCTTTACATTTTGTGAAGGTTATTTAAACTTTACGAGTTCTTTACACTCGCAGATCAAATAACCTGAAATATGATACGTACTGTGTGCATATGTATCGGGCCTCCTGAAAATGTCTTTGAGTTTCATGATGTCATTTTTTGGCATACTGTCTACAGCAGGGGCTGTGTGAGTGTCCCAGCCAAACTGACCACACTCCACACAGAGCCAGGCAGCCCTCACCACCTGCTATTGATGATTGCCCAATGGCATTCACATAGCAGAGAGAGAGGAGGGGGGAGAGAGGAGAGAAGAAAAAGAAAGTAGTGAGAGTGAAAGGTAGAGTGAGAGAGAAAGAGCCAGAGGGTGGAAAGAAAGAAAGAAAGAAAGAACAGGAGAAGGAGAGGGAGACAGAGAGGGAGAGAGGTAAGGAAGAGAGTGAGAAAGAGAATGCGAGAGAGAGGGAACGAGAGAAAAAGAGAGAGAAATACAGAGTGAGTTATAGAGATTAACACTAAAGACAGAGAAACACAGAGAAAGGGGAGAGAGAGAGAGAGAGAGAGAGAGAGAGACTAATTGGCAGAAAAAGGATGGTGAAAAGAGAGAGAGAGAAGGAGGGGAGAAAGAGAGAAAGAAGAAGAGAGAGGTGAAGAAGGGAGTAAGAAAGAGATTGAGATCACAAAAAGCAATAGAAAGAGCAAAAGGTAGAGAGAGAGAGAAAGAGCAACGAGGAAGGAGAGAAGAAAGAGACAAAGGAGAGAGAGAGGATGGGGAAAAGAGAGAGAGGATGGGGAAAAGAGAGAGAAACTGAAGTGAGAGACAGAGAAAGGAGAGAGAGAAAGAGAGGGAGAATGAGAGAAACAGACAGAAAGAGGGAGGGGGAAGAGAGTGAAAGACAGAGAGGGAAAGTGACATGGATAAAGAAGAAGTGAAAGAGAGACAGGAAGAGGGGGGAGAGAAAAAGAGTGGGAGAGAGAGAGAGAAAGGGAAATGGAGCGAGAAAGAACGATTGGGCAAATAGAGGGAAGGCAAGAAAAAGAGACACTAGAGAAGTAAAGAGAAAGAGAGAGACAGAGATTGAGGGGGAGGATATAAAATGCAAGAGACAAAGAGAGAGAGAAAAAGAAAGATTTGATATAGCATATAAATGAGAGAGAGAGAAAGAGAGAGAAAGAGAGAGAGAGAGAGGGCTAATGGGTAGACAGAGATGTCAACACAAACACACAACAGCACTTGACTGTTTGGGATCAGTCTGGCTTCAGTGAGGTGTGAAACTGATGAGTTTACATCTCGGTGCTGCGGAGTTTAGGCAGAATGTGCAGCTTCACTTCCTGCAGTGCACCTCAGCAGTGACTTCTTAGTAGGTGACCTCGTTGAGCGTGGCTTTGTGGAGCTGCAGGGATTTTACACTGACGAGGCAGCAGCACACAGGCAGCGGAGTTTTTTTCTAGCTGCTGAATACTGAAAACCGGAGCCGCGTGAGAGCAACCCAGGTGACAGGATGATAAATAAAAACATCCACACTGCTCTCTCTCTCTCTCTCTCTCTCTCTCTCTCTCTCTCTCTTTATCCTAACACTAGCTCTACTCTGTCTCTACCCTGAACCAGGCTCAGAGTCTCACCCCAAACGAAGAGCTCATGGTTGAAATGAATTCAGATTGAAAATCAATCGTCATGAGTGCTTGATTCAGGCGTGAAACACATAGCAGGAGCATGCAGGAGCATAAATAAAATTTCATTTTCATTTTAAAAATGAAATGAAATTTTAAATGTAAAATTTGTAGTTTTGGAAGAATTTATCATGGAAGAGCAACTGGCACTTTTAAACAATCTAATAACAGTAAGTTAAAATGTTAGAAGAGTTAGGAGGCTTTAACAGAGTTAGGAGGCTTCGAGATGACAGCTGTGACTGTTTTCTTGATGGCTAGAAATTAAAAACTGATCTGATTTATGACAATTCATTCTAATTGATTTTTTGGGATTTTATTTTTTGTGTGAATTGTTTGCCATTCCAAGCTCCTCTTTAACCCGTTATGACTGTAACACACCAAGCATGGCCAAACAAACATCACAATAATGTGAACTACTCAAACACAACAGAGCTATGCACACCAGATGCATTTTTTATGGAATTTAGACAAAACTCGACATATACAAAAAAAAAACATACAGGCACAAATGTCTTTGGTTACCAAGATATCCTTTGCTCCCCATATGAAGGGCAAATCAAAGACAGTGATCCGGCTATTTTCAATTCTGAAAACGCGAAGGTTGCAGCCCCTAACAGATATAGCCGTATGCAGAATCTCAACACCTCTAAATAAACACGTACTGTACAATGAACAAACTTAAATACGGCATTTTCTGTAGTAATTAGAGCTTCTAGAATTTCAGAGGTTTTTTGTCTTATTGTGTGTTTAATTAATGGGTACATCATAAATGTGTTGGGCTGATACCTTTTCTATGTCTGATACCGCTAATGATACGGCAGTCATGACTATCTGGCGATGCCAATTCCATATCGCCTGTTTTCCTCTCTTAAGCAGCTAAATGGTTATTAATACATTTCTCTGGATGCATGTTGCTTAATCAGCCATTCAAATAACAGCATGTTCAAACTGTGAAACAGATATTCTACTGGGAAGAATTACAGCCCATAACAGGACTCCCATTAGACGTTCTAAATCAGATTTATGTGATATCAGACAAATCAGACAGTTTAGGCTAATCCATATAAAGATTATACTTTACTTTATTCTTTCAGATATCAAATCCAGGGTGTTTGGCTAGTACCAGACTGATCAATACTGAGTATTGTATTGGCACACCTTTCATGGGTGCAACTTTTGCATAGGCCACATTTGATGTTTTACTTTTGAGCCATTTCTTGCCTATTGTGTTTACACACAGAGGAATTTGTCTTCCGCATTTAACCCATCCGTGAAGTGAAACACCCACATACATACACTCTAGTGAACACACACACTAGGGGGCAGTGAGCACACTTGCCCAGAGCAGTGGGCAGCCCTATCCATGGCACCCAGGAAGTGGTTGGAAGGTTAGGTGCCTTGCTCAAGAGCACTTCAGTCATTACTGTCGGTTCGGAGAATTGAACTGGGGACCCTCTGGTTACCAGACTGGTTCCCTAACCTCCAGCCCACAACTGCCCCCCAATGTATTGGGAAACTTTGTTTCCCAAAACATTAAGCTCTGTAATTTAACTGCTCGGCTGTGTTCACTGCAGAGGACGTGTCGACTTGTTTCCAAGAAGACTTAAATTTGGGGGTCAGTTATGGGCTGGAGGTTAGGGAATCAGTGTTGTGACCAGAAGGTCACTGGATCAATTCCCTGAGCCAACAAGACATGACTGCAGTGCCCTTGGGCAAGGCACCTAATCCCCAACTGCTCCCTGGGGAGAGGGCTGCTCACCGCCTCAGGCAAGTGTGCTCACTTGTGGGGTGTTTCACTGCACAGATGGGTTATATGTGGAGGTTAGGTTATTCTATGTGCAAGCACCACTTGCCAGTGTTTCTAAATTCCAAATCTAATTTACTGACATCCAAATAAAGTGCATGGGAGATTACACCCCCCGCCACATATTTGCCTAAACAACACCCGATTCCTCCTCCATGCACGGCCCTTTCCCCATCCCTCCGGCATTGTAACGGGAGCTGTCTGATTTGATTCAGCCTCTTTAGGAACACCTATCTCCATTTCCTCTCTCCAGCCACCCAAGTGCCTGCCCATTTGTTCCATATCCTTTGTTAAGGATGATATGCCAGTTTAGGTTTTACAGTAAAGCAATTATTCTGTCTTGCACAGTCGAGTGGCTGGGAGCGTGCGGACCTGTTAGCTGGATCTAAATGAAATGAAGCAGCAGCAGCAGCAGCTCAGGAAGCCCAGAGCCGGGCGGTTCTCTGACAGCTCCGCTCAGCCTTTCTCTGCCTGCAGACACGGGCGCTAACATGGCCTGTTAGCGCACACACGCGAGGGAGAGAGAAAGAGACAGAGAGAGAGAGAGATAAAGAAAAGGAGAGAGAGAGAGGCGGAGAGGTATGCGGATCGATATCGTCAGCCAGGCACTTGCTTACCTTTGATATGCCTGAGGAGAGGTGGGAGGCGTGGTGAACACTTGGGAGTAGGGATGATAAGGCGTTTTCTTCAGCGCCTGGATGAGATTGTGTCTGTATTCTGGGTCTATGCACCACAGGGAGCCCTTACCGATACTCTGCAGAGAGAAAGACAGAAAAGTACAAACACCACCAGTCAGGACGGGCCTGCTACTACAGCAACATCTCGACCAGAAGCCAGTCTGAAGAGAAGTGGGTAGAGGAATGTGTGGTCAGGAGTGGTCGAGCTTCATGAGGTTTTGTATTCCAGATCAAATAATAGCAAGTCTTACAGACCTAATACCTCATATCATTCCTTAAAAGCAGAACAGTGTTTTCCAGACTCAGTAACAGCAGCTTTCGGGGTGATTTGTTGGAGTGTCAGGGCTATTATGGGTGAACTGCTCTCTTAAAAATAGAGATTCTTGAATGGTACTTGTGCCTGAACGTTTGATTCCTGCAAAAATCTGTCATTATTCTAGAACCTTTACATTATGTGGAGGTTCTTGGGGAAATAAAAAAGGGTTCTACACACTGAAAGACTGTTTGGGGATCCAACAGTGGTTCTCCTGTAGTGCTACAATGGGGATTTGTTGGAGTGTCAGTGCTTGGGGTCAAAAGAATAATTTTTTGCAAAAATATTTTTATTATGTTAGACCCTTTACATCATGTGAAGGTCCCTGGGCTATTTTGGGATTAAGTGGTTGTCCTATAGCATTGCTCCAAAGAATACATTCTGCCACCTTTGGGTGAGTGGGTGAAGTGGGCAGGGGAATGAGTGGTCAGAAGATCAAATAGCAGCAACTCCCATATAGCCTACCTAGTACCTTACATTATTCCTTAAGAGCATAACAGTGTTTTGCAGACTCAATAGCAGCAGCTTTTAGGGTGTTTTGTTGGAGTATCAGGGCTATTACTGGTCAAGCTCACTCCTAAAAACAGAGTTTCTTGAACGGTCTTTGGCCTGGATGTTTGATTCTTGCAAAAATCGTTCATTGTTCTACTAAGCTTTAGATTATGTCAAGGTTCTTGGGGAAATAAAAAAGGGTTCTTCACACTGAAAGGCTGCTTTGGGAACCAAAAGTGGTTCCCCTATGGCATTGCTCCAAAGAATACATTCTGCATCCTCTTTAAGAGTGGGTGAAGTGGGTTGGGGAATGAGTGGTCAGAAGATCAAACTACTCCCATATAGGCTACCTAGAACCTTACATTATTCCTTAAGAGCATAACCGTGTTTTCCAGACTCAATAGCAGCAGTGCTCAGGGTGATTTGTTGGAGTTTCAGTGCTATTAGGGGTGAACCACATGCAGACTCTTGAACGGTTCTTGGCCTGAATGTTTGGTTTGAGAAAAATCTTTACATTATGTGGAGGTTCTTCATCATTAAAAATGTTCTTTACATTCAAAGCCTATTTTGAGAACCAAAAGTGGTTCTTCTAAAGCATTGCTCCAACGAATCTCTTTTGACATCTTTGTTTTTATGAAGTGCACAGAGTAATGTGTGGTCAGGAATGGCCAATTTTTCTGGGGTTTTGTATTCCAGATCAAATAATAGCAAGTCCTACAGACCCAATACCTCATATCATTCCTTAAAAACACACCAGACTCAGTAACGGCAGCTTTCAGGGTGATTTGTTGGAGTGTCAGTGCTATTACGGGTGAACCGCTCTCTTAAAAACAAAGATTCTTGAACGCTTCTTGGACCTGGATGTTTGATTCTTGCAAAAATCTTTCATTGTTCTAGACCCTTTACATTATGTGGAGGTTCTTGTGTATTTAAAAAAGAGGTTCTTCACACTGAAAGAATACTTTGGGAATCAAAAGTGGTTCTCCTACATTGCATTGCTCCTAAGAACACTTTCTGCCACCTCTTCAAGAGTGGGCGAAGTGGGTAGGGGAATGAGTGTTCAGAAGATCAAATAGCAGCTTCTCCCATATAGCCTACCTAGTACTTTACATTATTCCTTAAGAGCATAAAACTGTTTTCCAGACTCAATAGCAGAAGCTTTTAGGGTGATTTGTTGGAGTATCAGGGCTATTACGGGTGAAGCTCACTCAGAGATTCTTGAACGGTTCTTGGCCTGGATGTTTGGTTAATATAAAATCTTTACATTATATGGAGGTTCTTCATAATTAAGAAAGGCTTCTTCACACTGAAAGGCTATTTTGGAAACCAAAAGTGGTTCTTCTGTAGCATTGCTCCAAAGAACCACTTTTGCCACCTTTGTTTTCAAGAAGTGGACAGAATAATGTGTGCTCAGGAATGGTCAAGCTGGGGCTGTATTCCAGATCAAATAGCAGGTCACATACACCCAATACCTTATTTTATTATATAAACGCATAACAGTGTTTCTTCGGCTCTATAGCAACGACACTCAGGGTAATTTGTTGCAGTCACTATTAAGGGAGAACCACACTCTTAAAACGAAATATTCTTATGTGGAGGTTCTGAAGTACTTAAAAAAGGTTCTTCACACTTAAAAGCCATTTTGGAAACCAAAACTGCCTTTTTGTCAGCTTTATTTTTAGGAGTGGTGAAGAGGTCAACCCCGAAAAACCATTATTCCCAGACTTAACAATACAGGGGTTGTTAAAAGTTATTACAGCCATCTGTCGGATTTGGGATTCTCCAAATGGAGAATATGGCACAGCAGAGCGGAATTTTGGTGCATATAAGCAACATCATGTATACAAAATTTCAGGCACATCATAACAAAACACGGGCGAACATAACTGAACTTTTAAACATGTTGGATTATGCAATATCTTGCATTCATACCACATTTATTGTTCCATGCACAGATGAAATCAATCACGAAATGTGTTTGTTGAGCTGTGCTGGTTGAACACACTCAGACAAGGGTTGGTGTGCTGTTTCGGCAAGTAGATATCATAAAAAGCCTCCTGTCTTATAGAGTACGTGGATAACATCTTATAACCACTGCATCAGGTTTCAAACAGCTGACAAAACAGCTTCAGGTTTCGGGAACATTTCTGTCATATTTCATCTCTCAAATAATTTGACATCAGGCAAAACGGCCTTCCACAGCATACCATTAGGCTAAGCAGCCAAACCTCAACTGCAGCATGACACAGGCAGGGACACCACTGGTCAGGACATAATTGCTACAACAAGAACCAGAGACTATAGTCTTATGAAAACTGGGTAAAGCATGTCTGCTGTTAGAAGTGGTCCAATTATCTGGGGTTTTCGTTTTTCTAGATCCAGAAACAGATCTTTCATGTACCCAACACCCAACAACTCTTGTTATTCCAGAGTCAGTAACACTTGTGAACCATTCAGGGTGATGTGTTGGAGCTTGAGAGCCATTAGGGCCAAACCACACTAAACACAAAGGCTCTTGAATGGTTTTTGGCCTGAATGTATGCGTGTAAGACAAACTTTGAATTGGTGCAGAACCTTTAAAATGGTACTTCTGGGTCACATATCTCATTTACAACAACAGTTCTTTGAAGGCCCCAACCAAAAGTGGTTCTTTCATGATATAATACCAGAAAAAGAAGCATTTCTGGCATCTGTTTTGTGGGGTGGCTAAAGGAATGTGCAATCCATAGAGGGCCAGTGTTCTAGGGTTAATTTTCCAGACCCAATATCAGTATACAGTATAACTCCTGTATAGCTAATACCCATTAACAAGCCTCAATAACATTGAATAGCATTCAGGGTGATTTGTATGGAGCTTTAAAAGCTGTTGGGGCCAAACTAGTCACACAAGTGAATCTGGCAGAGTAAAGCTGATTTGTGATGTTCATTTTTTTTTAGGACATAATCAACATCATGCATTCAAATTTGCATCTCTTCAACAGTCTCACCCAACACATTTATGGCCCCCGTACCATCATCAGCTATGATAAGGATGTTTATGGAGCACAATTATGTGCAATTTCAAGAGCACGCTACTCATATGGAGTTTATATTTCTCTGGGTTTTTTTTTTTTTTAAGTGGAAAAACTAGAGCTCATACTGACAGTCTGCATAACTCTTATGAACAAATCAAAGATCGGCTTGTGTTTACTGCAATTCGCTATGAAAGACTCGAAAGGCATCGAGCCCGCGGCCTGAGCAACCCCCCCAAAAAAAGAGCCAAGCTCAAAAATCTGCTGCCTGAAGCTTTAATAAACTCTAGTGCCTCAACTCAAGCGTGCCACGTGAGTGAGTATCTCACCCCCGCCATGATTCTGTCCTCTGGTGTCCGAGACAGCAGCCACTTTCACTGTCACTCGGAACATCACAGAGTGTCTGTCACCAGGATTTTGGGTGGCACTGTATTCTAGACATGTGAAACAACCTATCAACCATGACAAAGTGCGATTTATCCATTGTGCCGAATTGGTAGATTAATGATTTGCGCCAGCGGCAAGATAAGGCAGATCCTGCCCTGTTTACCCCGTGCACCAAAGGAAGAAGAAATGAGTTCCCCACCATCGGCCTCATCCTGGCCTCCCGATTGATGGTGAAAAATGAAACAGAAAAAAAGCAATAAACCAGCTCCCTATAAAAAAGAGAAAAAACACGGCATGCAAAATAGGCCTTGCACAGATGTCCGTGCATATGCATGCTTTCCAGACCTGTTTGACAGACTCAGCGTTTTCTAAAAGGAGATGGGAGAGGATGCACTTGAGGGATAAATTAATTTTGCAGATAGATCTGATGCAGAATGAAGAAACAGCACACTGCCACCCTAATTAAGACCGTGTGGGAACGAGCTTGAAACATTGTAATACATTTATTGATTAGGGGATTCATCAATAGGAAAATGCTGATAGCTGTGTTTCAATGGGAGTGGATACAGGACTCATTTCCAATATCTGGCCGACCTCAGCAACATTATACTTGGGAGTGGGGGGGCTTCGCATTCACGCTCCACCCCATTCATAATATCGTCGCTGTCCTAAAAAAAAAAACATGTCCATTTTTGTCGATTTTTACTATTATGCATAATTTAAACACAGCAGCTGCTGTTTACACTATGTGACAATTTCATGATGAATGGACCAACAGAAATGGCCCATCACTGCTTGAAAGAAAGTCTGGTTCCATTGACTTACATTCAAATTCAACAAGGTTTTTGGCCTCTCCTGTAAAGTTACCATTTTGGAGATACTTGTTTTTCTTTGGACAGCGACAATATTTTGTATGCAAGATGGAAAAACAGTTTATTAATGTCTGTCCCAATTTCAGTCTGCTTCTTCATGTTTTCGCATCTTTGATGGTGAGGATTTTGCCACCTTTGCTAAATAATAGACAAAAAATTGTCAAAATTTGGGTTCTCGGGCTGTATTCTAGGTCTTTTTTCTTCCCCTTTGAATGGCCCTTCCTAGCAAGCTTATATCATTACTAACGAGGACTGCATAAGTGTTTCAAGAGTTTATCATGCTTTTAATGTTAATTCAGTTATGACTCAGTTTAATATCACTACCTACCGCCTAATAAGCTGATACAGACTTTCAAAACATCCTATTAAATGCTGGAAACATTTTCCGATAAGAACATTGCCAGCTTGCCTTGTTAGAATTTTCTCATTCCACCTTAAATGCTATGGTTACTTTCTAGCCCCGAGGCATTATAACACCTCCTGCACCATTTAAGGCGGAACTGGGAAAATTTAAACAAGAAGACTGGTAATCAAGAAGCTGAACATGAGCACCAGAATGTAATTCCCGCACCATTAAAGGTGGAACGGGACAATTTAAACAAGGTGCAGATTTTAAACTTTAGAATTAAGTAAATGGGTTAACCTGAACTGTTGAGTCTATTGAACTCCAAGTTAACAAATGTACAACAGATTATCCCTCCTTTGCTTAACATCTCAAGTTCAATGAACTCGTTAAATAGGTTACTTTAAATTAAACTGAAGTATAAAATCATTTTTACAGTGTGGTGAATACAAAGCAATACTTCAGCCTGGTAGTTTTAATGCTGGTAGTACTCTTGATAAGAAGATTTTGACTATCAGAGTATCCTACCTGGAGCTTTAAACAATGAGCTTCAACAAGCTTCAGTGCACCAGGATCATTCTTCTTCCTACATCTTCCAACCAGTGCTATAGCTGCCGCTTTAACATGAAACATAGTTTTGTATATTATATTCCATTTCTGCGAATAGTTCCCCTATATCTTACACTCTGGCTGGTAATTTTTGGACATATAGTGTACTTGGGTGGCTGTCAGTATACTTTGGGGGCTGAACGGGCAACTATATGTGTGAAGCTCTATTTGCAGTGGAAACAGAATCATAAGACAGCTAGCTGATTTATACTATAGACACATCAAAAGAATAGCTGCACCCAGAAGGAGGTGTGGGATTGCAATGCTATTGGGAAGGAAGATAAAGCTTACCAGGAACAATAAATGATGATAAATTTAGACTGATATGAGCAATATTTATTGAGCTACACATACAGAAGTAGTGTCTCTCAGTATGGCGTCGGGCCGCCATGTTTGCTAATGAAACTTGCCAGACGTCTTGGCATGGAGTTGTAGAGGTTCCTAATGGTGTCCTGTGATAATCCATCCCATGCAGTTTGAATATTCTCACACAGTTTCTGCAGATGGTGCAGTAGGGGTGGAGGTGGAGTGACACCAGGCCTTCAGGACGTGTGATGCGTGGCAACAAACCGCTCATCCGCGGTGCCTCCACACACGGATTCATTGGTCATTTCCACCAAGACAAAAGCGGGACTCGTCACTGAAGATGACCCGCTGCCATTCTGAGTCACTCCATGACAGTCTGGCACGACACCATTGCAGTCTTTGGCGACGTTGACGTGGTGTTAAGGGCAGTCGTGGTAATGGTCTGCATGCATGTAGTTCTAAATCGTGCAGCCGTCTGCCAATGGTGCTGGCACTAACAGGATGACTCATGGAGGGCTTCACTGCTCACTCTATGTCCACAGTCGTGGCTGTTGGGTCAATCAGGTACATTGATAAGGCCCGTCCTTGCTTATGCCACACGCGCGTCCGAGCGTGAAACTTGAATGTCTCACAAGGTCAAACCTTCCCACCTACCCAAGTTTCATTCCTGTCGGTTTCTGCAACTATTCTTTTGATGATTAATGTAGTTAACTTGAAATTATATGAAATAATACAAAAATAAAAAAATCCATATGTGTGTAGGCGGAATGTGCATCATTTCCGCTTTCTAGGTTTTTTGTAAGCATCAATTATGCAATTAGTGATGTCTTCATAAGATATATTTCTGCCAACTTCATGATATGACATAAAAGGACGAAAAACACCACCCGAAAAAAACACCACCTGAATTCTCATGGGGTCCCATGTAGGTAGTGGTTGTCAAACCAATCCTCAGGGACCCCTAGGCACTCCAGATTTGTGCTCCAACTGTATTTGCAACACATAGGAATACAGCAGAAACATGGAACACCTGGGGGTCCCTGAAGGCCACAGTGTGGCTATACCTATACCACTTATAGAATGAAACAGCCCTGTGTGGATGCAATAGCGATACATACCCCTACTATTTCTGAACACAGTCATTCAGATTTTCACATTACTTGGTACAATATCTATATAACTGCTGAATATCTAAATCACTGACTCACTGCTGGCTAAAACACAGTATTTGATAAAAGATGACACAAAAAAATAGTGATGAAAGAAAGCGAAAGTGATGTTAAAACTATCACACAGAGATCAGAACCCGCAGAAGAAATGAAACTGAATGATACGCCTCGACACTTAATATTACATCTTTCCAAGACGGAGAGGTCTTTTTAGCAAGAACTCCATTTCCTCCCGAAGCAGCAAATGCATGTATTTTTAGATCAAACTGACACTGTCTGCGTAATTAAGCTGTCAACTTTCCATCAGCCTGTTTTAAACCATATCTGGGCTTAATGCAAGGGCACACGACACCATGAAATTCAATCCGAAAACACGGCGTATGGACAAATTGCTGTATGCAAACATTCCGATCAACGGAAAAAAGGAGGAAAAATAGTAGAAGAAGGGGGCAACAAAGTACGAAGTTTAATCATTTGCAGAGGAAGAACAATAGCAGCAAGAAGAGGAATGAATCGGGAAGCCAGTGTAAAACCAGTGCTAATCTTCAGAGGGAGTCTTTCCTCAGGGAAAGAGATAAAGCCTCTCATACAGTGCAGGAGGCTGGAGTATTGGCACACGCATCTTTGTCTTCAGTCATTGGGTAAAAATTGTCAGGATTAAACAAAGACAATCAATTCTAATTACCAAAGGATCATAAATCGAGAGCCACAAGCCCTGGAGAAAAACCTACAATGGGAGGAACTTGGTGAAGTCGATTTCGTTTGAGATCATTAAGGAGTGAGAGTTTAGCAGGAAACTACGCATACCGGTTGATCTGAATTGATAAGGAGCTCACCAGTATTCACCAAGAAGGTACACTCATCGTCAAAAGTGGCACCCGTCAGGAATGAAACTTGGTGGGTAGGTCTGACATTGTGAGACATGTGAATGATTCAAGATTCACACTCGGCCGCACACGTGGCATAAGCAAGGACGAGCTTTATCGCTGTACCTGACTGACCCAACAACCACGATTACCGACATTCAGCAAGAAGTGATGCCCTCCATGAGTCATCCTGTTAGTGGAGCACCATTGGTAGATGGCTACACGACGCAGGACTACATGCACACAGACCGTTACGACGACTGTCCTTAACACCACATCAACGTCACCAAAGACTGCAATGGTGTCGTGCCAGACTGTCATGGAGTGACTCAGAATGGAGTCTTCAGTGATGAGTCCCGCTTTTGTCTTAGTGCAGACAACCAACAAATCCATGTGTGGAGGCCCCGCGGTCAGCATCAAGATCACTGTATTGGCAGATAGTTTTACTTGTAAGAAAAAATTGGCTTAGTTAAATCACTTAAAGCAAGTAAAGAATGCCTGGAAATGAGGTTATGTAATCTTAAAATGAGCTTACAACAGTTTCAAAATGAGAATTTTAAGATATATCAGTTAAATATAAGATCATTTCCTTTGCCAAGATAATTTTTGCACTTTGTCTCGAGCTTGTTGACTCTGTTGCCCATGAGTGAAGCATGCCAGACGTCTCGGTATGGAATTGTAGAGGTTCGTATAGGCATCCTGTGATAATCCATCCCATGCAGCATGAATATTCTCAAACAGTTCCTGCAGATTGTGTGAAACTGGATGTGTGACATGTGACAACCGTTCATCTTGGCACTGACCACGGTGGCACTGACCATCTTGGCACTGACCACAGTGCCTCCACACACACGGATTCGTTGGTCAGCCATCTGCCAATCGTGCTGACACTAACAGGATGACTCATGGAGGGCATCACTGCTCTCTGAATATCTGCAGTCGTGGCTGTTGGGTCAGTCAGGTACAGCAATAAGGCCTGTCCTTGCTTACATAACAATCGCGGCCAAGTGTGAAACTTGAATCATTTGCATGTCTCACAACGTCAAACCTACCCACCAATTTTCATTCCAATCGTTTGATTCCATCTGGGCGCAACTATTTGTGCAGCTATTCTTTTGATTATGAGTCTACGTTTACGTCCAAGCACACTTAGCATGTACGTTTGGGCCAGAAATATCAAAATCAATACCCACCACCTCATGAAAAAGGATCATCCAGAACACTACATGTACATGCGCTGTGTTTTCTTAACATAACATCTCAATCATGTCATTAGCATTGATACAAGGTTGGGTAATTAACATGTCACTCCATTTTTCTATTGGCATATGACTATAAGCAACATGTCAGTCAGTTACTGTCAGTTACTTATCCCACCCCACCTCCCCCACACCCACAACCCAGCCAACAAGAAAAAACCCTCTTGTCCGTGTGTGTGTGTGTGGGATTGTGTCTGCACGTGCGCCCAAGTCGTAAAACTTCCAGCAAGGACACAGCCGTCCCTGGAGTGTATGATATTACCAGCATCCAAGGCATCGGATTATTCATATTTGCCTCCCACTGAAGTGGTTGCACTGGTCTAAATTTCCAAATGTTCCGTAATCAGGGAAAATCAATAGGTTTTAGAGCACTTTCCCTCTGATTTATTTCCATCTCCTGACAGCTGCTGTGTCGGTCTGAAGGCCAGCTCAATGGCACGAGTCAATAGAGTCTCCAATCAGAGAAGGGAAAAAAAAGAGAGAGAGGAGAGAGAGCTGAGGCGAGAGAGAGAAGGAGAGAAAGAGAGAGAAACACTTGGATTACACTGGTCTCCTAGGCAACTGGCAATGGTGGAGTATATAAAGGCTGTTTGATAGTCTTGGCAGAGGAATGGTTCATTCTCGCTAAGAACCGTGGGCCTCTGAAGACGCTACACTCCATCATAACCAATACAGTTAATCCTATCAGCTCCCATGCAAAATGAAAGGCTTGGTATTATGGGCACCCCTCCCCACCAAAGCAGCCCCCCTCCCTACCCTACCCGGGCCCCGCCATCCTGCCTAAAAGCACCGCAGAATAAGGCACTTCCAAACCAAAAGTTGGAAATTGGGGTTAGAGAAAAACCAGTCGATACTCCTACACTGAAATTCCCTAATTACGTCCTTTTATTTTCTTTATTCTTCAATTAGCCTAACAAAGAATGCCATGCCAGTCAGCCTTGATTGCTCTGCGGTTTGTCGGCCGCCCTCGACAGTCAGCGATCCATCATATCAATTGGACGGGGCGCTGATTTCCTAAATTAAGTCCATTACGGCTTTCTTGGAAAAAGCAATCTATAAGAATGCGGTGACCCACCCCGGCGCAACACGGATAAATCAAGGTGTCTGAAATAACATCATTGCTTGGGTCTCTAAACCCCTCTAGTCATCAAACGCTAATGGCTAACTGGCTAACTCATCAGCCTCATCTCTTTCATTATGTTTTGTGGCTGAAATCAAATCAGAGACAAACAGAGCGCGCTCCTTGCAGAGACACGGTGACCTCTGTTCTCGCTGGCCTAATACCGAGCACAATACGATTAACAAGGCAGGGATTTATCGAGCAGGGTTGGCACAAGGTGACTTTCAGAGATCGGAGATCATTTCTCGTGATTTCTTTGGCTCCTAAAAGGGGGCTTTTGTGCAAACGGGCAGAAATGCAGCACGGGAGCAATGACCCGGCTCACCTTCAAAACCACTCAGTGGATTACGAAGGTCAAAGGGTTCTGTCTGTAGCGATAGACTTGGGGGATGGGATTTCTGCTCCATTCATTTATACAGACCAGCAAATCATGGGTGTCATATCAAAGCATCGCAATTCCACTTTTTAATGGTTTCATTTTATTGTACCGCAAGTTGGCCTGGTGAAAGCTTCACGATGAATGGACCAATAAAAACTGGGCCAAAATTACTTGGAATGAAATGATGGTATATTAACCCATAACAGCCCAGGCCCCTTTACCCTTAAAGGTATATTATAAGGAAACACCTATATTACACCCATCATCAAAAGGACAGTTGCACCCAGAAGGAAGTGTGGGATTGCAGTGCTGTTGGGAAGGAAGATAAAGGTTACCAGGAACAATAAATGATGATAAATTTAGACTGATATGAGCAATATTTATTGAGCTACACATACAGAAGTAGTGTCTCTCAGTATGGCGTCGGGCCGCCGTGTTTGCTAACCCAACATGTAAGACGTCTCGGCATGGAGTTGTAGAGGTTCCTAATGGTGTCCTGTGATAATCCATCCTATGCAGCTTCAATATTCTCACACAGTTCACTGCAGATGGTGCAGTAGGGGTGGAGGTGGAGTGACACCAGGCATCCTGAACGTGTGATGTGTGACAACAAACCATTCATCTTGGTGCTGACCACGGTGCCTCCACACACGTATTTGTTGGTCTTCTCCACCAAGGCAAAAGCGGGACTCGTCACTGAAGATGACCCGCTGCCATTCTGAGTCACTCCATGACAGTCTGGCACGTGGTGTTAAGGGCAGTCGTTGTAACAATCTGTGTGCATGTAGTCCTGTGTCGTGCAGCCGTCTGCCAATGGTGCTGCACTAACAGGATGACTCATAAAGGGCATCACTGCTCACTGAATGTCTGCAATCGTGGCTGTTGGGTCAGTCAGGTACAGTCAAGGCCCGTCCTTGCTTACATCATTTACACAGCTGAGTGTGAAACTTGAATCATTTGCATGTCTCACAATGTCAAACCTACCCACCAAGTTTCATTCCTGTCGGCTGATTCCTTCTGGGTGCAGCTATTTGTGCAGCTATTCTTTTGATGATGAGTTTATTTTAAGGTTAAAACACCGGTAACATAATTCTCAACAACCATTCTGTAACTTGTATTTCATCATTGTGTTCAAGAAATGGGTCAGAATGGGTTCTATGTAATATCGAAGATGTTATCAGAGCATTAGAACTGTTACATGGGTTTATAACTGACCTTCTAGATACAAAACACAAGCTTTTAAAATGAGCTGGTTTGGTCTCATGCACTCACCAAGCACGTCGCCGTAAATGAGGTCACAAATTCACAAACTGTCATGTGACTGCAGCCAGCCTGTTCAGTATAGGTCATTTAAGGATTCATGATTTTTAGTGAAGGATAGCTGTTTAAGGAACTTTCCAGACCTTTTTAAGAGCGTGTGACACATATATCACTATGGGCTCTAATGGGTTAATGTACTGTAGAGTCAATCATTTCACAGATGAACAAAATATGTTTATTTCAGCAATGTCAATGATTTGACAGTTCTCGCCATATCACTGTATTTGCTAAACGCTAGCAGCTTTAATGAGGACGTGGAGCTCCAGCTCCACCACACATAGCACATCCATAATATATGCCCCTGATGAGCCTGCTTCCTGTAGACTCTTACTCTAGCAACTCAACGCGTCCAGTTCCACCATGATAACGACAGCATTGATACAACAGTATAAGACATATCAATAGAAGATAATCCAGTCACATAAAGAAGACAGAAGCCAAAGAAAACCAAAGCTGGAGCTCCAAAAAAAGAACCACGTAAGACCACCAAAACTGTCCCCATCAGGTAAACAGCACTTAAAGCTTTCATCTTTGAGAGAGAGAAGAACATCAAGCTCCACTCTTGCTTCATATCTGAGAACATCCACAGGTGTTTCTGTCCATCCTTACACTGTGAGAAGGTCTGAAAGGATATGTAGCTGTTCAAGACGCTCCTCACCGAGAAAAAGAGACAGGCACAGCAGGTCATCTTCAGTGATGAGTCCCGCTTTTGTCTTGGTGGAGACGACGAAGGAGACGACCAGGAAGCCTGGTGTCACTCCTCCACCGCTACTGCGAAATCTGCAGGAACTGTGTGAGAATATTCAAGCTGCATGGGATGGATTATCACAGGACACCATTAGGAACCTCCACAACTCCATGCCGAGATGTCTGGCATGTTGCGGTAGCAGACATAGTGGCCCAACGCCATACTGAGGGACACTATTTCTGTATACGTATCTCAATAAATATTACCCATATCAGTCTAAATTTATCATCATTTATTGTTCCTGGTCATCTTTATCTTCTTTCCCAATAGCACTGGGGGGTGCTTTCAGAGGCATTAATGTCTTCAGGCTTCTGGTTCCCATCACCACCACTGTGCATAATTCCGACTCAGCAATTGTCTCCAGAATGGAACATTTAACTCCAATCTACTCTGAATTACTTTGTTTACATCCCAGTCACTTTATCATGTAGAATTTTGGAAAATTCAGCTTTTAAGCTCCAAGCACACTTTTGCCCACGATAACCTGAACAGGACCGAAACCCCAGAGTTGAAAAGAAGAGAGCACGGAGAAAAACGATGATTTGTTAATTACCTCCAGTGCGTAATCCTAATTAAAGCGGATTCCCTTCCAGAGGCTGCAGCCATCCTGAGGACGGCGGGGACACAAAAGTAAGCGATGACATGATAAACGGAGACAAGGCCGGCTCCCTCAGCGCCGCCTGTGCCGGAAGGATGCCCAGGACCGGGAGTGTGAGTCAGTAAGTGCATGTGTGTGTCTGTGTGCATGAGCATGTGTACGTGCCCAAAGCACAGGGCAGCCAGATCGAGTCCTGCTGAGAAACAGTCCCTCTAAATCACACACTCACGAGCCTCCGTGGTCTCTCTTGGCGTGAGCACACCATGTTTATTCTGACACGCTCGCCGCATGCTGAGATTATACGCAAGCAATATGGCCTCCCCCACGAGCTCAGCATACGGCCAACAGCCATGAGAACCCTCTCCGGAATCACGTTTCTGAGTCGACTTCATCTGTCTCAACTTTCTCTGCTATATAGAACAGTAGTCTGAAGAACTCTGATCATGCATTGACACTTAACACCATGAATATACGACCTTGCCTTTTGAGCTAATGAATATTACAGGGTAAGTGTAGAGTGACCGAATACAGTGTAACCCACGTGCCCTTCTCATTATGTCTTTGGTCATTTCCAGCGGGGTGAAGATAAAGGTCTAGTGTTGGCTCAGAGAAAATGGACCACTAGATCTGCTGAGATAATATGTGGTCAGTCTTCATCTTTAAAAAGAGCAGCACAAAAACAAAGGCACTAAAAGTGAAAAGGCCAGAAGCCCCATGCCATTCCTGCTGCTGGCTTTAAAGAGGAACTAGCCGTGTTGACGAATGGAGGATGTAAACACACACAGACACATATACTACCGGTCAAAAGTTCAGAGACGGCTACTTATAGAAGGTTCTCCTTATGTTTATCTTAATGCTTTATTTTAGAATAAAAGTGAAGACATCAAACTATAAAATAGCACTCATGGAATTATACAGTCCACCTTAAAAACCATCAAACAGGATAAAACAGCTTTCTTAACCTGCAGTAGAGGTTAATACAACAAGGTTTGTTTCTAAGCAGTTTTGAAGTAATTCTATTGGTCTGTCCATCATGAATATTCACTGAACTGAAAGGAGAACTAGAACCTTTCAACTGTGGAGAAATATACACTCATCATCAAAAGAATAGTTGCACCCGGAAGGAGGTGTGGGATTGCAGTGCTATTGGGAAGGAAGATAAAGGTTACCAGGAACAACTTTAATCATTTGCTTGTCTCATGTTGTCAAACCTACCCAAGTTTCATTCCTGTGGATTAATTCCCTCTGGGTGCAGCTATTTGTGCAACTCTTATTTTGACCATGAGCGTATACATTAGAGGAAGCGATTCGACAAAAATATAATACTGTGATCTATATCAGGATATGGACTGTTTCAGACTCTCATCAGTTGGAGCTGCTAAGGGTAAGCCTGTAGAGTCTTTAAGATCACCGACAACATCCATTTAGTTGGGTGTGTCCAAAATTTTGACTGGTAGTGTAGGTATACACGCACACAAAAGACATTTTGTTACACTGTAATCAACTAAGAGAATGTGCAAAGTCATAGTGCAAACAGATCAATCTGTTTGCACTATGTACTGTTATCTGGCTAAACTGAGAAGTCCTGCTTTGACCTATACCCTCCATCCAATTACAACAACTCACTCGAATACATACAGCTGGGAAAAGGGTCTGTAGTGCTGAAAGGAGCAAACAACAACAACAACAACAACAACAACAACAACAACAACAGCAACAACAGCAACAGCAACAGCAACAAGAGGAGCTGCAGCAACAATAGCAACAAGTGTAGCAGCAAAAACAACAACAACAACAAGATCACACATAGGCATTCAACTAGGTGGGAGGGTCCCTTGTTTTGAGAAGTCCAGTCAACAACAACAACTGTAAAAACAACAACTACATACACACTTGCATAGAGTTAGGTGGACAGATCCCTTGTGTTGGAGGCCAGAAAACAACAACAACAACAACAAGAACAACAACAACAACAACAACAACAACAACATGATCACACATAGGCATACAACTAGATGGGAGGGTCCCTTGAATTAAGAAGTCCAACCAACCTAGTACCGAGCAGGACGAAACAATAACAGCAACAACAGGAAATGCATTACTAATAACACACAGTTCTAAGAGAAGTGGTTAAAGGCTCAGAGGATCATCCAGTGCTAAGTGACATCAAGCCTGAACAACGTCATGAACCACTGGTCTCTAAAAGCAGTTACACTGACAGCTTTGTATTTAAACCCACTATTCAGCCCGGCCACTCCGTCACATCAAAACCCAGCATGTCATTTTGAAAGGTCTATGACAGGCTCCTCGTCAGACCAGCCAAGTGATCTCCATAATTGCCCAATTGTACATTTCATCTTCATGGCATTAAGAGCAGTCCTGCCTTTATCAGCACACTGGCTGACTGTCTTAGTCCACTGGGTGGTTCTTCTGATTACTCATTCATGCAATCAGATGCAAAGAACAAACAATACCGTTTACAGCTGTTATTTCAACTAGACACCATCAATTTTTCAATAGGAACAGCCAGAACAAGCTCGATTTTGAAATGAGCAGCACTGACTGCTGAGTGGTAACAAAGTAGAGCAATCAAAGAGAGCAAAGATCAGAGAGTAACCTGCAAAAAAAAACCCAGCCTTGTTATTAGGCCCAGCTCACTGATGGCCGTGTTGGTTTGATAAGAGTTTTCTCCTTCATCAGCACCAGGCCGGTTCGTGAGGGTTATGTAAATGTCTGCTTAGTCTCAAGCTTCTATTTCATGTCAGAGCGCTCTGGCAGTAATTAGGGTTTTAAGAGCATGATTTTTTCAACTTCACCCTTACCAGCATTAAGAAGTGAAAGAGGAAGAGGCCAGAAGCTGCTGACAGCGGAGGGCTGCTTGTGCAGTATTGATCAGCCGAGGCTGCGGTGTCAGCGTTTAGCGGCCGGCTCCCTCGGGCTGCCTGAGTGACCAACAGTAACCCAGGGCAGCTGGGGCATTCATGTGTGTATGTGTGTGTACTTGTTTTTTGTATATTTGATTTTCATATTTTGGGCAATTATTGAGCTTTTCTATTGGACCGTTCATAATAACTGTCTCATAATTTTATGAAATGATGTCAAAAAAAGAAAATAAACTTTTGCACAGGCCACATGTTATGTCTTCTTCCATGTGATGTTCCAATATGTACTTCTTTTCAAAAACACAATAAAAATGTAACCAGCAAAGCATATATAATACATGTGACTGAAACGTTTAGGTAATAGTATGTAATACCTTCTCAAGCACCAATAACAGCTGTGATTGGATTTGGCATGGACTGGACAAGTTTCTGGATATAGGCCACATCAATGTTCAGACACTCTTACGTCAAAGAATTGCGCAGTTGGGCCAGGTTTGGTGGATGTCTTCCCTGGCACAATTCCGAGGACAATTCCCTGTAGACTGGGATTTTAGCCACTGCTGGTAGACCCGTATGACTGTACGCTTCCATACACCTGCAGATTCAGCTACTTCCTTCACACTATGGTCTTTGGCACACCCAAATGCAGTCACTCCTTTTAGCCAATCATTAACATCTGCTTTGGAGCCATTTTCCACACATGGAACGAGACATTGCCTGCACTGTACCACCTCTTCCCAATCTATGGATCCCATCACTCACACTCCACAGGTATTTCTAGCCTCATCATCCTCGTGCAGCGCCATCTGCAGGAGCCTGAACTTACTACCAGCTTAAACACACAAGGTGAGCTTAATATTACACGTAGATGCTTATGTATACATGGGTAAGGACCAAAAGCCTGAGGTGAAGATACTTATATTGTGCAGTGCTTTCATTACAGTGAGCTGTGTTTGCTAGTCATGTACCAGCTAGTGGCTTGTGTAGTGTTATGACTGATTGATTATAGGGTCACTAAAAGCCAAAGAATTGTAGTCTGAATTATTACGTGATCAGCATAACAATCTGAGAGAACAACAGGATCTTTGATATTTGAACGTGAATGTCAGAATTTCTTAGTGTTTGTTCTCCTAAATCACACTGGCACAGACTCTGATCACTAACAGTGGCAAAAGCCTCTGATTAGCAGATCAAATCCACCTGAGAGTCTCAGCCTAAGCTTCAGCAGAAGGAATAAGGCTATAAAATCCTGAATATTTCTTCTTCCTTATACTCATTTTTGTTCCAAATGTTTCAACATCCACAAGTGTACTGTTGTTTATTCTCAGGATTCAATTAAAATGATTTTCAAGCGCTGTCTTTAGGAACCCAATGTGTCCTGACATTGTATAAAAACAAACCAGTATAGGTGTGTGTGTGTGCGTGTGTGTGTTGGCCAGCTGCTGTGAAGCATGCAGACAGATGTTGGGCTGTGAGCAAGGCCGCAGGAGAGAACGGCCTCTGCACGCCAACTTCACAGGGACATCAGTGCCACACACACACACACTGAAAGCACCAACAGCCAGACTTTAACTAACATCAGCTTCATACACTCGCTGACTGACATGGTTTAGAAGAGCCAGCATTACACTATCTAATAAAGAGAGAGAAAGAGAGAGAATAGGAGTTGAACTTGAATAAGAGTTAAAGGGACAGAAAGAAAGCAGAGGGAAAGAAAGAGAGAAAGAGAGAGATAGAGACAGAGAAAGTGAAAAAGTGAGAGAAAGAAAGAAAGAAAGAAAGCAGAGGGGAAGAGAGAGACAGAGAGAGCAAGGGGGTAGAGACAGAGAGCATGGGTAGAACAGGGATAGAAAGAGAGAGAAAGAGACAGAGAGAGAGGCAGAGAGTGAAAGAAAGAGAGAGAGAGAGAGAGGGAGAGAGGGAGAGAGAGAGGGAGAGGGAGAGAGAGAGGGAGAGGGAGAGGGAGAAAGACTGACTGTGACAGAGAGAAAGAGAGAGAGAGGGAGGGGGAAGACAGAGGGAGAGAGACAGAAAGAAAGAGGGAGAGATAGTTGGAGAAAGAGAGAGAGAGACAGAGTGAGAAAGGGAGGTAGAAAGACTGAGTGTGACCGAGAGAAAGAGACAGAGAGAGAGAGACAGAGTAAAAGAGAGAGAGAGAGAGAGAGAGAGAGAGAGAGAGAGAGAGAGAGAGAGAGAGAGAGAGAGAAAGAAAGAGGGAGAGAGGGAAAGAGAGAGGGAGAGGGAGAGGGAGGGAGAGGGAGAAAGACTGACTGTGACAGAGAAAGAGAGAGAGAGGGAGGGGGGAAGACAGAGAGAGAGAGACAGAAAGAAAGAGGGAGAGAGAGTTGGAGAAAGCGAGAGAGAGACAGAGTGAGAGAGGGAAGTAGAGTGTGACCGAGAGAAAGACAGAGAGAGAGAGAGAGAAAGAGAGCAGACCTTTTTTCTCCTTTTATGTCTGACATGCTCCTCTTTAAATAATTAAGCTGAATTCAATGGAACTCCGGAGCCAACAAGCTGCGGATCAACAGCAGCGAGCCGACAGCGCAGGTGATGCGCCGAGCTGCTTTCTCTACTTCATTTCATCCAGTACCTGCTCTCTTGTGTAATCTCTGTTGCTATGGAGACGATGACAACACTGGAAAAGATGCATTAATCAGGCCGGCTGTCAGAGAGGCCCCGGTGTAAACAGACACATGTATGTGCCTGTAGGTGTAAGGGTGTCTTTGTGAGGGCCACGAGAGCAGCCGATCCGCCCATAAAAGCAGCGCTCAGGTGCCAAGTTCACGCTGTGTGTTCATAACAGTGCCATGGAAACAAACGACAGTGACCGGAGAGTTCACCCTTCACCAACTACAGCGAGGAACAAGGCAGCCAGACAGAGAGCAAACACCAGAAACATGGCCAAACACACATAAGAGGCCATTTAGCATGCTAAAGAACTGCAAAGAACCCTTAATAAAGAAGCATGGAGTGCTATCTCCCTATCTCTCAACCCGCCGCCTCATCTTGGAGGAAGCTAATTAGGCCCTGTTCCTCAGCAAACCCCGGAGACCTGCGCCTCGATCAAATGTTTGCTTATTTAGTCTTTTATTTAGCTTCTTTTAATTCGCCTCTCACTGCTCCAGTATGGAGAGTGATGCATGAATACATAACAAATCCACGATGAATCTGAAATTAAAACAGTCTTAGTCATCTCATTAATTAAATAGGCCAACGAGGCCGTGCAGGCTCCAGCTGATTTCAAACAGAAAACCATATAGCCAGCGCGGACGTGACCTCCCAAAAACATTCCGGTGTTTTACCTGATATTTGTATGTTCCAAAAACAGTCGTAATTCCTCGCATGTCCATTTTCTAAGCCCTCTTTATCCCTTAAACAGGTCCGTTCAGGTTGGTTGTCCTGCATGGCGTCTCATTCAAAAGGCAATCCAGGGTGAACCACTCCTAAAAACTTGAATTCGAATGAATGGGGCTAAATTAGGCTGAATAGAAGGATACATGTTAAACGCACTAGCTGTTGTGACATCACAAAAACATTTCCATATATACACTCATCATCAAAAGAATACCACAAATAGCGGCACCCAGAAGGAGTCAACCGACAGGAATGAAACTTGGTGGGTAGGTTTGACATGGGACACGCAAATGATTCAAGTTTCACGCTTGGCCGCTCATGTGACAGGCCTTATCGCTATACCTGACTGTAGTGATGCCCTTTATGAGTCATCCTGTTAGTGCCAGCACCATTGGCAGACGGCTGCACGATTTAGAACTACATGCATGCAGATCGTTACGACGACTGACCTTAACAAAGACTGCCCCCAAAACTGCAATGGTGTCATGCCAGACTGTCATGGAGTGACTCAGAATGGCAGCGGGTCATCTTCAGTGACGAGTCCCGCTTTAGTCTTGGTGGAGACGACCAACGAATCCGTGTGTGGAGGCACCGTGGTCAGCGCCAAGATGAATGGTTTGTTGTCACGCGTTACACTTCCGGAAGGCCTGGTGTCACTCCACCTCCACCCCTACCGCACCATCTGCAGGAACTGTGTGAGAATATTCAAACTTCATGGGATGGATTATTGCAGGACACCATTAGGAACCTCTACAACTCCATACCGAGTCGTCTGGCATGTTGTGTTAGCAAACATGGGGACGCCAATGCCGTACTGAGAGACACTACTTCTGCATGTGTAGCTCAATAAATATTGTCCATATCAGTCTAAATTTATAATCATTTATTGTTCCTGGCAAGCTTTATCTTCCTTCCCAATAGCACTGCAATCCCACACCTCCTTCTGGGTGCAGCTATTCTTTTGATGATGAGAGTAGTTAGTTTCACAGTGTAGACTGGATGGACTGAAGAACGTTGTTTTTTAAAAAAGCATGCTCTTATAATACCCCAAACCCCAAAACCTTATTTTAAAACAGTGAGGCCAGTTTCCCATGATATGAGCCACTTTTAAAAGCAACAAAACTCTGCTTGTTGGGACGTCAGCAGAACTCACAGCAACCAGCGGAAGTAGCTATTTGTTCTCTCCCAGCTGAGGCCCATGTTACTCTGCTGTGTTCATGTGTTGTTTTGATTGATATGTCTAAAGTGGTAAAGATCTAATCAGTCAGACAAAATACAGGTACCATTATTACAACCACACGCAGCACATCTGCCGCTGATCCTCTAAAGTGAAAACAAATGAGTCCTGTAACTGTCTGCAGGCCTTTAAAATGAGCTCAATCTATTAACCCACTAATACGGCATGGATTCCCGTAAATCTGACCACAATCAGCTTGATGAAGAAAGTAAACTCTACAATCTGAACCTATGAGGCAAAACTACAACCAGCAAAGAGATTAAATCCAATCACACACAGGTACTAAAACAAAAGAACTGGCATTATAATGATCTCTTTGGTGACATCTGTAGTTTATTTTTAGTTATTCAGCACAAATTTCTAGCACAATTTACTACAAAGCTGGGACTAAGAATAAAGCTAAATGTTGATTTAACCAGACATTAGAATTGCCCATGTAATTATGTCCACACAAATCCTAATTTATAACCAAGCACAACAAGTAATTAAGACAGGGCTAAGAACAGATGTCTAATTTTGATATATGTATATATTACTCAGTGCAGTAGTAATAGTTGAGCACACAACTATTTGGTGTAGCTCAGCGGGTAACACCACTACCCACCAGGGAGCCACCACACGTGGCAGACTGGGGTTCGAATCCCAGTCTGGGTTACTGTGCTGTGCTACACCAATAGGCAAGACTCCTAACACTACATTGGCCTACCTGTAAAATGATAACCTTGTAAGTCGCTCTGGATAAGAGCGTCAGCTAAATGCTGTAAATGTAACACAAAGTCATTCAGAGTGGTTTGATAACAGACAGAATTGTTCACAGTGGTGATGATGGCAACCAGATGTCTGAAAAGTTTAAAGCCTCTAAATCTACATCACAGAAAGTTGAAATGGCCATAACATGATCACTCTCATGATTTTATGACATCGTTTTAAAGCCATTGGCCTATAAAGTAATTTTAAAACACATCCAGGTAAGAGAGGTACTTGGACAGGATTAGCATGTATCTATTAACAGGGCAGTGTATGGTAAAACTGTCCTCAGAGTAAACACATAGTAGTAGTATCTCATATTCACCTGATAGTGAACATTCAAAGTCCCTGGTGTATTTTTTTGTCTGTCTGTTTGTTTTTTTGGCTAAACATTTGGTGTGCAACAGATAATATGTGGTGAGCACCAAATATCATCAGGTGCACACCTGATATTATCACATGCTCACCTTCTAGTACAGAATACAGTGAACCTACAGAGCCCCTGAATGGGGCATGGTGTACCTTTTTAGATCTAGTGCATACCACATACTATTAGGTGCACACCTGACACTCTCATGTTCACTTGATAGTATATGGTGTTCATCGGACAGTATGCCATTTTATTGGCATTTTATTTACTATCCAAAATTATGACCCTATGCAGTTCCTGAAGGGATATGGTGTATTTTTGTCAGTAAAAATCTGTTGCACACCAGATTACAGTATCATTTTTGTGTCTGATACTATCATTTGCTCACATGATAGTATCTTATTTATTATCCCAAATGACCTGTGTACCTACAGAGCCAGTTTAGGTAACCACACACATCCTTCCAGGGGCTCTATAGGTTCATGTTGCACGTTGAATAGAAAATAAAGTGTCTGTACTTGTGTTATAGATATCGTGACCCCTGATTCCCATCACCACCACCACTGTAAAGAAATCCGGGCTTCTCTATAAAGCACCATTTCTTGAGCACTTGAGCACTTAAAACATAAGATGAATTTCTATTCAAATGTCTGTGTTGGCTTACATGGGCTTACAGTGAAACAGTCCACCTAAAAAGCCCCAGAACACACGCACCGGTTTGGTTCCGAATGTATCTGAACGGCTCATTCAAGCATATAAAGAAGGGCTGAAGGAGAAGTGTGCCATGAGCTTCAGCTGAGAGAGAAGGCGCTGCGTGTGGCTGTAGGAAGGGGTTAACAGGGTGACACAGATGAGCCTGACGCTCTGTGATGGCTGAGGGGAGGGGAGGGGGGGCTTCTAGCCCACCCTGCTGCCACTGCTGCTGCTGCTGCCTTAACTCCACTGCTCCACTACCACTGGATTAGCCCTTCCCAGCCCACAACACACACACACACAGCGGTTTCTCTGTTGCTACAGCAACAGCTTACTTTCCATGTCAACTGCAAAGCTGTTGCTATGGAGACGCATACACAAAAAAAAATGTCTTTGCGTCGCAGCCGCAGACCAGATGGCAGTGAACTGTGAGAGTCACATGGAACGGCTTTACTGTTCCGACTGGCGAGCAGACACACAGTCATACTCGTGCGCACACACACACACATATAGGCACACACACACATTTACTGGGCTGTGAAGATAGAGGCTAAATGCTCAATGAACATCTAATGAGTCCTAATTAATGCGCTTTGTCTGCTTTAAGAGCCTCATCATAAAAAAAAAATCTGATCAATCAGCATTCAGAGGGCTCAGAATTACACCATAATCACAGGCAGAAAAGAGACACAACTACAGCTCCCAAACAGTAACGCTCTACTTCCCACTAATGAATAGCGGAACCCTTTTTATGGTACTACAAAGAACCTTTTTTATTTTGCTTTGCAAGGTTTCCTAAAGAATGTTGTAGCGAACTGGTTTTCCATCATAGAGATGAACTAGTTAACTGTTTAACGAGCTATCACTGTTTAACGAGCTATTTATGCATTTAATTGGTTATTTGAGTGTTCACACTTCTGTATCTAGAACCCTTGAAGAACCTTTTGTTTAAGGATGTAACAAACCGGGTTACTCTCACCCAACTGCGCCCTTTTGTTCCTTCACCATCACTGATCACCATTGCCGAGTGGTACTGACAAAATTCAACACTACATTACGTTTTCCCCATATAGTGGGATCCAAAAATCGGAGACCAGATGAAAAATCTGGGAACGTTTTTATTTAATCCTGGAAATAAACCACAGGACACTTTGGAAACTTGGAAACCAAGAAAATGGAAACTAAGAAAAGTTCACGGTTCTGCACTATATCTAGGCCACAATTCAAATTTCAGCCAAAACGGTGTTTCAACACAGAGTTACCGGTCCTATTTTTTGGAGTCCTATCTTTTTGTGTTCAGACACTTTGGTCAGACAGATTTGATCCTCTCATATAAGGCTTTTATGTTTGTGACCGTCTCAAGTGTACGTTGTCATTAAAGGAAAATGGGGACAAACAGAAAGAAATTCTGAAATTCGCGTAATATTTGAAAGGTTCTACTTTAGAATCAGATTATTAAGATGATAGTATCATTAGTGATGATTCATAAATGCAGTACAGAGGCATTTTCGCATGTGGTCTCTTTTAGTCCCCACTGTATATTATTACTGTATCACAGTATCGGATGATACAGTCATGGAAAACAAGAAAATAAGAAAAATAAATAAAATAAAATAAAATACAATACAATAAAATAAAATAATAAATAGGAAAATTGAGAAAAGATTAAGATTTAAAAAATGACAAATAAATAAATAAACGTGGTTGGTGTGGCACTATAGATAACACCGCTGCCTGCCAGTGAGTCAGAATCACCCCATGTGGTAGACGGGGGTTCGATCACCAGTCTGGGTGACTATGCTGTGCTACACCAATAAGAGTCCTTGGGCAAGACTCCTAACACTACATTGGCCTACCTGTAATACAATTAACCTTGTAAGTTGCTCTGGATAAGAGCTAAATGTCATGAATGTAAATAAATAAATAAATAAATAAATGCCTTAATTCAACCTTAAATCTGACCTTTGGAAGCAAATCTCTGCTGTCGGTATAACACCTTGTATGTCGATTTTCTTTTGGTATAATTTGAAAATGCCTATTGCCCTTTACGTTTTGTGGGAATTCCGTGATGAATGGACCAACATAAATGGGGCAAAATGGCTTGAAAAAACATCTGGTCGCACTGACTTACATGTAAAAGTGAAGTACGTTTTTTCTATCTCCTGTAAAAATGACCATTGTGGAGATGAAGTGTTTTATTCCGACAGCAGCGAAAAGATGGTAAGACTAAAGATAAAGATGTCTCCAGGCCTTTTTCTCAATCTACTCAATCTCATTTAATCATTTTGTTAATATTGCTGACTGTTGATATTTGCGTACCACCAATATTAAACAACATAATATTAAACATAATAACAGTACAAATCTATGCATATAGGGTACCAGCTCATCTTTGGCTACTGCAAGTCTCTTTTATAGCTGTAGACATGCACAGCATATCTGTGTGTCTGCCCCGTGATGGATTGGTGGTTTCCTGACTTCTGCCCAATGAGCCCTGGCATAGGCTCCAGCAACCCCCGTGACCCAAGAGGTTGAGCAACTTAGAAGATGAATGAATGAATGTAGATATGCACAGGCTCTAAGCTTAAGCATGCACGCCCCACCCCATCCCAAAACTGCACATGGCTCAGTCGCTTCTGGTTAAAATGCTCTTCATCTTGGGCATTAACTCATTTCATTTACATAACTGTGCTGAAGGAAAAACAAGACAAATGAGGCCCTTCACTCAACTGGCTTAGAGAAGTCAGAGCGAGAGCCAAGAGGGAGACTTCAATAGCTGTCTTAAGACTGGTCTCTAGACAAAGACCAGACTCAAGTACTAACATCTGGATAATTAACACAATGCATACACGGCGGTTTCCCAAGTTTTTGTTAGGCATTAATATTGCTTCAGATGATGTGATCGCAGTTCATACGAAAGCATGTATGCCCAAAATGGTAACTTTACAGGAGCGTCCAAAAAAGCTTTTATTCCAACTCATTTGGACTGTTTCTATTGGTCCAAACAATGTAAAGGGGAGGTGTCTGGGTACTGAGTGTGTTTTCTTAATTCTTTGGGCCTAAAATGTACAGGAAACGCGAGTGGTCCCCATAAACTTTGCTTTTGTGGTCAGGACAATGATGCTTCTCTATGAAGTTCTCTATTCTCCAGAACATCTGCGATACATTCAGTGCTGAGTAGACTTCAAGTAGCTTCTGGAACTGTGAGAACTCTGGAGAAGTTTATAGAACTGTCTGGAATTTTCTAGAACTTTGGATATTTGTTTAGAACTGTCTAGAACTGTCTGGGACTGTCCTGTAGAGCACATAGCAGTATTAATACAGGTGTGTTAAACAGCCATTCCAGTTGATGTTCCAGCTGAGTAAGTGGATAGTGGATACAGAGCTACAGGTGATTTAGAAGCATCAAGAGGCTGCAGCATCCGGCAGACGCATTCCGCTACGTCTGTGGCCAATTTATCAAGACCAGAGTGAAACAGTACTCAGAGAAAGCATCTGCTAAGATGTGCGAGGCCTACAAAGTATATTTCGGCATGTCGGTCTGTCGGGGGTCAAGACAAACTGTGGGCACCTCATTTCACGTGTGAGCACTGCAGGAAAACTCTTGAAGGTGGACGATTGCTGCTCGCTTAGATAGCAGAATTTGATTCTGTAGAGTCTTGAGGATTCATTGAAGTTTAAAAGCTGTTATGGAGAGATTTGTCATAATGTTTTTGACATTCTAGCAAAATATATATTACATTACATTATATATTTTATGCACTCATATACAGATATGAGTATATATACTTATACAGATACGTAACTTTAATTGTGCTGGTCACAGAAACAAAGCTAGTGATTAATAAAGCTGTTTTTGTTCACATTTTACACATAAGCAATTGGAATTTAATTTAATTGGAACAAAAATCTTGCCACGTAGTGTAATCTACAAAAATGGACACGTGCCTTTTGGACAGTGAGGATATATTGACCAGAATACCACCTCAGAAACGTAATACAGGTATCAGAGGCTGCATTTTGCTACAAGCACTGCATGTGGTTGAGGAGCGGTGGATAAAGAGATAGGATGAAGCTCTGGGAGTCCAAAGCAGCAGTGCTATTTCTGCACCTCCCACACTGGCCCCCTAAATGATTTATGGGCTGAGGCTGAGCTCCGAAGAAGCATCCTTACCTGACTTCTGTCCTTGTCCACTTTCTTAAAACACTTATTGAGGGAGAGGTTGTGCCTGACTGAGTTTTTCCAGCCCGTCGGGGCGTTGGCGAAATAGGGGAAGTGTTCCAGGATCCAGTTGTATATATCCTTAACGGGCAGCCTCTTGGAGGGCGCGTCTTCTATGGCCATGAAGATGAGGCAGCTGAAGGAATAAGGGGGCTTGCAGTTGGGGTTTTGCTTGGCGTCGTACGGGACATCCGAGGGGGCCGGAGAGGGTGGGGTGTCGTCGTCGAGCTCCTGAACAGGACTGACGCTCCGCAGCACAGGGTCCCCGAAGCTGTTGAGCAGGTTCTTGCTCTCGTGGAGCCAGTTGAGATTGGTCAGCTCCTCGTCCTCCATGCTGGCTTTCTCCAGCTTGATGGCTGGCAGCGGCAGGGCCAGGTCCATCTCCTCCACCTCCCGCAGCGCCCGCGTGATGGAACCCGCCTGGTACAGCTGGCTCAGGCCGCTTGCAACACTGACCCCGGAAGCTTCCGGCTTCTTACTGGGAGGCATGACCGGACCCATTTAGACCAAGGCTCCTGCAGAAAAGACGGGAGAATGTTACAAGACTGGTGGGAGAATGTGGAGTCCTATCTTTAATAACAATAATAATAATAATAATAATAGTAATAATAATAATAGGGTTTCATGAGATTAGACCATCAACCATCCTGTGACCACTGATGAAGGACTAGAGGATGACCAACACTGCACTGTGCAGCAGCAGATGAGCTATTGTCTCTGACTGTACATCTACAAGGTGAACCAGCAAGGTAGGAGTGTCTAATAGAGTGGACAGTGAGTGGACACAGTGTTTAAACACTCCAGCAGCACTGCTGTGTCTGATCCACTCACACCATCACAACACACACTAACACACCACCATGTCAGTGTCACTGCAGTGCTGAGAATGATCCACCACCCACATAATGCCTGCTCTGTGGTGGTCCTGTGGGGGTCCTGACCACTGAAGAACAGGGTAATAAAGTATACAGAGAAACAGATGGACTACAGTCTGGAACTGTAGAACTACAGAGCGTCCTATATGGTAAATGGACCATGAAGTGCATTTAAAAGTACTTTTGCACTTTTTGCAACTTTTTTTTGTACTTTAAAAATTGAGTCAAGGAAAACTTGATATGCCTCAAAATAATAACTTAATAATAGGCCTAAAGAGTTAAAAGCAACACATCAGGATCCTCATAGTTTCTGCTATATTAAAGGAGGCTCTGCTCAGAGTCCCACCCTGTTAGACGAACTTCATACATTTTTAACTAGAACCTAAAAGCTTCTCTTAACAGGAATTTAAAACATCTGCTCTTCTGCACTTCAATATGATTGTGAAATCTGATGGCAGATCATAATGAGTGGAGCTGACAGAGCTAACACACACACACACACACACTCACACACATGCGTGCGCGTACACAATGCGCAGGTGAAATGTGAAGCAGCCCATTCAGCCCCGCTGAGGAGGTTTATAGATTGATAATGGAGCCATTGAACAGCACTGAGATTCCACTGCACTCACATTACACTGAGCCTGCATGAATAGGAGCTAACTTCCTACAGAGGAACTGAACGGAGCCTCAGAAACACATACATCGCAGCACACCACGCCGGCACTACCATTCCATTCCCTTAGCTTAGGAATGTCTAACATGCCAGCATGTCCAAGAGGCAATTTTTACCCGGAGCTCACGCTGGCTGAAGATTTATATCTAAAGTGGGAAGCACTTCCAGCCACAGTCAGTTTAACCAGGAAAAGTATAACTCAGTAATGTAATTAAGTTTCTTGTAATGAAGGAGCACAGTGGTGTCCCAACCTCAGGCCCGGCAGTCCATACTTTTCCTTCTTCCCTATGTGTTGCCCTAAGTTGGTTTGGAATGTGGACCATCCTGAGGACCAGACCAGATTGAGAACCACTGCGGTACTGTAATGCATTACAGTTGAAATTTTCAAATTATAGTTACTGGCTTAATAAGAGCTGTGTTACCTGCATTACTCATGTGTCACTAAAGCACTATTGGGGCTGAATTAGTTTCAGTTGGGGAGGTGCTGCAATTCAAGCAAGATCTGCAAGTTTAATCCGGTCTGAAGTTTTACAAGTAATAATTCCAGAGCCTTCTATAATTCGCCAAACTCAGAGCCCCTCCAGTAATAGCAGTCCTGTTCAAATTGGCCTCATGGAAATATAATAACTAACCCTGGAAGTGGGCTTCGGCACCTCTGTTTTTTGGCAACTGGGAGACGAGATTCATGGGTAAAATGGAATAAAATGCTGTATCCTGATCAATTTTAGGCAAACGAGGGTACCCGTCATGGCACAGTGCACCTGCTGTCCCTTGTTGAATGAGCCCAGTCCTGTGCTGCTCTGGTATTCACTGGTAGTTGGCTTTTGGTTCTTGCTTATTTGAATCCATTGTATTTCATGTTTATGAAGTTTGGGTTCTGGGTACCCAGACCACTGGTTGTCACCATTGTTGCCTTCTCTTTCCTCAACAACTGACACACCCATGAATGCCGTCATTGTTCATGCTGGGAACAAACTTTCCACGTTCCAAACCCATTAATTTTTGTTGGAAATGCGCCGGAGGGTTTATAATGAGGTGTTAGCCCTTTTCGACCAAAACAACCCAGGTTCTTGAACTGGTTCCTTTCAGGCTTCGTAGAACCTTGGTGCTATCCAGGGAACCAGTCTGCGTTTGCACCATTTTTTACTGGAACCAAGGAACTTCCAAAGGATATGACATCAATGTCAACAGAGAGCGCTGCACAGCAGTAGTAAACCGTAGTAACAAGATGGCGGAGCATATAGAACCTGCGAGCATTTGTGCTTTTATTCCAGATGCTTGTTTATATCCAGAAAGCAAGCACGGATCAACTACTGCTGCTAAGAAGACCTAGAAGAGGTTCGTCAGCTGATCAGTGGGTGTCGCCATTGTTACCTATTCTTTGGTTCCAGCTGGGAACAAACTTTTCGGGTTCCGAACCCATTTATTTTTTGTGAAAATGCACTGCATGGTTAAAAATTATGGAAATGGAACAGAACCAGTTCCAAATTGGTGGCTCTGTGTTGAGCTGCTAGTGAGCAATGAGGGGTTGCAAGAGGAGTGAGAACTCCCTGCTGTGAAAGGTGTTTACACCTATCCACAAAGATTGTGTGCTGAGATAAAACAGACAACAGCAGCTTCTACACATCAAACAATTGTGCACAGCTGCTACAATGAAACATATTTATTATCTAATATAACCAGAACAAATGCACAAATTGGGGACCTCCAAAACTGTAAAAACTCATAGACATGTGTATTAAAGCTTGTCTCCGCTGCCAGATCTTGGCCTTTCGAGGAGGTCGAAGTCAGTGACTGACACATCACTCACTACAGCCTGTGTTGATTTCCTGTAGATTTTGCACCCGTTTGGCTCCTGATAAATATTGTATTACATCACAGTACAATCTAGTCAGCTCAGATATTTACGCTGCAAATACTGACTGATAATCAATTGAAGAGGCGCACTCTGCATATTCAAAGGAAAATATTTAGAGTAATAATCTACCTTTAACTGGAGTCCAGAAATCCATGTCCGGCCCCATGGGTCTGCTTTAGCATCAATAACATCAGTAAGACCTATTCGCCTGTGATGCCCCCTGCCCTAGCGCTGCTCTCTCCGCAGGGCAAACAGTAATGGGAATTCAATCAAATACACATTCAGATGGTAAGAATACCACACCAGAAAAACAGCCGGTAGCCCTCTAAATCCTCTCTGACAGTGTGACAGGGATCAGTTTGAGCAGCCTCTCGACCTCACGCCCTTCTCTCCATGTTCTCCCTTACTATGTCTCTCTCCCCGTTTCTCTCTCTCTCTTTCTTCAGTCATGTGTTTTCTGTAAGACCTTATTGGAAATATTCCAAGCATTCCAAAACTGCCCAAATTCCACACTTAATACACGACATAACAGGTTAACAAGAGTGTATTTAAAGAATTAGCATGTACACAACCAAGATGGTAAATAGAAAGGACCAGATCTAGACTAAGGGTTCTTAACCTGAGGACTGTGATCCCCTTTGGGGGAGGGTGGGTCCTGACGTGGTTTCAGGGGGGTTCACAAAACTGTGAAAAATGTTTGTTTTGTTGGCTCGTTTTGTTTTGTTTTGGTTCACTTTGTATCAAGGTGAACTTTAACCCCATGAACTTTGCAAGCATCAGCCAATGGAAAGACAAGCTGCTGTGTCTTCTTTCTTGAAATCCCTAAACGAGAGAGATATTTCATAAACTATTGTGGTGTCGGTGAAGAAGGCGACCCAGGGAAACATACCACTCTAAGTAAATACTCTTACATTGCCAGGATAGAAGCAGGTCACCTCTGGCCAGATCTTTAATAGCACATGCAAAAATGTCCACAACTGACCAACAACAACTATTTACAGTCAAAAACATAGCTAGCCTGGCGCTTCCCGTGAGCCTCCGCGCATCCACGGTCATATGAGCCAGTAGTGGGACATTACACAGCACCCCAGATCAATGGTTAAACTGTCCCTGGGTATGGGGGTGTGGCCTACTTGGGGGATCTGCTTCTACACTGACCACATCCTGGTGTCAGAAGTGGGATCACACATGCCACACTCGTGGTAGATACAGAGACCCACTATCCAACTACAGCTGACCAACTTCAAGTCAAGGGAACCAAACTTTTGTACATGCAGTTTTGGGCCATTTCTGTTGGTCCACTCATCATGACATGTTTACACAGGGTAAACAGCAGCTGCTGTGTTCAAATGATGCATAAAAGTAAAAATGGGCCAACTTGAGATGCATGTTTTTCTTTGGACAAGGATTATATGCAATGTCAGGTAAAAAAATTGCCACCATTTCTTCATTCTTGGCACCATTCAATCCCACAGTCTTTAATGCTAAACATATAAAGATATTTGCTGTGCTGAGGTGAACCATGAGACCTCAAAGGAGCTTTCAAATTGTACTTCAGTATTCAGTTTGACTGTTTGCACCCTCAGTTAACCATTGGGGAAAATTAATTTAGACAGCCCGCCTGACTCTAACCCTTAACCAGAGCGCACACTTTTTAGGTACATAGAACAGCTCTGGAATGAAGTATAAAGACGGATTCATAATGATCTAATCTAGTCTCTCTGCAAATGATGCATTCCACAGTTTGCATCCTTTGTCGTTAGAAAACTGGACATTTGTCAAGGAAATGAATGCATGCCATCACGTCCATGCAACAATTTCCTAAAATGAACAGAATCCAGAATTTAATACTCAAAGAGAAATCATACCTTCATAAGCTCACCAGACAAAAAAATTAGTCACCTGTGACTGAAACATACCTAGCAGTGTGTAACACCTCCACAAGCATGAATAAGAGCAGTGATTCAATTTGGCATGGACTGGACAAGTTTCTGGATGTAGGCCACATCGATGTTCAGACACTTTTGCATCAAAGAAGTGTGCAGTTGGGCCAGATTTGGTGGATGCCTTCCCTGGTACTATTCTGAGGAGAGTTTCCTGTAGACTGGGATTTTAGCCACTGCCGGTAGACCTGCATGGCTGTACGCTTCCATACACCGGCCTTCACACTATGGCCTTTGGTATGCCCAAATGCAGTCACTCCTTTTAGTCAATCATTAACATCTGCTTTGGAGCCATTTTCCACACATGGAACAAGACATTCACTGCACTGTACCACCTCTTCTCAATCTATGAATCCCGTCACTCACACCCCGCAGGTATTTATATCCCCATCATCCTTGTGCAGTGCCATCTGCAGGAGTCTGAAGTGACTACCACCTTAAACATGCAAGTTGACTCATTTTTTGACCAGTGCTTATTATGTTATTCATAGGAAGCACCACTCGTCCATTCCACCTTTTTTTGCACTTGTGGTGAGTCAACACGTGTGACATTCCAGTTAGTATGTAGACTAATTTAGGTCATACCATCATGAAAAAACACAAATAAGCAAAGCCTTTAGCTTGATGTTTATTGGCTCTGTCACTGCAATGTGTACTGTATTTGCTATGCACCAACGCACAATGCCATGCTGCACGTCTGGTGTGCAGGCAAATCAGCGCACACGGTATAGTACACCATTTTAGATGCAGCGACTGACTAAAGTATTAAAACGTTCCCTTAATGTTTTGAGCACCTTCACAAAGGATGCAAAAATAGACGTTCCACTGTCACAGACAAAAGGATCAACCCAAGCACTCTTAAGCAATGCCATAATCCAAAAGACCAATTCAAAGACCGACTTCCTGAAACTAGCTGTCCTCAAGAGTTTCTCTTCTTGACTGAACACTTCAGCATTTCCACTCAAGGTGAGAAGTGTTTCAAAGGCGGAACGAAATTCATTCCGACTGCAAACTCCAGCCCAAAGTGAGACACAAACACTGGAATCATTCATGAAGAAATCAATGCACCGCATCTTCCCAACGAGGAGCCCTCCTCATCTAGCTCGGCCTCCGGTGGGGCACTGCGGCCTCGTGAGTCTCTGCACAGAACATTATATTACAACTGACAGGAAAGTAATTTAATTGCGCTGTTGCCATGACAGCGCAGCACTCCGTTTGGGCCTAATTTGCTGCCAACTGCCAATTGCGTCCCGAGAGACTTGGATCATCATTCTTGACCAAATTTCCTACTTTAAAGAAGAACGCCAACCATAATTCTCATACAGCCGTGCTGAAGGTAGACCGCCTGTATGTACACAAGCATGGGTTTACGGTGCCGTCCCTGTTATCAGAATGGGTTTCCTGTCAGCATAGGATGCAATTCACTGTCGGTTAACTTAAAGTTGCTGTTTGATTTCATATATGACTAATGCATGACTAAACGTGCAGCTAATATATCACAGGCTTTAGTAGGACGTGGATTCAACCTTGACTATAGACTGAAAGCGCTGAATATGTTTCATTCAAATGTGTACATAATTACATGATGACTGTAATACGTTCGGAAGGAGACATTTACTGCCAGATGTAAGCAAACCGAGAGGCAAATATGCGGTTACATGTAAAAGGGCGGATGATGCGGCTAAAATAGAGATGTTTTCATAATACATAATCACATGGCTTTGTTTAACTGGCACTTGGTTAGCAAGTGACATGCAGCAGTCAAAACGACGGCAATCAAAATCTACTAGATCGTCTCTCATCTCCCACACTCAAGTGCAAGCTAAAAAATGACTTCAGTTTGTTAAGTAATTAATTAAGTTTTAACTCCAAAAAAGTTAAGACTTTGACTCAAACAATAAACCCAATTCATTTGCTTGTACCAAATTCATTCAGTCACTTTTTTAGGTTGGACCAATTAAACACTGTGCTGCAGTACATCCAGTTATACAGAACTAGAGATGCATGTCTTCAGTTTTCGCACCCCCAAAAAAGACAACACAAAATAGTAAGCAGGTCTACAACAAAGTGCCAAACTCTAAGACTTTACAAAATCATTCAAAGCCAGTGAAAACTAGAAACAGTGATGAAAACACCCTCTTCACTCTCCTGAGCTGGCCAGTGTGGAAACATTCAAACGGGTTAAGCAGCAGCAAAGATACCTTTGTAATCACTGTTCATGACAAGGGTCAACACAGGTTTGATAAGGCTTGAGAGCATGATATAATGCTGGTTGATATACAGCAAAACAACAGAGGCTAGCAAAATGACAGCATCTGTAGCCACGGATTTCAAAATCCAATGCTATTGGAGATGCTATTGAAGATAAAGGTTACCAGGAACAATAAATGATGATAAATTTAGACTGATATGATCAATATTTATTGAGCTACACATACAGAAGTAGTGTCCCTCAGTATGGCGTCGGGCCGCCATGCTAACACAACATCCCAGACGTCTCGGCATGGAGGTTCCTAATGATGTCCTGTGATAATCCATCCCATGCAGCTTGAACATTCTCACACAGTGGCTGTTGGGTCAGTCAGGTACAGCGATAAGGCCCGTCCTTGCTTACGTCACATGCGTGGCCAACCGTGAATCATTCGCATGTCTCACGACGTCAAATCTACCCACCAAGTTTCATTCCTTTCGGTTGCTTCCAACTGGGTGCAGCTATTTGTGCAGCCATATTTTTTAAGATAGTGTAAGTGTAATTTCATTCACACGGAAACAATGCCATAATGCGAATTCAATGTTTGTCAGTGAACAATGCAAACAATAAACAATACGCCTCTCCCCTGCACCAAAGCACCAAACCGTAGCGTGAGCCATGCTGCAGAAAGAAAAGGGTGATGAACAAGGAAAGGTATCCACACACCACTGCACAAATAGGACCGCAGCGAAAGGGCCTGTATATAAACCACTGACACCAAACTTTATTTATGGCTCTTTGTGCTTCCTTGGTTAATGCCTGGGAAAAAAAAGAACTGCTCACCAGTAGACTTCACGGCAATAAAAAAAAAAAGCCCTGGGCTGGCCAGCACGCAGGAGCGCAGTGCGTTTGAGAGTGGATAATTAAGCGTGCCATTCTGTTCTGTAGCCCAAACACCATCTGCCTCACTAAAACATTTGTTTGTGATGAAGTCTGAGGGCTGTGTCAGGGGGCTGATTATCAAGATATTAATTAGCACACTTTTGGAGTATTGTGGAGTAAATCCATTACGTTTCAGAGAGCTGATGGTGCATTATCGTTAACAGTACGAAGCATATTTGTGATAAATTAGGGAAGCGGCGCCGCTAAACAGCGGCCTAGTAATTGGCCTCCATATCCAGGCACAATTACACACGACGAATCACGTGGACGCCAGCGCCGTTCTGGACTTTTATTTTGTAATTAAATGTTATTGTAGTAATTAGAGCTTCCAGAGGAAGCAAACGCCCATTGAGTAAACCAAGTACCCAAAAAAATCCAGTCTCCCATCCGCCGTCCATGTTTGCAGAAACCGAGCTGGAGAGCTTGTTGACATGCAAGATATTTAGAGAGAGACGCGCATGTTAAACAAGATGGAAGTACATGCTCTTCGCCGGCTGAACTCTCTGTTGCTGTGGCATTTACAGAACCCATCGATTTGCCCTCGTTCTGCTTGAAACTCTTCCGAGTTGTCTGTAAATAACACTGACTGCGCTCTACAGAGCATCCATCATATCCTCATTTAGGTTTTTCACTTGCTTAATATCAACATTAAGAGTTTCAGAAAACAGAGATGATTTTCAGTCAACCCATAACACCTTCTCACCCCCCGCCCAACTCAACGCGCACCCGTTCCCCCCCCACCCCAGCCTCAACATCTGAATAACAACGTGCACGGTTCACTGCCAGAAGAAAAGAGAACGTTTTCCCACACAAAGGCAAGAAGCAGGCTGTCCTTATTATGAGCTAACCAGCTGCCAAACTGCCATTTTACTATTCAGCCAAAATACGAGAGCTGTGTTCTAACAATCATGGAGGTGAGCGGGAGACGGACGAGTAACGAGCTGTGCGTGGTGGTCTTAAATCATTCTTTGAGCCAGAGGAGCGCTGGAAAAACGGAGACAAGAAAACTTTACATCCAACAGCACACAGTGCGCCAGCATTTTCACAGCTCAGTCTTCACAACAAAGACATCTAAATAGATCTAGATCTAAATACTGAAAGGGCCCACATCCTACAGTCTGCCTTCTGTTTAGGTCCACTGTGTGTTCAAATACCAAGAAAGTTCGGTTTGGTACATAGAACTGACATACAGTGAACCTCAAACACTGTTATCTCCTGCTTCAAACCTGCCGACACTGTTCCATAACAGTCTTAACCGACTTTCTGGACTCACATCTCACACTGTAGCCCAACGACACACTGACAACTGTGTCAACGGTAAATGGTGGACCTTCCCAAAACTGTCAGCAGGCATGGTTGATGTTCATCTTTAACGTAAGCTGAAGTTAATAATGGAATATTTTCCGTTCCACCTTAAATGCTACAGCTTGTACATGTGCCAGAATGTGGCTGTGGCACCATTTAAGGTGGAACGGTAAATTCACAAAACAAGCTAGCAAATAGGAAGCCAACTTCAGATCCCAGACAGCTTTAGGTAACAGCTGGTAGTTTGCTCTGCACAGTTCACTCCGGACAGAGGAGACTGAGGAGAGGAGCAGTTCTACCTTAGCATCACAACCCCAATAGCAGCCTGTAAGTAGCAGCCATGCTGTGTGATTGTATCCGTGTTGAAGCAGGTCATCTTAAACTGAGAGTTTCATAGTGAGGAACAACTTTAATCTACTTTGTGTTGAGGTCCAGATGGAAAGCCAGTAGCTACTATAGGTAAGGTTAGCTACTAGCAAGCTCCAAGTAACTAGCATTAGCTAACTAAATAGTATGAGGACCAAGCTTATTTACATGGAGGGTCAGTCTACTTTGTCTATGCTGACATGTTGCTTCTGTGTGATCATTGTGGTGTCTCGCTGTAAACCAGCCTATCAGAGCAGAGCTCATCAGATTATTCATGAGCTCACCAAAACAGAAGGGAAAAGCCCATTTACTTCTAGGGCCAATTCATGATCATGGGGTATAAATGGGTGTGTAGAACCACATCTGGACATGTTTCACCCCAAACAAAGTCACATACATTCTGTGTAGAACATCAGAGAACAACTTAAAATGATAAATAAATAAGTCATATGGCACCTTTAAACAGGTTTTTTTGTTACTGTGCCTTTAAGACTGACCTATGTAAATGACTTCTGTTCTGACTGGCTGCCCTGAAACGGGATGTGTTTCCCTGATATGGGCCCTTTAAAAGTAAAGGTTCCCAGAAGGCCCCTGGCCAGGATGTGTTTCCCTTATATGGGCCCTTTAAAAGTATAGGTTACCAGAAGACCCCTGGCCTGGATGTGTTTCACTGATATGGGCCCTTTAAAAGTAAAGGTATCCAGAAGGTCCCTAGCCGGGTGGGATGTGTTTCCCTGATATGGGCCCTTTAAACGTGAAGGTTCCCAGGAGGCCCCTGGCCTGGATTTGTTTCCCTGATATGGGCCCTTTAAAAGTAAAGGTTAAGAAGGTTAAGAAGGTTATATAAAGGTAAAGAAGGCTGTATCCCGGGGTTCTTTAGTGCTCTCCTATGGCACCAAGAACCCTTGGTTCTTTGGTACTCTTTGGCTGCACAGCTGAAACTGATTTTAGCAAATTTGCCCAACACATTCTTGTTTTTACTTTATTTATTTTCTTTTGATGCAAACTTTGCTGATTACTTGCTGGAAAAATGGGACAAATGGTACAAATATGCAGCCATGGCTTCCCCCCAACCTCCCCCAGCGCCCC
>CM067483.1:31563348-31581985 GCA_034552555.1 Semaprochilodus insignis | reverse complement strand
TGTTACTCCAGATTGTATTTGTGCTTTAGCTCCTATTTATGTGTCTAGAGATATATATATAGGTCTTACTGACACGAAGCATGGCTATAAACACAATGGCATCACTGGCTCAGTGATAAGCCTCCCACAGTGGAGAACTGATGCTATCTCACAGAGCAACAGCCTGAGACTGGAACATGGTGGCCGAGAGGCTCAGAGGGACGGACAGAGAGAGAGACAGAGAGACAGAATGGGAGCATGTACGGTCTTCCCTCAACGGAAGCTACAGTTCCTGTGCTTGTGGAGCGTGGCATGTGGAGCTCAGCGCAGAGGGAGAAATCCTGCTAGATGAGGTTGTAAAGTAGAGTCTTAATCTTTAATCAGTGCGGCTGGATCAGCAGCGCTCATTCACGCACCACTGATAATGCCACCCCCCATCACACTGTATCTACCACAGAGCACGCAGCAAGACCCGTTTTCCTCTGCTAATCACACACACACACACACACACACACACACACATATACAGAGGTTTGGTTTTATACAATGCAAGGACATAGGATACAGGGTCACATGTATTTTACAGTCGTGTGCAAAAAACAAATGGTCAAATGACATGTTTTGTTAATTCCCTCCACAGAAAACTTTATATGACATTCACTGCACAGTTTTGCTTTATGGGTTGAGTTTAGAACATTGGAATTTATGTTTTATCGTATGTTAAATTCAACAAAACAGGTAATTGTATATTACAGTGTGGATAAGTGTGATATCTGTAGTGATACGTCATTTGCACAGGGGTACTTTTGCCACATCAATGTTCAGCTACTCTTCCATCAGAGAATTGTTCAGTTGGGCCAGATGTGGTGGATGCCTTCCCTGGCACAATTCCGAGGAGAATTCCCTGTAGACTGGGATTTTAGCCACTGCTGGTAGACCCGTATGACTGTACGTTTCCATACACCTGCAGATTCAGCTACTTCCATTACACTATGGTCTTTGGCACAACCAAATACAATCACTCCTTTCATCCAATCATTAACATCTGCTTTGGAGCCATTTTCCACATATGGAACGAGACATTCGCTGCACTGTACCACCTCTTCTCAATCTATGGATCCCGTCACTCACACCCCGCAGGTGTTTATAGCCCCATCATCCTTGTGCGGCACCATCTGCAGGACCCTGAAGTTACTACCACCTTACATGCAAGGTGACTCTATTGTACATACTGCAGATTATTTAGGAGCCAATTTTTGTCATAATTTTTTAAAATATTTAAAATAAATATTAATTATTTACACTCATCTTCAAAAGCGCGGTTGCACCAAGAGAATGAACTGTCAGGAATGAAACTTGGTGGGTAGGTTTGACACCGTGAGACATGCAAATGATTTCACGCTTGACCTTGCATGTGACATAAGCAAGGATGAGCATGAGTCATCCTGTTAGTGCCAGCACCACTGGCAGGTGGCTGCACAATGCAGAACCACATGCACGTAGACCATTACGACAACTGCCCTTAACACCAAGTCAACGTCGCCAAGGACTGCAAAGGTGTTGTGCCAGACTGTCATGGAGTGACAGCGGGTCATCTTCAGTGACGAGTCCCGCTTTTGTCTTGGTGAAGACGAAGACGGTGTGTAGGCACCGTCGTCAGCACCAATATGAACGGTTTGTTGTCAAGCGTCATGTGTCAGGAAAACCTGGTGTCACTCCACCTCCACCCCTACTGCACAATCTGCAGGAACTGTGTGAGGATATTCAAGCTGCATGGGATGGATTATCACAGGACACCATTAGGAACCTCTACAACTCCATGCCGAGACGTCTGGCGTGTTGCATTTAGCAAACATGGAGGCCCGACGCCATACTGAGAGAGACTCAGTAAATATTGCCCATATCAGTTTAAATTTATCGTCAGTTTTTGTTCCTGGTGATGTAACCAAACCTCGTATTAAGAGCCTAATGCTCTTTACATTGTGTGTACCTTTAGAGACTTCAGATACAGAGATTCAAGGTTCCAACAGCAGTGATATGTAGCAGTAATACATATATATAGTATATTATAGAGGTGTAGATTACATGTTTAATCACAATGCAATGCTATATCGATTCTTTCTGCCAACAATCCCATTATTTTTGATACCTCCAGATTTGCCACAATGCAATTCCTTTCCGTACCTGGGTCCGCAGTCGATATGAAATTATATGATGAAATACCACACAATAAAGCCACGGGTCAACACTGTGTCGCCTTTTTAGGTGAGCTGAGTACTTTAATTCACACTTACATTCCTGGCAAACGACAAATATTCTGTCTGTATGTCTCCACACCCATGATCTGTTACCAGCAGGAGAGTGTAAAACTTTGTTTCTGCTACTGCTCGGACGGCTGCTAGACGGCATCTGCATCATTAGGTCTTTTAATGTGAACACAAGCACGCAAGCAAGGCTTTTATCTGGCGCGCGGCATGCAGGCAGTTTCTAGGCAGACACAGTAACGAATTGCAGCGTTTGTGTTATTATATATAACCTAGGCTAATAAACTGAAAAGGTTTGAAAAGGTGCCAGGAATCTCTTGAGTAGGTTAATGTTATGAATCCACATCGATCTCTCACTCTTCATATAGCTGTACACCACATGGCAAGAAAGCTGGAGACGGTCACGGCAGCAAGTCTCTTTATGTGATCTACATAAAGTTCACAGTATTTCAGCAATAAATGTGCAATACTGACAGTAGTATTATGTGAAAATGCAGCACAAACAGAAACCGCTTATGCCTCGCAACACACTTGTGTGGCATCTGGTGGTAAACAACAAGCATTCGGAGTGGTTCCGGATTATGCCTCAGCATAAGAGCATGCAGAGAGGAATCAAGTCGATAATGTCGGAACATGGGGGGAGAATAAACACGCATGCATCGATGTTTATGCATCACGTCAATGACCCTGGATCAAAGAACATTACTGAAATTTTAGCACAATGGTACAAATATACCATGGCATATTTTATAATAAGTACAGATTTGTGCATTATAATATATTAGCTCACCAGACAAAACTGCGTCTTTAAGGTGGTACTAACTGCACCAGGATGATGGGGCTATAAATACACCACGGGGTGTGAGTGATGGGATTCGTAGATTGAGAAGAGGTGCTACAGTGTGTGGAAAATGGCTCCAAAGCAGATGTTAATGATTGGCTAAAAGGAGTGACTGCATTTGGGCGTGCCAAAGACCATAGTGTGAAGGCAGTAGCTGAATCTGCAGGTGTATGGAAACGTACGGTCGTACAGGTCTATCCGGCAGTGGCTACAGGGAATCCCAGGGAACTGAACAGTATAATCTTTCTACAGGGAATTCTCCTCGGAATTCTTCTTAATGCTTTGATGCAAGAGTGTCTGAACTTGTCCAGTCCATGCCAAATCCAATCACAGCTGTTATTTGTGCTTGTGGAGGTATTAATAGACACGATTAGGTATGTTTCACAGGTGACTCATTTTTTTGTCCGGGGAGCTTATATACGCGCAAATACATATGCTGTGCATGAATAATTGGCACTTTATTTGCATTGCACCTTGTTGGGTGTGCTATTTTGCACTTTCTGGTAGATAATAAAATGCATTTGATTGCTTAGTGCTTGTATTCTGTGCAATGACAATACAGTGGCATCCATATACGACTGAATATACTGTATAATATATTGTCTAGACTGATGCTTTAAGATTTCATATCACCGTATTACTGTCCACCCTGGCCATGCACACAGCAGTTGAGCATGGAGACAAAGTGCTGACAGCACAAGAAGAAAAATGCAATTCTCTCTGCGAACACGAGAGACGTCATTAAGTATTTCCACCCGTTCATTCGGCTCACCTTTCAAACCACTCCCAGCACCATTCAGACTGCTGAGATAATAGGGGACACATTATGGGCTACAGGAGAGGTGACTGGGAGGTCGTTTTTTTTGTGAATGTGAGAAAAGAGCGCTACCTAATGATACAATCTCGGAACGTGAACTGGTAGCTTTGTCCCCGCGCCGAGCTGCTCAGCAGCTGAGGACGCACCATTTAATGAGGGGAGCAAAACAGCTGCTTGCTGTATCCCACCATTTAGGAGATCAAATCGCACAAATACGTGCACACACAAACACACGCATACACGCGCACACGCGCACACTGCTCACATGCAGCTGATGCTGGTGGAGCGTAATTAAAATGTTATTCATTGCTTTTGATTTGCAGTTAAGGTTAAATGGTTGCAAATTAGTTATCCCAAAACTGAATAGCATATAGCGCAAAGGTGAACACAATTAAACTGTAAATACTCGTGTCAACAGTTTTCCCATGCAAATTGCATGCAAATGGCGTGTCATCGATGGCAGAAGCTCTAACCTTTCCTCGGTGAAAATGCCACTGAACTCTGCTAATAGCTGGGAGAACAACAGTTCCCTGAACATGCCAACATATGCAGGAATTAGATGGGGGAAAATGACGGCTATAATTTAATAGGGCCGTCTACGGCGCTACTTCAGTTGTTCAACTTGAGGCTTGCAGACTTTCCAGGAAACAGAACAAAGTGAGCCTGATCTCACTTACTGCTGTAATGAACACCAAATTTCAAAGGTATGTGATAACAGGTAACTGTTAGAGAGTGGTGTGATTACTAATCTGGGGTAAAACATGAAAACATGTCGAAAACATGCAGTCAGACGAATTAGAGATGCTAAACTGCGCCCCCCCCCCCCAGGTGAGTGAATATGTCTGCCTGTCTATCAGTTTTCGCTGCCCTGGATTGGTGGCCTGTCCAGGGTGTTTCCTGCCTCCAGGGTGCTTCCGGCTCCAGCAACCCCACCCTCCCGTGACTCAGAAGGATTAAACAGTTTAGAAGGTGAGTGAGTGAGTTTGTGAAAATGGGCAAAAATGTGCAAAAGCGGTTCTTCTAAAGAATCCTTTTTCGGCATGTTTGTCAGTAAAAGGAAATTCCACCACAAATGTATTTCTGCATTCAGTCGCTCAAAGTGATGTAAACAACAGCATTTAGAGCAGTTTGATGCCAAATGTTTCATTGTAGAGAAACTAACCAGCTCAGGTATTCACACAGTGATAGTGATAGGAACCACAATGAGCAAATGAATGAGGGCACATTCAGTACATAAAGTGCTGACCGAGCACTTCATTAGGTCCACCTCCTTGTATCTACACTCACTGTCCATTTTGTCAGCTTCACTGACCATGTAGTAGCAGTTTGTAGTTCTACAGGTACAGACTGTAGTCCACCTGTTTCTCTGTATACTCTATTACCCTGTTCTTCAATGGTCAGGACCCCCACAGGACCACCACAGAGCATGTAGTACATGGGTGGTGGATCATTCTTAGCACTACAGTGACACTGACGTGGTGGTGGTGTGTTAGTGTGTGTTGTGCTGGTGTGAGTGGATCAGAGTTTTTAAACACAGCGTCCACTCACTGTAAACTCTGTAAGACAAACCTAACTTGTTGGTCCACCTTGTAGATGAATATTGGTGGAAATCTCCTTTGAGGTTATAGAAATGGCCATAGTATGTAGTCCAGCACTTTCAGACAATGGTTCCCAATTTTGGTCCTGAAGTACATTTGACCTGGATATTTTGCTAGGTCTCGTTTCTTAAGAGCTAATTCAGGTATTTTATTAGCCAAAATATTTTTTGGCCGTTATTGTTGTTGTTAAATGTTATTTTTCTTGTTTTATTATATACTTTTTTATCAGAAGTCTGCACTTTATAAGCTAAATAAACACCCTGATCTAAAATGTAGACCTTGGTAGGCCGTGCACGGAACACATGCATTGATGTGAATGCACACATGTGCCTGGCTACCTCATTTTATGTACAGCAGAAAATCTTGAAACAGAATAAATCTGCTGCTTGCTGTTTGTGCTCTATAAGGGCTGCTTATTCTGATTGTGCACTCTTACTAAAGTGTACATAGCAGGGGGAACTCCAGGATCAGGGCTGGAAAACACTGCTTTAGGGCATTCGTTGCCCTGAACCAGAGGTCTTAGACATCTGGTTCATGATGCAGCAGATCCCTTCCTGTCTGGTAAAGTCCATCATAAAGACCTTGAGGTCCAGTGTGAGAAAGATAAGGTGAAAAGGAGTATAAATAAAGCAGCTTTGGCACGTCTGTACACAGAGGCCATTCTTCCTGCTCCACACTTCAAATCCACAGCAGCGCAGACTCCCGCAATCCACACAAAGCCTTAACAGGACACAATATCTCAACAGCTCCATAGGACTCCATTGTGTGGATATATTCCACCTCATATAAACATAGCCTCGCACACAAACGCCCAGGAAAGGGACAGATCCGCGTCTCAGGGCAGTCTAATCTGTGAGAGTTGGGTGTTTATACTTTCCATCAAAAGAGAAAGAAAAATCACTCTTGCACGATCCCACAATCCTCCTGTAGCACTGTTACTTAGCAACAGTCAAGCTTGGGGTCTCCGGCTGATGGCTAGGAAACTTCAGCTGGGGAGTATTTATCCTCAGTGACTACTTTATTTGATGTGGACAGATTAATGAGCCCTTTTAAATGAGAGTTTAGAAATGGAGAAGGAAGTCACTGGGAACGAGGCTCTTTGGAAGCCCATGTTTTGTCCCTCTCTCACTCCTCCCCTCTGAATGAGTCAAAATTGAGCTTAATTTCATTTCTTAAATATGTTCAGACTAGACTTATTAGTTTTGATTCAAGCCTAACTCAACTTAACTCAAGCTTGCCTGACGACTTCTGACTTTCCCTTAATATATTTACATTTACAGCATTTAGCTGACGCTCTTATCCAGAGCAACTTACAAGGTTAATCATATTACAGGTAGGCCAATGTAGTGTTAGGAGTCTTGCCCAAGGACTCTTATTGGTGTAGCACAGCATAGTCACCCAGACTGGGATTTGAACCCCAGTCTCCCACATGTGGTGGTGGCTCCCTGGTGGGTAGTGGTGTTACCCGCTGAGCTACACCAACCACCATATTTGACTTAGACTCTAACTTAACTGACTTGACTCAGACTTGGCAGACTCGACTTGAACTTTCATTTAAATTACTCAGACTTGTTCTTAACTGACTTTATTCAGACTCCCCTGACTCAACCCAGGCTCTTCATTAACTGACTTGACTTGGACTCTCCCTTAACTGACTCAAATCAGACTCCCCTGACTCAACTCAGGCTCTCCCTTAACTAACTCAAATCAGACTCCCCTGACTAAACTTGGGCTCTCCTTTGTCTGACTTAACCCAAACTCAGACTCCCTAGACTTGTCACAGACTTTTCTATAACTGACTTGACCCAGATTCTCCATTAACTAACCTGAGTCAGACTCATCCGACTCGACCCACAGTGTCCCTTAATTTACTCAGCTCGGACTCCCTTTAACTAACTCAACATAGACTTACCCTTAATTCAGACTCCCTTAAGTGACTTAACTCACACTCACCTGATGGGCCTAGCCCTCTCCCTCAACTCAGCTTCTCCCTTAACTCACTTAACTCAGGCTCCCATGACTCAACTCAGGCTCTACCTTAAGTGACTCAATTCACTCTCACCCTTAACTGACTGGACTCAGGCTGTCTTTTAACTGACTGGACTCAGACTCACCTTATCTACCTACCTACCTACCCACCCACCTACTCAGTGCTCCTCTATCTGAAGTCTTGTCTGGGATGGCCTGCAGTTGGCAGCTGCTCTCTCAGTCGAGCGAGGGCTGATTTTTGAGGGGATGCGAGCGTTGAGCTTGGCTCAGTGAGACGAGCTGTTGGGAGACTAATTGCAGACTGTAATCTGCTCTGATTACTGACAGAGGAGTGGGCAGGTGTGTGTGCACACACACTTGAGCTCCGTTCGACACAGCTGCAGCCTGACCGCATGCCAGGCAAACAAAGGCATGAGGTATCAACACACACACGAGCGTTCCATGAGCAGTCTCGCTCCATATCCACCTGTAATTAATGACCAACACACCACTCTCACTTAGCCGCCTGCCAAATGTTTACATCCCGGCAAGTTTTCATCATAGCCACCTCCGCAAAGAGCTCATTCTTAATGCAGCAATGACAGACAAACAGTCCTTAGAGTGAGGGAGAGTGATTGGGACATAGCAAAGGAGAGAGCGGGGTTTTCTTTGGTTTAGCTTAATACACTCATTGTCAAAAAATAGCTGCACCCAGAAGGAATCAACCCACAGGAACGAAACTTGGTGGGTAGGTTTGACATCACAAGACATGCAAATGCTTCAAGTTTCACGCTCGGCCGCGCATGTGACGTAAACAAGGACGGGCCTTTACCTGACTGACTCAACAGCCACGATTGTGAACATACAGTGAACAGTGATGCCCTCCATGAGTCATCCAGTCAGTGCCAGCACCATTGGCAGACAGCTGCACCACGCAGAACTACATGCAAACGGACTGTTACGACGACTGCCCTTAACACCACGTCAACGTCACCAACGACTGTAATGGTGTCGTGCCAGACTGTCATGGAGTGACTCAGAATGGCAGCGAGTCATCTTCAGTAACAAGTCCCGCTTTTGTCTTGGTGGACACGAATCCATGCGAGGAGGCACTGTGGTCAGTGCCACAATGAATGGTTTGTTGTCATGTGTCACATGTCTAGAAGGCCTGGTGTCACTCCACCTCCACCCCTACTGCACGATCTGCAGGAACTGTGTGAGAATATTCAAGCTGCATGGGATGGATTATCACAGGACACCATTAGGAGCCTCTGCAACTCCATGCCGAGACATCTGGCATGTGTAGCTCAAACATATTGTCCATATCAGACTAAATTTATCATCATTTATTGTTCCTGGCAACCTTTATCTTCCGTCCCAATAGCATTGCAATCCAACATTTGTTTCTGGCTGCAGCTATTCTTTCAATGATGTGTGTAAGTTTAGAATGATTTGAGCACAATTATGTCTTGTTTTGATTTTTGTAGCATCGTCCAGAGATACAGAGAAATGTGCATACTCTGGGTGCTGGAGTCAGCAGGGTGCATTGAGTTATCACAGCAACTCACCGCTGACACGGCCAATTAGAGCTGCAGCTAATTCCACAAACCCACAGCCTAAAAAAATAACCCTGCACATTTCTCCAACCCCTAACTCAGAATATCCAGTGCACAAAAACGAATGCTGCAGTTAGCACATAGCTCTAACTGTCCTCTGTAACCTTGAGGTAAAAACACACCCTCCCCTCTAACAGCCTTTGCTACAGAGCTAACAGCCCACGGTCTGGGTCCACTGCAGAGGCTAGAGGTGACAGCTGACCATTCACGGAGCAGAAATGACGCCCATGTTTACTGCTCTCCGCTGTACTTAATCTTTGTGTCAGATGACAATTTATTCGTGTCATTCCATTACCGCGCCGTAAACTGTCCCCAGTGAAACGCTGCTCCACTAATCAGTTCCCTCGCAAACAAAATTACATTTCCAATTGAATTTGTTTCGGGCCTGGAAAAATATGAGTGGCGGAGGGGACAAAGCAGCCCACTGGCTGCGGCGGAGCAGTTTTCTTCTGATAATTGAGTTAAAATAATACAAAGCACAAGGGAGCGCTTTCACGTCGAGGCCTGGCAGAGACGTGTGTTTGGAGAGTGGGAACAATTCCACATTCCAAACAGTGCGTGGCTGGCCAGAGGTCTGTCTCCTCTCTATTACTCGCTCTATGTAGTGCAGCCGTCCGCTCCGATTTCTCCACTCCTATGGCCCTTTTCACTTATCTTCGGCAAACAACTGACTGCCACAAGCCCCAAAGTTTGCTTTTGTTGATAATGCCATGGTAACAGGGCGGAGCGGCATAACTCCACATTGTCTGGTGGGCTGGACAACACGCCTAGATCAGCTTTACCTGGTGACCTGGTTTAGTGACCATGCCCGCAGAGCCATTTTGGGTGGTACCAGTTATAAGTGATCTTAACAGCAACAGCTTTATGTGTGATGCTGTGATTGGCACTGCGGTAGCAATGATTAGCCAATTGTTAATGCTCGTAATATACCCTGGAATTCCAATAGACTGCCACAGGAGACTGTAGCTGGGGCTAATGTTAAACTATCGACTAACAAATTGCTCTACAGTGTTTATTATAAGCTCACCAGACAACAAATTAGTCACTTGTGACTAAAACTTACCTCATAGCGTGTAATACCTCTACAAGCACCGATAACAACTATGATTTAATATGGCATGGAATGGACAAGTTTCTGGATGTAGGCCACATCAACATTCAGACACTCTTGCATCAAAGAATTGCACAGTTGGGCCAAATTTGGTGGAGGCCTCCCCTGGCATTTTACTGGTTGTTCCAGGGAGTCCCACAGAATACCAAGAGGACTCAAATCTGGCAATGTTTCGGGCCAGTCCAGAGGTGTGAATGCTCCTGAATGTTCATCATGCCAAATAGTCACATTTGCAGCCCTGTGAACCTGAGAATGGTCATCTTGGGACACAGGGATAGGAATGTTATGTTCTTCAGTAAGATGATAAGACAAAACCTGGTTGTTCCAGCAGCTCAGTGTAGGCACTGTGGCTCGAATCTACTGTCACCTCAACCAAAGAACCCATTTCCACATAATTAAAATACCCACAGAACATTAAAGAGGCGATTCATTTTTGGTCTGGGAAGCTTATGATACACACTGCAACAAACTGCAACACACTGTAGGAAGTGTATGGAGCGATAGAGTTTCTATTAACAGCTAGTCGCACAGAGGCAGCTTTCACTGATGGCAGCACTACAACAGGAAGAAGTAGGAAATAGCGGCAGTCGAATAAATGAATAATAATTGAGAGACGGACTGATTGTAAAAATAGGGACCTTATGCATCAACAGTCATTCTTTTAACCATCAGTTTTTTCTTCGTCAGGCTGAGGAACTACTGGCGTGGCACTGACATGGCCAGAGTCCAGGTGACAGCCCCTGCACACAGATATAACCGCAATACCGACCAAATCAGCAATTAGTGATGACAAGAGTAAAACACTCACTCCTTCCCTGATGCTCCTGTCAGACGCTCCTTATTCACAGCGAAGCGGCATCAGTTTGAAGGGAAAACTGTCTAGGAGTAACTAGGGTCGTTAGTAGGATTTCAAAGTCACTCTGTCCTCTGATAAAGACCACTTGACAGGCGCGGGTGAAATGAAGCCTGCCGCCGCAGAGAGGGCTGATACGGCCCTGATTAGATCCTCCACCTTCAGGAAGGTGCTGATGCACAGATATTCTGAAAAGGAGCGGGCGGAGGGGAAGGAGAGAGAGAGGAACAGCAAACCGAGGGAGCTGACAACTAAGCAATTTCCACATGCTCTTTTACATCACTCAACTCTTACACATGCACACACTCTCTCCACCGCTCCGTCCTGGTGTGGTCTCATGTGTTAACCTCAGAGGACAGACCTGGGTGCTGTGCGTCAATCACCAGCTTCCTTTTCCTCCCCGTGCAGCTTTCAGCTCAGCCACTCTGCTACTGCCAGTTCGCAAATGCACTCCCGTTACACAATTCTAGCTCATCAATTCCACTTTTTGGATTGCTGACTTTCGAAAGCTGATTCGGTGCTGCATCTGCTCAGGCCAAATTTGCAGAGCCAGTCTTCCAGGGATCTGAAAGGTTCAGCTGTATATAGTGATGAAACTCACACTGAGCACTGATCAACCAAAGTTAGCATTGGGCTTCCGGACGCAGGTGCACCATTCAACAAGGGCTTGTATTACTGCTGTAGATGCTGTGGTCTGTTACTGCACTGGATTACTGTCTTAAACTGACCAGCATCAATCAACCAAAGTTAGAAATGGTCTCTCAGTAAGCCTGAATTGTGGTCATATTTTGGTTATTATAAGAGTGCAGAGGGAAGCTTGATTGAAGATGGTCCCAGTCACTACGAAAAGGGGGCTACAATTCAAATCTTATGATTTGTCTTTATGACCACCACCCTATACCTTATATGTGTTCTTCCAAACTGCGCTGTCTTGTCAGAATGTCCTACTGAAATATATATATGTCCTACTGATCCTATATATATATATATATATTGGTAGATCCATACATAAAATTCCAGGTAGGATATTTTGACAGCTTAAATTAGAATGTTACTATGTTGTCATTTAAGGTGGAACGAGAAAATTGAAACCTGAAGCTGTCATATACCTATACCTATATGTATAGGTAGATCCATACATAAAACTCCAGGTAGGATATTTTGATAGCTTAAATTTGAATGTAACCATGAATGTCACCTTATCAAAACTCTTCAGTCATGTATTGAACCTACAGGTAGAATAGTTTGATAGTCTAAATGTCTTAATCAGAAAATGTTTCCAGCATTAAAAGAATAATTGGGACATTTTGATAGCCAAAATCATCTTATTGAGGCAAAAGTAGTGATGTTAATCCGAGTCTGAATTGAATTAACAATAAAAACACAATAAAATGTTTGAACACTCATGTTTGATCAGTTTGAGCCTCTCACAGCCACATGGTACCACCTTAAATGCACACTTGACATGGTTTTCATATGTTTACATAAGGTACTTAAAGTATATAATTGTGTCCTGTGCACAATTTTTAATCTGGGCATTTGCATTTTTATGGTGGTGCACTGATGTGAACTAATGAATCTTACCATCCCTACCGTAGATACTGAAGGTTTTGCTTTAAAAGTCAAGCCGCTTTTAAAAGAGAAGGTTACAAACAGATTTACATTAGCCACATATGGGTAGCTGGGCTTCAGGCTGCACTATGGCCAGTTTAAAAGGCCAAACTAGGAAAATGCATTAACTTTTTTAATATAGTGGTGTAGCAGTAGTGGTATGGTAACCATATATAGCAACAATATCTTATTACTATGTTACTAATGTGTTATTACTGCATTATTACAAAATTTTGTGGTCTATTGATGTGAGCACCAATTCCACCAAGACAAATTCCTTAAAGTTAACCAATAAAGTTATTCCCACTCTAATTCCAATCATCTGAAGTAATGACTGAGCAGTCTGCACACTCTCCTCATCTATTCCATCCTATAATCCCCGTCTCCCGTCTCACTCCATTCACAGAAACATTACGTGGGTCTGCTGGCACAAAAGAGGGCTAATTTGTGGGGTTAGGCTCATCAGTGGAGGCCTCCGTGGCCGGCTCTTTAATAAGCCGCGCGACTGTGTGGCCTTGACACCGCGCCGGGTGACTCACCAGCTTCAGTCTCTCTCCATCTGATGAGCTCATTCAGGAGGTAGCGGGCGCGGCAATGGCGTCCCAGCGCCAGGCTAAATGAGCGGCCAGGCTAAATGAACAGCCATTCAGAGAGAATACAGGTCAAGAGGGCTGAGGGCACTCCGTAAGTAAAGATAAAAGAAAGAGGAGTGTTGGAGGGCTGAGGAGAGCAAGGGTGGGGAGAGTCTGAGCTTTGTGAGCAGGCAGGCAGGCGCAGTGCCTGTGTGTGTGTGTGTGTGGAGCGGCGGTGGTGGTGCCGTGGCGCGGGCTGATTTGCACATTAAAAGCTGAAAATGTAGCGCAGCTTTGAGGAAGCCACCAGCAAGAATTTCCACTTTCTAAATAAATAAAGAAGGCTGACAAAAAATTCAGTGTTGAATGTGATAAAACATAACTTTTCTAAGCAAAGTCCTTGAGCGGTAAATCAATGCGGCATCAGTCCTGGATGTGAACAACGCTCCCAACATGTTTTGACACTGAGAAATGTCAGTCAGCCCCTGAAAGTGCGCGACCCCCTCGGCTCATGCCGAGGCTCAGGGATGGGGTCTGTGTACGGGTATTGCTGAGAGAGAGGGGGGGTGGAGGGTTGCGGGGTGCAGAAAGAGAGAAAGAATATGAGGAGAGAGAGAAAGAAAAACGAGAGAGAGAGAAAAGGAGCGGAAGATGGTGAGAGAGAGCAAAGAGACAGTGAAGACAGGAGAAAGAGAGCAACATGACATGAGAGAGGAACAGTGACACACGGCGAGAGAGAGAGGCAAACAAAGGAAATGGAGAAAAAGAGAGAGCGGACAGGGGAGAGAGAAAGAAAGAGAGCAAGCAAAGCAGAGGAAGAGAGAAGTGGAGAAAGAGAGAGGAGAAAGAAAATGAAAGAGAGAGATTGTAGAAGAAGAGAGGGTGAGAGAGAGATTGGAAGAACAAGCTGGGGAGAGAGAGAAAGAGTAAGCAAGAGAGAACAAGAAAGAGGGACAGAGAATGCTGTGGAGGGGAGAGAGAGAAAGAGCAAAAGAGAAACAGAAAGGAAGAAAATGAGAGAGAAAGAGAGAGACAGCAAAAGAGAGAAATAGAGAGGAAGAAAAGCAGAGAGAGTAGAGAGAGAGAGGCAGAAGAGAGGGTGATAGAAAAAGAGAATACAACAGCAAACAAGATCAGGAAACAAGAGGGATTGAGACAGAGACAGAAAGAAAAGAGAGAGAGAAACAGAGAAGAGATAGAGAGAAAAAGAGTACAAGCAAGAGAGAGCAAATGAGAGAGAAACAGAGAGAGAAAAGAAAAAATGAGAGAGAAAAGCTGCAGAAAGAGAGAATGAATATGCAAGAGGAAACGAGAGAGAGGGAGAGACTAGTGAAAGAGAGGGAGCAAAAGAGAGCAGGCAGGAGAGAACTCAGGAGAGAAATGTTCTTCTCAAGGAAGAGAAGCAGAGAGAGAGAAATGAAAGGGAGAGACAGAAGAGAGGGTGATATGAGGAAAAAGAGAGAAAACAACAAACTAAAGAAAAAAGAGAGACAGTAAAACAGAAACGAGGGAGAGAGGAAAAGAGCAAGCAAGAGAGATAGAGAGAGAGAGACAGACAGACAGAGAGAGAGTCAGCGAGAGAGAGACACATAGAGAGAGAGAGACAGAGAGACAGATAGAGAGAAAGAGAGAGAAATGAAAGGGAGAGACAGAAGAGAGTGTGACAGAAGGACAACAAACTAAAGAAAAAAGAGAGAGTAAAACAGAAACGAGGGAGAGAGGAAAAGAGAGCAAGCAAGAGAGAGAGAGAGAGACAGACAGAGACAGAGAGAGAGTCAGAGAGAGAGACAGAGAGACAGAGAGAGACAGAGAGAGAGAGAGAGAGAGAGAGAGAGAGAGAGAGAGATGTGTGGGGGATGCAGGGCACAGTGCTGGGAGTGGAGCAAAGAGCCATTTACACAGGAGAGTGGGCCTGTGTCGGGAGAGGCCTGTAAAATATAGTTGTTTATCCACTCGACAGTGGGGCTGTCTCCTCACTGACAGAACAAAAATGAAAGCAATATCAATGAAATATGACACTGATGATGGGCCGGGAGAGGAAATGGAAATGACTCGATTCTCCCAAGCTCCCCGAACGAGATATGGCTTGCGCTGAATTCGGAGCTGCTTTACACTTGTCAGGTTTCTCAAACAATCAGGACACCTTCTCCGACGGGAGCTCCCTCAGACGAGCAGGAGATCCAGCAGGTCTGGATGAAACCCGGTGTAGAAGGCAGAACGGCGTCATTAATAAACATCCTCTACCAGCTCCAGTCGATCCATATACAACAGAACAAACCCTGGACGAGCCTGTTCAGTTAGGGCACTCTCGGAAGGCCAATCTCTTCACCCCGTATGTCCTGACATTTGTGCACTGCATGTGTGTGAGCGTGTGTCCTTGTGTGGAAGTCCCCTGGTGGTGGCAGGAATAGACAGTGTCCAGTGGCTGCACTGCCAGAGCTATGAACGTCCTTGAGCTGTATGAGGCGACTGAACAACGGAGGCCCAACGACACTGATCCGCCAAATCTCTCAGCGGCAATGTCAACGCAATCTCTCCACACTCCAGTAATCTGAATACACAACTCCGTACTATCACACCATCCCTCTCACTTCACGTTTTTAGAGGGATTTGGTCTACGCTGTTCCTCAGAGCTACAGCTGCAATTGGCAGCATCAAACCTTCTCAGCTATTCTGACCTGCATCTCTGCAGCGAACAGAACCCTCCTGACCCACTCCCAAGTGCGGGTCAGGAGTGTAAACATTACACTGATTATTCTATCAACGGTTGTGCTTTTGAAAGCATTCCTGCTCCTACAAGAGAAACTTTAGAGGCTAGTCAGGTCTGCAGCAACCGCACAAGCGATTTTCTCTCTGCTGGAACCACAAGTATGGTCACCAGTACTTATTCTGGTTAACACAATTGAATCTGAATCTTAATCCGGTACCTGATCCAAGTCAGAATCAGTATCACTTCATTTTTCAGTGGTCATGGAGATCTACCTTCCTGTGGAGACTAGCTCTAGATCTACCACACCTGCTCTGGCTAATTAACTTCAGGAGTCCTTGATTAGCTGGATCAGATGGATCAGAGAAGCTTCATTTCAGACGTAGGTTGGAGCTACACTCTGAAGGTAAGTAGATCACCAGGAGGAGGGCTGGTGACCACTCCATTAGACTAGCATACCAGTCTTACGGGAAGTACACCGGAACACAAATCAGTAGGGTTGCTGGATATTTTGATGTCAAATGGTGTCTGATTTCCATTGATGGGAACTGATGAAGTCAAGAGCCAATTAACCATAAGTGCAATATTAAGTGTATAATGTGCTATTATGATTAAAGGTATGAATGACAAGTGATCTTGGTATGTTAACCTCATGCGCTACTACCTCAGTTGTTCCTTAGCAATTCAAATAAATCCATATTCAATTTCTGGCATATCCAGATTGTATACAGTCTGGACAGTCTGGACGCTCTGGCCATTCAAATCAACAACAATGTCAAATCCAGATTGAGGGAAGTGGTGGGATTCAAGAAGAGCGCCAAAGATTCATGTTGATGCCAGAGAATTTCTATTCATCTGCACTATGAAAGAGAAGAACTGGCACTGACTGTGACTTGACAGAGCAATTGTTTGGAGGGCGAGATGAAGAACCTCCATCTCTCCTGCATCCATGTTTCCACAATCCTCTTCCACACGCATAGCTATGCAGATTTCTTTAGAGGTCTTAGCAAGACAGTTTGGAGAACTCCAGATAAATGTACTTAGCTAATTATTAGGGGCTACCTAAACCGGACTTTTCCTTGGTGAATTTGGGGTATGTAAACATTTCAGCACCTGAAGTTGATTGTTAAAAATGTTAAATTTTGTCCAAAGCAAAACATGGCCAATATATTGATATTTCAGGCTGTCTAGACGGTTGAGTGCAAACCTGAAGGTCTTGAAGAACTTAAAATTTGTGCAATCGATTCTAAAGCTTTGGAGGGAAATCTCCATCCCCAAATGCCTGGCAAACACGGAATCGAGTCTTTCAAAGATTGATTCAAAGTGTTACAGATCACAGTAAAACCGCAATTTTCAAACCATGAGAGCTGAATTTATAGCCTACATTATCAAAAACACAGGCTTAAATGAAGTGGGGAAACTGAACCTCATACCATTTAACCTTGGGAACTGAGTTTGACTAATCAGATCCAAGCAAACCAAACCTGACCATCACAAACACTTACTGACAACTTACTAGTAGAAAAGGAGAATATCCTGATCTTCTTGACCAGAAATACAGGCCTGACCCCTAATACGTAGAAAACAGTCACAACTTAAATTCTTGCCAAATCGTCCAACCCTAGATTTGAACGAATGAAGTGCGAATGAATAAGCGATCAGTCTCTTCAGACGTCCTTTATCAAATGCATCAAGTATGTTCAGTTCTGACTGTATCTCTGCATGCAGGTCGATCTCTAGCAGGAAGAGGGTGACTGGGGACTGCATGTCCTCATAAAGTTGTGGGCTGGAGGTTAGGGAACCAGCCTTGTGACTGTAAGGTTACTGGTTCGATTCACTGAACCGACAGGACATGACTGAAGAGCCCTTGAGCAAGGCTAAGACCTAACCCCCAACTGGTCCCTGGGCACTGTGGATAGGTTGTTCACCAGTGTGTGTGGGTGTGGGTGGGTGTGTTTCGCTTCATGGAAGGTTTAAATTTGGTGGACAGTTTCTTCTGTGTGCAAACAATTCTAACTCTAAAGTTTGCTGTTGGAGTTTCCTCTAGCACTGCCAGGGAACTGGTAAGCAAGCAAAGACAGACAGAGTACTTCAGAATGTCAAGATCAAGAGAGAGCAAGCAAGAAAGAGAGGTAAGAAAGAAGAGTAGAAAATCAAGGCAGAGCTGCTTAAATTCAGCTGAATAAAGTTAAGTGTGGATTACAGAGAGACAAGAGAGGTAGGCTTATGGCATGGCTTTGTGTCAGGCGGTGGGTTTGAGACAGAGCACTCCTGGCACCCCTTAACGGGGCTCCCAAAGGTAAGGCAGCCGAGGTTCTATCATTCATTAGACAGCCTCCATCATCACACGCTATGCAGACACTTAATCACTAGGACAGAAAGAGAATAGAAGGTCACAAGGGGAAGAAAAAGTGGTAAGGCAGAGAGGAGGACGGCCCACAAGTGGCCTTGTTTTGATGGAAGACGTGATGCCGTGCCTTCCGTCATCTACGTGTGATCTGGGGATGCACTGAGACCTTTGCAACAGAGTCTGGCGAGAGATCACATCCAAAAAGTGAGTCGGAGTTTCAGTGGGTAACATCCAATGGGACAAGTGCAAATGACATCTAATGGGAGGAGTGTAAGGGGAATATTTGAAGCATCTTGTTTCGCTGTTCTCTGCTGTGGCGCCAACTCAGGAGCCTTCCTCCTCGTCATGCA
>CM067483.1:31527993-31563236 GCA_034552555.1 Semaprochilodus insignis | reverse complement strand
GGGGGGGGGGGGGGGGGGGGGGGGGGGGGGGGGGCGGCGCAAGCCTGGGTCGCTTGACAAGCCAGAGACTGTTGCTACATGATCCCAGACAGACAAAGAAGGATGCAGCGGAGGCCCACACTCCACTGCCCCAAAATAAAAAGCGCTTTGACCTCCCGCGCATCTGCTTTCGCTTCTCAACTGTGACAGGCTCAACCGGTGGCCTCTGCCTGCCTACATAATGCACCGCGCTCCTGCATGCACCGGGCCCAAACCCCGGCCACTGCACTGGGAAACTTCTCCCGAAATGCAAATATGACCAGCAGAGTCTGAAGGTGCATTCAAGCCCTGAAAGGGGCCCGCCACGCTGTGCTAATAAACAGACACGCTCAGACCACGCACTTGGAGCAGATCAGACCACACTGACAACCGTGTCAGAAAATATAATGGACACTTTCTGCACAGGAATTTGTATAATATTTGCATTTGAAAGAGGAGGCCTAGAGTTGCAGTGGACGGTAGTGCGTGTACCTTGCTGAGGGTTCAGAGATGAAGCACCTCTACCAAACACAATGATAAACAGTAGAGGACTGACCAAGGAGAAAAGCATGGAAGCCAGGGAAGCATGTATACAGTTTTCCAAGAAAAGTGAGGTGACTTAGCCGTATGTGATGTACAAGGAACAGAGCATAAAACCATCTTATAATAGGACCAATAGCTCCGGTCTTAAAGTATGAGCTGGAGCCATTATGAAACACTCAATACATGCACACTTACAAATGCCGTACAACAATTAAACTATTATGCATTAACATGACTTACATTTCTTGCAAGAACCACTAAGCGTACTGATGGATGGGACCAGGCATCAGCATGAATTCACCATAAATGGCCTGAAACAGTGCTGAACATACACAACCTAAGAACCTGGTTTGGGCTATAACAGCCTACCAGAGTCCTCTGTTAATGGATGTGTTCACTGAAGGATTGACTGTAAAACCACAGCACACAAAGTAAAGAACATTGTAGTGACTCACTACTGGCTGGTTCAGCTTTGGGAGACCCCCTGGGAGAANGAACATTGTAGTGACTCACTACTGGCTGGTTCAGCTTTGGGAGACCCCCTGGGAGAATGCCGGACACCCAGTAAGACAGACTGTAAAGCATGTATAGGTTATAGCTGTTGCTGTTTTTGCTAGAATGAATGTATGTGTGTTGTTTGTTGTGTTCTGTGTTGGGCTTGCTGTCTACCATGTACGGGAAAAGTATGGCTGATAGTGGTCTACCCTGCTTTCCAGCCACTCAGGAGTGCTGAGCAGCAGGTTTCCCTACTACTATATTCAATAAAGAGCATTTGAATAAAAGAGCAATGTTTCTTGCACTGCCTTCTTTGGCAAGTTGCCACAGTCTGTTACAGGAAGTTCACCCAAGCTTCAGAAGCCTGTGATATTTTTGCTATCATTTGATAAGAATATGTTACTTACATTGTGAAGGTTTCTGCGTTACAGGCTATATAACAGCATTATATGAAAGAAAATTAAACGTTCATGGAATTAATGCAGTATACGATGATGGGTGACTGTTCCTCTTCTGTTCAGAGGTCCATGGTGGCTTGTATCCCCCTCTAAACACATTACATTTCTTATTGATTATTGTTAATTATACCTAAAATTATTTATATATACATGAATATTTGTGTAATTTGTCATATTGCATGTTGTTGGCATTTCATAAAAGCAATAAGCTGCTCAAGACTATAAATATTTTGGGTACAATCACAGAAAAGTGCAGCCTCTTGTTGCTTATTGCTTTATGTTATATGCACACTGAGATCCACCTGACTTGGATGCATGCATCGCTTCACCATGAGTAAAATATCACAAGCAATTACTAGCAATAAAGTGACCGTTTTGGCATGTTTGTAATATTTTGTTGATGTCATCTACATAAAACACACTTCTGCACATTTTAATGCACAATTGTTGTTTATTTACCATTTTGGGCCTGTGCAAAAGTTATGACATATACAAATAACAATAAAATTAGCATAAAAATGCGTTCATGTTTACATCTGCCTCAATCAGATATTACTCATGCATCTTGTGGGCCAAAGTGGTGAACAAAAAGGACTACACTTCTGTCCACCTCCCAACACCCCCTTGACCCTTTCCCAGAAGACGAAAGAAGCGATTCACCAAACGTCCTCCCAGTTTTAAGAAAAACAAGCGACCGACACATTTCCTACCAACAGGCCCTTCCTCAGATAACACGCCGCTCCTGTCAACAGGAAGTCCCTTCAGCAGCGGGCTGCCTCTGCTCCATACATAGCCTACAACTTCAGCCCACGCTGTCCTGAAAGGCCCGGGGCAAGCGTGACCCAGACGTGCACCTAAAAACGAGAGTGACTGGGGGGGGTGGGGTGGGGGGGGTGTTAGGGGAGAGCGGTAGAGGACGAGGATGAGGACTTTGCCGTCCGTGCCTCGCAGCTGACTGACTGTGTGTGAGCGGGAGACCTTCAAACGCTCTTGGTTGGAGGAGGCAGGGCTTTTAAAAAGCTTGCACAACACTCCTGAAATCAATTAGCGTGCAGTCACTGGTATCAGCATTACGCACGGCCTCCTATTACCTCAGCGCACAGAAATAACTCTGACCAGAGCCGGTGGACAATGCTAACATCGCCTCAGCACACAAACACGCCACACACACAGATGCACTGACGTTTGGCACAGGTCACCGTCTGAAGTCATGGCAAAAGCCTCCAGCTCCGCCACTCAGCCAGAGACGCCTTGACCGTGCCTATCTGCACATGAGATTACTCCAGCACCTAAAACACAGGCAGCAGGAAAGTTTGGACAAGTGCTACAAACTCGCTGTAAGTGCCAAGGACACTGGAGGAGCAGGGAAGAGGAGGAAGAAGAAGAGAGAACCTGAGATTGACCTTCGCAGGGCCGAAGCTGTGCTGTCTGAGCAGCTGCTAATGGGAGAACTGGCAGGAGAGAGAGGGAGAGAGAGACAGTAAGAGAGAGAGAGAGAGAAAGAGCAAGCGGTTTCTGCAGGCTGCTGTGATGACATGCAGGCGCTTTCTTTCTTTCTTTCTTTCCTTCTTTTTTTTTTTTTAGTAAGAGGGGCTTATCTTTGTCTCTATGGTAACTGTGTCTCTGGGTGGTTATTAGAAACCCTGAACTTCCTGTGCTTCTGCGGAATCAGCCAATCGGAGGCTGCGTTCCTCACAGGCGCGGAGAGCTCTGCTATAGGCAGCGGAGGAGCGGCCACATGAGGGGGCCATAGAAACAGAGGGTCAGGAAAAAACTTATTGCCGGGGAGGAGAAAAATGCAGACTTCTCCCAAACGGCGCAAACACAAAAGAGAGCAATGCCGCCTCTGCCCAGGCAAAACAAACAGCCAGACAGAGGCAGACGTCTCCTCGCTGTACCGGAACGCCAGAGCTGTCCGTGAAGGAACTTTCCGAACAGAATAAAAATCCTGAACCGCTGGCGAGCACTTTTACAGGCCTATTTATAGCAAAAAATAAGATCATCCATGCTGTGAAGACAGGCTCACTTTTTCCAGAGGGACACTGCTCTTTTTTGGGGGGGGATGGAATCATAACGGAAAGTCTTGGAAAATACAAGCTCAGCATCTCATATTCCAAGACAACAGCCAGTGGAGTGCTTTAAAGGGTCACAGATAGACAGCCAGAGAGAGAGAGAGACAGAGAGAATGGAGCATAGGAACGAAAAGAGGGAATCTGAGAGGAAGGGAGATGGAGAGAGAAAGGGAAGATAGAGGCAGAATGTGGAAGAACACAGAGAGATAGAGAGAGAGAGAGAGAGAGAGAGAGAGAGAGAGAGTATAAGAAATGAAAGAAGAGAGAAAGACAGAGGGATGGAAAGACAGGAAAGGCAGGCAGACAAAAGGAAAGAGAAAGATGCTGGGAGAGGGGAGGGAGAGAGGCAGGGAGGCAGGGAGCTGAGCAAAGAGCAAGGGGAGAAGAGTCCAGCCCTGCTGGCGTTAAAGCCCTGACGGCTCCTGCCATGTATTCACACATTCCTGCACTCGAGTTAAGAGGCAGACACTGGCAGGCTTAGGACTGAGCGCGGCGCTTAATGCTGCTGAATGCTAACAAGTGACAGAGAAAGCCCGGGATTAGCAGAGCAGAGAGAATGGAGGGAACGCAGGCAAACAACAGAGGCAGCTTTTCAGCAAGAGCCTCCTGAAGACACACTGAGAGAGAGCACCAGAGAGAGAGAGAGAGAGAGAGAGAGAGAGAGAGAAAAGTGGAACTCCTGAATGAGTGCAAGCGCTGCCTGACCACAACCAGAAAAGCTTTACGCAAACTCAGCCGAGTCAGCAGCAGGAGCAGCAGCAAAGTGCTCTGGAAGGGAACAAGCCCTGCACTTCATGAGGGCAAACAAACAAGACGGTGGTAACACACACAAAGTGTGTTGGGCACTACTTTGACAGTATCTAGAGTATCTAGAAAAACAGTGTGCACACACACAAATACACCCACTCTGTCCAGTTTCCCATTCGGCCCCTGGCTGAGACTGCGGTGATGGACCTGGATCCCTAATGAAACTTCACTCCAGAGCTTCTTTATTTAACCCGGCATTGCATTTGTTGACAACACTCAGAGCAAAGTTCTGCAGCTGCTGACCTTGAGCATGTTCAATCCAAACACTAACAAGCAGAAAAGAGTCCATGACCCCCAGGAGGGAGGGACACCACAGGGTAAAAGAGCTCGCCGTTGGAAAAGAGAGAGGAAGAAAAAAAAAGAGGAAAAAGAAGGTGGTGGGGAGTGGGTAAGGAGGCGGGAGGACTCTGGTGGACGTAGACCGAGCAGTTCTTCACATGCAGAGGCAGTCGGGAGCTCAGAGTCGATCGCTGTTTACAAATGCAGTGGCTAGATTTCCCCGGTACCGCTCCACAGTGACAGGAGCGTGCCCCCTGTCCCTCGCGGCTGTCACAATATTTCACCCTGTGGAGGCAGCACATGTCCCACACCTAACATGCTCGCAAGCCAAAGGCTTCCAGTGCAGGCTCTCACAAACAAACACAAACACACACACTCTCTCTCCATACAGGAGGAGCTCACAGATTACAGCAAGAATGAACCATAACACACGAAACCTTTTAATCCCGATCTTCTCCTGATTGGCTGCGTCCTCATGAGCTTCAGCTCCTGCTTCAAATGTTTAAATCCTACTGGTTAATCCCTCCATTCCTCTCGCAGTCAGTATTCTAGCAGGGACCACAGTGGGCTCGCACATTCACTTCAGCGTTCGCCCTCTCTCTCCCTCCCTCTTTCTCTCTCTCTTTCTCTCACTGTTTCCCCCCTCTCTCTCTCTGCACTCTGTGAGCCTCTCTCTCTGAGCTGTGGAACTAAGCGAGCTTGGAGATGAAGGCAGAAGCTCTCCCTGGGTCCTACTGCCCCATGGTTTAACTGAAAGAATGTCATTGTTTCTGACGTGACCTGTAGTTCCACTCAGACTAATAATTCCTGCATAAGGAAGCAGCTTTACTAGAGGCTGGCAGACACACGAGAGCTCTGAATTTCATGTCTTAATTTCTTGGTATAGTGTCAACTGACTGATTATTAGCAAAGACAAATACAGAACAATAACACACATACACAAACGCACACACACACACACACACACACACACGTACTGTGGCATCTGCATGGAGTAACATTGCTCTTTTATTCAATAGGCAACAAGACAGTACTGCTCTTGGTCGCCATTCCTCTCCAGGCCCCTGGGGGTGCTATCCCACTTCTGACACCAATGTAGCATAGGGGTTTTCTCCAAAGAACACTGACAAGCTGAAGATCTGGTCCATTACTTAGCTAAACTTGAAAACTCAGCACAGCAAACAGAATAAGGGGGGTGAAATTAAGATAAGCTAGCTCATGATTATTACCCTGTTAGGTGCTACGCTCACTCTGTTTACTGCTAGGCTCTGTGAATCTTGCTACAGAAGCCCAAAACCCTGCCCTTTACTGAACAATATTTGTGAATAACAAAATAACCTAAAACAGACACAAAGTCAAACTCCACAGGCCAGTAGAGTGTTGCATGCTCTTTCCAACAATAGAAAAAAGACATTGCTAGGCTCGGGGGAACCAGTGATAGAAACCCTGGAATCTCGCAAATTTGTATGCAAATTCTCATGCACCCTAGAAGCCTCTTACTTATTTAATTACAGGGTGTTATGCCCCCTCTCCACCGACACATGACTTTTTAATGTAGTCTTTGAGAAACCTAAAATATGGACCTCATATTTAATAGGCTCCTCACCTGTTGTCTTCTCTGAGACATCCATGCTGTTAGTGTCATAATCACATGACACTAAATCAATTGTAAAATTTTAAAAAAGTAAATCAATCTTCAAGCATCATTGCTGCGTTGTAAAGTTGACTAGTCGACTAGTCTGAATTTTTATATATTTTATATATTAATATTATATATTATATATTTTTACATTTTGACATTTTATACGTTTAAGATTTTTTACATTTACATACATTCATATATGTATGTATATATATATATATATATGTGTGTGTGTGTGTGTGTGTGTGTGTGTGTGTGTGTGTGTGAAATAGACTAGTTGACTAGTAAGGGACTTTTGAAGGGGTAGGGTTGTGGGCTTCTGTAGCATGATTCATTGAGCCTAGCTGTAAACATTGTAAGCATAATTATGAGCTAGCCTAATTTTCCCTCCATATTCTGTCTGAGTTTTTTGGAGCTATGCTGGTGTCAGAAGCGGGATAACGCCCCCAGCATCCTGGAGAGGAATGGTGCTTAAAAGCGGTCCTCTCCTGCCACAATACATGTGTGTGTGTTATTATTATAAGCTATACATGTATATGTATATATGTTAAGGAAAGTGCTGTATAAAGAGTGTAAGGCATGAAAATGTGCCCTGTGTTATTTCTGCTTTTTGACTGTCAGTTTTGAAGTATTGAACACTGTTAAATGCTTTACAATGGCCAAATTGAAACTGGTTTCTTAACAGCACAGAAACACTAAGTAAAAGCTGTTTTGTAGTGCATCTATCACACAGGCCACAAGGTAATATCTTAACCCTGAGCAAATGCACTAGCCAGAAGCCAACACAATACAATATGATTCAATGCAATGCACTGTGATACAATATCAGGGGAGTAGCTGAGGAGGGGGGGGTCATTCTAGGTTGACTTGCTCAGCTCCATCATATCAAACAAATGATGTGTGCTACCTCTGTTTTAAACAATGTTTCTATCACAGTCCAAGGGTCACATGCATGTATTTTATGGCTAGCACTAAGCTAACCTCAAAGCTAAGGGTTGATACCTCCTTGCAAGGTCCCAGATACCATCTCAGTGCCGACAGAAAAGTAGGAAGAAGATGTAAAAGCTGTTTGGAATGTGTTCAAGAGGATAAAGTTCACTTATCATCATTTACCTTACAACACCTACAGTATCTGTGACATATACAGTCATAAAATCAGAAGAGATTGAGTGTTCTTTGTTCAAATAACACATTTCTAAGCTTGTATGCTGAAGTCACAGTGACTCATTCAGTTCAGGAAAGATTTCAAGTGTGGCTGATTATGGTAGTATTATTCACACAATAACAGACCACTGCTGTTCAGAATGCATCAGATACCAGGTAAGTATCAGATAACGGAAGAGACTTATAAACACAAAACATTTGTAGCATAAACCAGCCTGTGCTTTTCTTATAAGAATTAAAAGATGAAATGAGACCTGGGACCCGTCAATGACAGGCACACAGTGTAACCTAAAAACAAATATAACTGTATTACAGTGACAGTATCTGTAGCCTGTTCTTCTACATGTTGAGATATTCTATGAACAAGGACAATGGAAAATGCTTAGTGGACAGCGGAAGTGCTGGATAATGGTGGGGAGGGGTGGGGAGTATGCCCACTTAATAGTAGCATAGTAACACAGTAGACAGATAGTAGACAGATAGATAAAGGTTATAGTGCACCAATGTAACACTGTAGCTACAAGGCAATGTCTTAGTGTACTAGCCCAGATATACACGGACCATCAAAAAAAGTGGCTGCACAAGTAGTTGCACCCAGAAGGAATCAGCCGACAGGAATGAAACTTGGTGGGTAGGTTTGACATTGTGAGACATGCAAATGATTCAAGTTTCACGCTCAGCTATGCAGGTTATCGCTGTACCTGACTGACCCAACAGCCACGATTGTAGACATTCAGCGAGCAGTGATGCCCTCCATGAGTCATCCTGTTAGTGCCAGTACCATTGGCAGACAACTGCATGATTCAGGACAACATGTACGCTGACATGTTATGATGACTGCCCTTAACACCACATCAACGTCAACAAAGACTGCAATGGTGACTCCAGGGACAAGTGACAAGTCTCACCTTTGTCTTGGTGGAGACAACCAACAAATCTGTGTGTGGAGGCACCGTGGTCAGCACCAAGATGAACGGTTTGTTGTCACGCGTCACATGTCCAGAAGGCCCGGTGTCACTCCACCTCCACCCCTACCGCACCATCTGCAGGAACTGTGTGAGAATATTCAAGTTGCATGGGATGGATTATCACAGGACACCATTAGGAACCTCTACAACTCCATGCCAAGACGTCTGGCATGTTGCGTTAGCAAACATGGCAGCTTGACACCATACTGAGAGACACTACTTCTGTATGTGTAGCTCAATTAATATTACCCATATCAGTCTAAATGTATCATCACCTGGTAACCTTTATCCTCCTTCCCAATAGCACTGCAATCCCACACTTCCTTCCCTCCATTTGTGGCATTTTTTACTTTTCTACATCATAGATTTATTTAACATGCTAGTTGTCCTTCACATTGTGAGAAAACGTAATGATGAGTGGATCAATAGAAACACTCTAGAATGACCTGGAATGAACCCACTTTTAATAAACCTACATATAGCAGTAGCGGTAGCAGTGACAGCACCAGCGCTCCTTTGGCCGCTCTCTTCTTCTCTACTGCCCACCATTGACGCCAGCGATGTTGCTTTTTGTGTATGATGGAGCCCCAACTGACCACACCATCACTGCCTGTTTGAAGTGGTCACCATGCCATGCTCACTGCCACCATTTTCACAGTTCTCCAGACCTCCAGATCACCTCTGTTGTCTCATTGCGCTGCTTCCTCCTCAGTAGTTGCTGCCAATCTTCGCCATGTTGCTTCTTCCTCCACAGTCTTTGGCCAGACTCGGCCTCCTCTGCCATTTGACCTTTAAGTTCCAATCCGCTGGGATGGAGGAGGGAAGGCGATCCCACTTCTGACACCACTGTCAGGGCCAATAAAAGAAGCACATTATGAAACCAAAAATAGGACAAAGGAGGCCCAGAACTGTTGAGCAGCTGAAATACTGTATCAAGAAATAATGGGAAACATTTCAAATCTAAAATGGCCATATATGTTTCAAATAACAATACATATGCTCTTTCAACATTTGATGCCGTCTGATTAAACAGGGTCTGATTAACATTTGATATGTTGATATGAGTTTAAATGATCTGCACATCATTGCATTCTGATTTATTTACATTTTGCACAATGTCCCAACTTTTTTGTAAATGGGGTTGTATCCATTCACCAGCGTGAATAGTACCTTCTCTGTGGTGGTCCTGTGGGGGTCCTGACCATTGAAGATCAGGGTAAAAGAGGAAGTAACAAAGTATACAGACAATCAGATGGACTACAGTCTGTAATTGCAGGAATACAAAGTGCTTCTATATAGCATGGAATTGCTTTCTGCAGATTACATTCTGTGAACAGAGATGACATATGTATGTGGGCTTGATTACCATTCCTGTGATGTAGCACTGAAAAGTACTATATAATCATACAGAGAGTTTTACCTGTTTCAGCTGTTAGAGATGAAGTGCTCTAAAATTAGAACACTTGTTTATTGCTGCGGTTGTTGTCTTTGTAAGTAGCTTGTATCACTAAAAGGTTTTTTAATTTGATATTCACCGTTCTCTGTTACAACAGAGGATATCAAGGTTATAAGTAAGAAAACAATAATCAGGATCTGAGCAGAAGACAGTATAACAGAAAAATAACTCATATTAGAAAAACTCACATCAAAGGACACTCGTTATTAAAGGAAGAGCTGCACCCAGAAGGAAGTGTGGGATTGCAGTGCTATTGGGAAAGAAGATAAAGGTAACTAGGAACAATAAATTATGATAAATTTAGACTGATATGGGCAATATTTATTGAGCTACACATACAGAAGTAGTGTCTCTCAGTATGGCGTCCGGTCACAACACGCCAGACGTCTCAGCATGGAGTTGTAGAGGTTCCTAATGGTGTCCTGTGATAATCCATCCCATACAGCTTGAATATTCTCACACAGTTCCTGCAGATTGTGCGGTAGGGGTGGAGGTGAGGTGACACCAGGCCTTCTGGACGTGTGACATGTGACAACAAAGCGCTTATCTTGGTGTTGACCACGGTGCCTCCACACACAGATTCGTTGGTCCAAGACAAAAGCGGGACTCATTACTGAAGATGACCTGCTGCCATTCTCCATGGCACGACACCATTGCAGTCTTTGGTGACGTTGTTGTGGTGTTAATGTCAGTCGTCGTAGCGGTCTGCGTGCATGTAGTCCTGCGTTATGCAGCCATCTGCCAATGGTGCTGCACTAACAGGATGACTCACGGAGGACAAGTGGCTTTTGGGTCAGTCAGCTACAGCAATAAGGCCCCTCGTTGATTATGTAACATGCGTGGCTGAGTGTGAAACTTGAATCTTTCGCACGTTTCACAATGTTGAACCTACCTACAAAGTTTCATTCCTGTAGGGTGAATTTTTCTGGGTGCAGCTACTTGTGCTTTTGATGATGAGTGTATATCAGACAATGATGTTGATCTTAAAAGGAACAAATACAGGAAGTTCTCAGTGTTAACTAACCTTAAAGACTAAAGACACCACAAGCAGTTGAAATTCTGCTACATCACCCCTCAGGGTTTGCTCAGAGTTCACTCACAGACCGCGTGGTAAATGTATATATTGTATGCAGGAGTCGTGTTATTATTTATTGCCTGAAAGTCTTTGTTTTGTAAGCACTTAAAATTGACCCGCAAGCTGCGGTAATTCTTAATTGGGGCTTTAAATGGCTTTTCAAAACACTACATTGTTGGAATTCGACTTTTCGGGCCAATCAAAAGGTTTGTTCCAAGAAGCAGAGGCACCGGATAATTATTAGTGATAAAGCCATTACGGAGTGCGCAGCTACTGCAGGCGAGTCTATAAATACCACGTGCAACAGAAAGTAGCAGGCAACGAAATGGGGGGGAAATTTGGGCTGCTTAAATCTGTCAGGCAGTGCATGGTGCAGCCTGTGGCCATACGATGTGCCTGGGGCTCAGTCCACCCCCACAGCGGGGTGCACTGCTACCAAACTGCTACTCTGCTCCAAACACACCCGTATTGGCAGCACCTATATGATATTACAATGCAATACAAGCACTGTGATATGAAACATGTCACTACTGAACTATTGCAACACCATATGTATTACTATACAAACATCATAATGTGATACTTAGTGATATATACAAGCATCTCAGCACAAGCATCATGACAAGACACGTATACAAGCGCCACAACATGACACATACCCGTACACCAGTATCATGGTATGATGCATATCACTATACAACCATCATGAAACATATCACTGTACAAGTGTGATGATAATACATATCAGTATATAAACATCACAATATGATTTCACTGTAATTTCACGCATCACTGTACAAGCCTTACAGCATATGCAAGCCTTACAATACTTATAACTATACACCACACAATATATTTCAAATGTACAGATATTTAAGTGCAACAGGGTTTATGAGTTATGTTCACCCTCATGTGTCTCAAGTGTACAAAAACATGCTTTAAAACATGACAGACAATAGTTAACCTACCATCGTTGGTATGCTAATCTTGTCTGTAATGATATTAACCCTTTCAGACCCTGTGTCCATCAGGAAGAAATTATCTTATTTTGTGAATATGATCCTTATGCTAACCTGACAAAGAAAAACGATATATGTGTACTGTGGCAAGCGCAAGGTCCGCTATCGCTTCATTCCACAACAAAACTGTTTCAAAGCCGCCCATAGGGCCCATGACCCTGAGATGGGCTGGCACTGCTCAGTATTAAATTAAGGATAAAATACACAAAGCACTGGAACTACTGTACAAAATGCACTTCACAAAAGTAACATTTAGTGTTTTTCAAGTGTTATTTTAAAAAAAAAGTGTCTTTCTCCTGAGTTATCTGTTAAATGTACATATTTATGACAGATAGGCACATAAACAAAGATGACAGACAAGACACATAAACAAATCATGCATAGAACTTTGATATTATGGTCCAGGTTTATGTTACAAAACGGAAAAACAAACAAAAAAAAAAAGCCAAATCAGATTTTATAGCTGTGCTTCATAACTGTTAAGACCAACCTTCCACTGTAATGGACATGACACTAAAAATGACCTTAAAAATATTATATTCGATTTTTTGAGATTATGAGTGCATGACACTGTAACGGTCACTTTAAGTACCTGTATTAGGCGCATGCTCTCTAGACAGTGTGAGAGAAAGAGTAGAAGCATGAACAGGTATGCACACAAGGTGGTTGCTCCAGGTTGTAGCCTCTATGTTCAATCCCACTGCTGCTATCCTGGATTGTGATGAAGGAAGTGTGGGTGCTCCCCTGCGTGGTTTTCTCTCTGGAGGACGGGGCAAGTAGCTCTCTACCAGTTGCCTCTCTCTCCACGGGAGCATTTACCCACAGCAACCATTCGTTACAACACACTGAAACCCGAAATCATATATCTTTTCCATCACTGGAACACAATTCAGGTCTGAAAGGGTTAATTCACTTCCCTAAAGTCACATTACGCAAGGCTACAGATTACATTTTCAGTGGTATTTTCCCCCAACATAACAGGAAGTTGAGGACAAGTTTTAATATGATAATAATTTTGCACTATTTGTGCATTGAAATACATATTTTTGGTCATTTTATGAGCATTACATTGTTATAGTTTTCATTATTTATTTATTAGTTCATTTAAAGGTAAAATGGTTAGTTGTTGGCACTTGACTAAGCCCAGGGACATGTCATTTTACTGCATTTGCAACTTTTAAAATACACTTCCCATATAAGAGCACTGAAGTCCATCTGGGGTTTTTTTTCTGCATACTGTATTACTCCCTTTCAAAGCTCTTCTTTATTGGTCCAGACCCCCACATGACCGCCACAGCGCAGGTATTATGTGGGTGGTGGATCACTCTCAGCACTGCAGTGACACTGACGTGGTGGTGGTGTGTTAGTGTGTGTTGTGCTGGTGTGAGTGAATTAGACACATGATGCATGTGTTTTTATTGGCAAATGTCACTAAAATGTCACTGAACAAGGCTTAAAATATAATATGTATCCTTACACATCCTTATACCAGCATTAATATGCTGTATGCATCACTGTACAAGAATCACAATACAATACACTGTACTAGCCATTTGATACAATACTTATTATAGGGTATCGAAGTGTCACGATATGATACACATTACTGTACAAACATCACGACTGGATGCTTATCAGTACACACTACCCTGCAGTACATATCACACGTATCCGACATATAGAACCGTGCACCAGACTGCATTACTGGCTCTTTTGTTGCTGTTTAACTGGGTTATGATCAGTAGTCGCTTTCATATCTTTGGACTGATGCCTAGAGCAGTGAGGTATGCAGCTTTGTCCACTTACTTACTCCAGCGCTTAAGCTGGCAAGTCACTCATTATGGTGACTCGAACAAACAAGCTCTGTATGGTTCCTATTTATGTTCAATTGATTTGTGCATAATTTAAGAAAGCATGAAACACAATAATAAAGATATGTGATATTCTGTACTTTCAAAGAGCAACAGGATGCGAAGAAATAGCCTGTACTGTAGTCAACTGCACATCTTAACATGGTACAAAACTGCTTTATTTAAATAAATGGCTCAACTCTGCACACAATCTTTGTTCCACAATAAAGTGAACACTCCAAATGACCTATAAGGTTCAATTTTGCTGAATGATAGCTCATATCTGAACTGCACACTGCATTGCTGCGTCATGTTCCTCATTTGGGCAGCTGCTATCTCTGCTATCATGTTTTTTGTCTTCTGTCATGTGCTTATTAAGGTTAGGAATATTACACTGTAAGGTCTGAACAAAGAAGCAGCTTCTCTTATACATTCACATAATACATGTACTGACCAGCCACTTCAATGAGTACACATATCTCCAGTCTTTGTCCAATTAATCAGCTCCACTTCCCATATAAGAGCACTGAAGTCCATCTGGGTTTTTTTTCTGCATACTGTGTTACTCCCTTTCAAAGCTCTTCTTTATTGGTCCAGACCCCCACATGACCGCCACAGCGCAGGTATTATGTGGGTGGTGGATCACTCTCAGCACTGCAGTGACACTGATGTGGTGGTGGTGTGTTAGTGTGTGTTGTGCTGGTGTGAGTGGATCAGACACAGCAGTGCTGCTGGAGTGTTTAAACACTGTGTCCACTCACTGTCCACTCTATTAGACACTCCTACCTTGCTGGTCCACCTTGTAGATGTACAGTCAGAGACGATAGCTCATCTGCTTCTGCACAGTAGAGGTCTCCGCAAGGTATTGCCTAAAATAGGCGGGGGGCGGGTGGGCATGGCATCTAGTTCAAGTGGGCAAATATGGGACTAGGTTTTGTGAGCCGGAATGGGGAGGAATCACTTTAGACGGGCATTGAATAGTTTGTGTTCTTCGTCAGCGGACACAGGATGCTGCCCACAAGACGTTGCCCACAAGATGTTGCCCACAGGACGCTGCCCACAAGACGTTGCCCACAAGATGTTGCCCACAGGACGCTGTTGGCTGGATTGTTTTGGTTGGTGGACGATACACTGAGGTGTATTAAACTCCAGCAGCGCTGCTCTTAATGGGAAGCCCTTTAAGAGTGTTTTAACCAAAACCTAACTCTGATCTAAACAGGACTTATTTAATAAGGCCGTAGTGTAAACCGAGGCCAAACACGGACTAAATCCTAACAATAACAACAGAAAAGGAATGGAGCACATAGCTCACCACAAAGAACAGTCATGTGAGAGAGCAGCTGACAGTATGTTATGCTAAACCAACTTGAGAGTCTGAGCGCTTTCCAAATCTGTACATTTTTCAGATCAAGCAGTTAATCACACTCATGTAACATTTCAGTAACAGAGACAGACTGAGCTGCCAAACAGCCTGGCCACTGAAAGCCAGCCAAAAGCCATCAAGCCTTTCAACCAGCTGTAGAGCAATCGGATGGGACTGCTCTTGTGTTCGGCATCACACACAATAATATCTAGAACATCAGTATCAAAGTTTCAATGTCCGCTGGAAAGAGTTGTGACCCATGTAACAGGACAATTCAGACCTAGTTTGTAAACAAAAAAGTCATTTTGAAAGCCCAGTGCAAAGCTTTCGAACACAAAGTCAATACCTGTCAATGCCGATCAATCAGCGGAAAATTCCCCTTAGAAACGCAAAAAACCAAAAACTCAAAAGTCCTTAAACTACATTCGAGCTCTTGCCTAGATATCCTCTGGCCTGAGGTGCGTAGAATGAACGAAACCCAAGGAAAGGTAATGTTGCGTCAGTGAAATAATAACTAAAGGAAAAGCACATTTCCAAAATACAAGTGCAAAAGAAGAACAACAGTAAGAGCAGTGTTATCCAAGCTAATTCAGTTATTAAACTGTGTTACTCCCTTTCAAAGGTCTTCTTTAATGGTCAGGACCCCCACACAGACCCCCACAGTGCAGGCATTAGGTGGGTGGTGGATCTTTCTCAGCACTGCAGTTACACTGACATGGTGGTGGTGTGTTAGTGTGTGTTGTGCTGGTGTGAGTGGATCAGATACAGCAGTGGTGCTGGAGTGTTTAAACACTGTGTCCACTCACTGTCCATAAACTACATTCAAGCTCTTGCCTTCATATCCTCTGGCCTGAGGTGCGTGGAATGAAAAGTAATGTTGCGTCAGTGAAATAATAACTAAAGGAAAAGTATCTTTCCAGAATACAAATGCAAAAGAAGAACAACAGTAAGAGCAGTGTTATCCAAGCTAATTCAGTTATTAAAACTGTCCTGATTCGGTTGCACCATTTGACTTACTGGTTGCGCCGCCTGACTTTTCAAATTAAGCAGGCAGCTACTGTCCTTCAAATTGAATTTCATTCACTTGAATTTCCATACGTACAATTCATTCATCTTCTGAGCTGCTTATGCTTCTAGGGCGCAGAGGCTGGTGGAGGAGCCTGTCCCAGCTCTCTTTGGGCCAAAGGCAGGAAACACCCTGGACAGGACGCCAGTTCATCACAGGGCAGACACACAGACACACACATTTATACCTAGGGGGCAATTAGCATCTCCATTTCACCTGACAGCAGGTCTTTGGGCTGTGGGAGGAAACCAGAACAGACTCTAAAGGAATCCCACACAGACACATGGAGAACGTACAAACTCCACACAGAAAGGACTCCGGACACCCCAGCCAGGAATTAAACCCAGGCCCTTCTTGCTCTGAGACAACCAAGCTACCCACTGTGCCACTGTGCCACTGTGCCACCATGCCACTCTACATGCTTATTTTTTAAATAAATAAATATAATAATCACACATTGAGATGGTGTTAGGAGGTTGTACCACCTGACTTACTAAACTGAACTATTCTAATCAAATGACTCAAAACATCACATTTTTCCCAATATTTGTAAAAGGGCTACTGACTTTGACGTTGCACCATGAAAGTCACTTGGGGTCTTCTTTCTGATGCAATAGCCTGGCCCCTCTTTGCTAAAAGCATGCCATGATGAGAGTTTTTGGTTGTGCCACCTGACATCTGAGAATGCAAGAAAAGAAGTTTACCAGCGAGTTGAGAACTTTTAAAGTCACCTTATTTTGCAGCATGTTTTTTTTATTATTATTTTTTTTTATAGTTTAATCAGCATATTTGTTACAATGGTTGTACCACCTGACATTTTTAGATATTTTTTGGAGTCTAAAAGAAACTAAAAGGAATTTTATATGGATGTGTTGAAAATAGTATATCCATATATTATATATTCAAATAATTTATTAAATTAGTTTTGGCATTATAATAGACTTGGATACAAAAAAAAGCACATCGTGACAATGACCCATGTACATTAATATGGCCCAAATGTGCTGTTGTGCCCTAATTCACCCCTAGTAACTGGACTCTTATCCTGTTCAGTGGGACACTCTGGCCAAAAATGAAAAACTATGGCTCTGTTTGTTGTAAGTGTGCCTATTCAAATCCTACAGAAGTGCCGCAGTCGTCTCCAGAATGAGATTTCCTGGTTTAATGATTTTTGGATGATGTTTCTTAAATGGGAGCGGACCTTTACGAAACTACAACTGGCTTTTTTTTCCTTTTTTTCTTTTTTTGCTATTTGTTTGTTTGTTTGATTTATTGTGTAGCTTATTGCAGCAGTACTGTGGTAACTGTCTACACTATAAGATGTGATATCAGAGTATGCCTCTTCTTATGTTCAGTTTGTTAAGAAAACGTTGTTCATCTAGTTTTAGGATATTTCGTTCATTATAAATGCTTAGACTTGTTCTTTTGCAGGGTGTCTTGAAATGGGGTGGTCATCAAATTGGTGAGGCCAATCATTCTCTGAGTAGAGAGCTTTTTGAGCCATTTTGTGCCATTTGTGATTTTTCACACAGAGGAATTTGTGTTCCGCATTTAACCCATCCGTGAAGTGAAACACCCACATACACAAGGGGGCCGTGAGCACACTTGCCCGGAGCGGTGGGCAGCCCTATCCACGGCACCGGGGAGCAGTTGCTTGCTTACCAGTTCCCTGGCAGTGCTAGAGGAAACTCCAACAGCAAACTTTAGAGTTAGAATTGTGTTTGCACACAGAAGAAACTGTCCACCAAATTTAAACCTTCCATGAAGCGAAACACACCCACCCACACCCACACACACTGGTGAACAACCTATCCACAGTGCCCAGGGACCAGTTGGGGGTTAGATGCCTTGCTCAAGGGCACCTCAGTCGTTACTGTCGGTTCAGGGAATCGAACCGGTAACCCTCCGGTCACAAGGCTGGGTCCCTAACCTCCAGCCCACGACTGCCCCATGGGGGCATGTCATGGGGGTCGCTGATCAGAAACACCCTGGCTGAGTGACCTGCCACCCCATAGAGGAAAGCCTGAACCTAGGAACAACCAGGAGACCAGAGTCAGAGGACCTTAGCTTGCGAGATGGAGCATAGGGATATAAGAGAGCTGACCTATAAGTGGGTGCAAGTCCGTGCAAGGCTTTAAAGGTCAGTAGCAGGATTTTATAGCGGATGTGCTCTGTAACGGGTAACCCATGTAGCTGATGAAGGATGGAGGTGATATGTGCGGACTTCTTGGTGTGTACTAAGACTCTGGCTGCGGAGTTTTGAATGTACTGCAGAGGGCGAAGGGTTTTGAAACTTTGTTCATCTAGTTTTAGGATATTTCGTTCATTATAAATGCTTAGACTTGTTCTTTTGCAGGGTCTCTTGAAATGGGGTGGTCGTGGGGGTCGTTGATCAGAAACACCCTGGCTGAGTGTTATTATAGGAAGCTTCTGACAAGGCCTAGCAGTAAACAGATTGTAGCTATAAGCCAGCCATTAATGGTATAGCCTATAGAGCAGTGGATAGCAGCCAGGATTTGTTGACACCACGTAGATTACCAGCAGTTGTATGATGTATTTGTGTGATGCATGCTGGGAACTGTAGTGAGAAAATATGAGCTAAAGATGAGAGATGAACTAAAACATTAAAATGGTATAAAACTGTGAATTTTCTTCAAGCCGCTAAGGCAGATGGCTACATTACTGGCTAACGTAACAAATAACACATTCCTCAGCTAACAGGGAACATTCCTAGAACTCTGGCTAACATTAGCTACAAGTTCTAATAAAGCTTTAAAGGACATGTTTTATTCTAATGGTCAAAGAACGTTTTAAAGATGTTTATAATTTCAGATAATCTTCCTATAAGGTTACATGTTAACTAAGACTTAACGTTTTAACCGCAACATCAGAGGATGTTCTAAGAATGTTGTGAGGGTCACAGATCATGTTGCATGATAACAAAAGAAGAGCGTTCTCAGTGCAACATTCGCAGAATGTTTTATGGGTGTTACTGATCACAGAATGTGTTTACAGAACATACCCCTACCTTTAGAAAGAACATTCTGGAAACCAAAAGAAAAGTTCCCGCTGGAAACATCAATGGAACATTGCCTTGCATATTCTCAGAGCGTTATTAGAAGTCATTTCTAGCTGGATAAGGCCAGACTGCCCTTGTAAGTTTTAGCATTTGGAAGTACCTAGGAATGCACAAATCCATTTCAATAAATATCTGAGTACATGAGTAACTGAGCAACTGAGTAAATGTGACAGTTACTACCCACCCCTGCCCCTGGCTTACACAAAGGTCAGTATTCAGCGTCAATAAAAAGACCAGGCCGTATCAGACCTGAGAGATATCCTTCACCCTTCAACAGCACCATCTGAATGCTGTAAACTGATCATCAGCTGACTTCATGTATCTCTGCGGTCATTATCAATGAGTTCCAACTCCCATACTGTATCTTTGAATCCAGCTGTAAAACAAAGCCCAGATGGATGTCTCTATCGTAAGCATACTTTGCCTGAGGCACTCAAATGACTTAATGTTGCGTGGTTCCGGTACCATCAAAGCATTAGAAACCTGTTTATTTTTTTAATTTAAATTTTGAACAGCTTTTTTTCTGCACACGCCGGGCAGAGACCTTGTTTTAAACCGATATACTGATGCCTCAGACGGGCCCCGTAAGGGGAAGCTGCAAAATACTTTCACTTTCAATGAGCCCGGTCTGCTGAACAGATAAAGAAAGCTTTCAGATGCTATGACACTTATAGAAGCTCGATGTTGTGGAAAAGCGTGTGATATGACCTCGCTGACTGACAGATTATATGCACACACACAGCTTATCGGAGGATGTTACAAATCTTTTTCTTTTTTCTTTCAACCTGTTTACCACAGCAGCTATCACCCTTAGACAATCTCAAGCTATGAGACCCATCTCACGCTGTTATTTATTTATTTATTTATTTATTTATTTGTGTATTTTTGAGCTTTTAAAACGTTTTAGAGCCCATCTCTAATAATCTCTTCCGACTGCTGTGTCACTGCCTACCCTTTTACACTCAGATATGAGCTGTAACGCCTGAAAAAAAAAAAGAGGACATTCTTACAGGATACTTGGCTGTAGCTCTGGTAGTGATTGAGTTGATTATGATGTTATGAAATTATGAATAACTGGTGGAATATTAATAATAAGTTACACTTATATACAGCCTTTCACATACCCAAGGGTGTTTACAACTGAAGGAAAAAAAATATATAAAGTCATGGAGAATGAAAGTTTTTAACTGGGCTTTAAAAGATGGAAAGAGAGGGAGAAGAGCAAATAGATGAAGGACAGCAACACTAAAGGACCTGCCACCCCATAGAGGAAAGCCTGAACCTAGGAACAGCCAGGAGACCAGAGTCAGAGGACCTTAGCTTGCTGGAGCATAGGGATATAAGAGAGCTGACCGATAAGTGGGTGCAAGTCCGTGCAAGGCTTTAAAGGTCAGTAGCAGGATTTTATAGCAGATGTGCTCTGTAACGGGTAACCCATGTAGCTGATGAAGGATGGAGGTGATACGTGCAGACTTCTTGGTGTGTACTAAGACTCTGGCTGCGGAGTTTTGAATGTACTGCAGAGGGCGAAGTGTGTTGGAGGGTAAACCATGGAACAGAGAATTGCAATAATCTAACCTAGATGTAACGAATGCATGAACCAGAATCTCAGCATCTTTAGAAGTAACCAGAGGGCGGGGTCAAGAATTAAAGTTATTAATTTGTTGGGAGGTATTTTTGTGGAAAAACAAGGGAAGTCAAAGGAAAACGAGTGAAAAGACATACAATTTTTTGAATCTAGTGTTGAATCTTTCAGTGCTAGCTGAAAGACCTGGTAGACCACCAAAACTGTCCCCAACACAACAGCAAACAGCACAATATGTTCATCTTTGAGAGAGAGGAGAAAATCAAGCTCCACTTCAGATCTGAAGACAACCATAGCTGTTTCTGTCCATCCTGTGAGAAGACAACTCAATGCTATGGGTCTGAAAGGATGCACTGCATGTGAAACAAGAAGCTGCTGGTGTACAGGACAATGAGCTGTTAGTGTTTCGAAGACATGCAGAAATCATTTTCCACACGTCCAAAGTTCAATCTTGTGTGGTACGACTGCACTTGACTCTACTCACCTTTGGTACCAGCTACTTCGTTTTCCACTGCAGATATAGTCCACCTCAAGGTAACTGGTCATCATACTGGCACCGCACTAATCTGCCTTAATGTAAAGGAGACTTAGGAGTTAGTATAAAGGAGTTCTGATGATTTTGAAAGTTCTGGCTGCTCAAAGATTGACACAAGAGAGGATTGTAACCTGGTAGCTATTGTTAACATATGTGTGTAAAGTGATAGGGACGATTCTTTCCATCCAGTCACTAGTCTGCAACGTTTTTAACGCCACCTTTTGGTATTGGCTCGCTTGCAACCTTGGCGGAGGTATTACCAAAAGAAGACCAAGAGAAAGTAAAACAGGCAAGCGGAGTCGAGCTGAGCCGGGACCACGTGGTGGAAAAGTAAAATTAGAAGTTAATCCCATAAACACTTCTCAGTGATGTTGGGGTCTGGACTCTGGGGTGGTCAGTCTATTGTTCTGAGAACACCAGCAGCAGCTTCTTTGTTTGGTGTGTCTGTCTCCTTTTCTCAGTGAGGAGTTTCTTGAACAGCTACACATCCTTTCAGACTCACAGCACTGGGGTGTCTTCTCACAGTGGAAGGGTGAAGAGAAACACCTGTGGATGTTCTCAGAGCTGAAGCAGGAGTGGAGCTTGATGTTCCCCTCTCTCTGTTTATCTAATAAGGAGATATGGGACATATCTTTTGGTGGCCTGCCAGATCTTGCTTGGCTATTTTCTCTGTAGCTTTTAATCAGTTTATGAACAGTTCAGACTTTCACTTCCTTATCTTATGTCTAATCTCCTTAGAAACATCTACTGAAAAATAAATAACTTGTTCTCAATGACCTTTGTGACCGAAAATGAAATAAATGGAGTATGGTGTCTGAGTTTTGCATGTTACTGCAGACACAATCGAGTCACATTATTATGACCACTTCCTACTTTTGACGGTGGCAGCACTTGCTCATGAAGGAAGTCACATGTCGTAAGCTGGCTTGGCGGGTATATAAGGTGTGCAATAGGCTGTCTGCACACATATCCCTCATTGCTGTCATGGGTACAAGGGGTGACACATGCTGATTGTCTTCTCTGGGGTGGATGGGATGTTCCAGCAAGACATCGCGACATGTCACACGGCTACAAATGTCCGACAAATGGTTGGAAGAGCATGACCGAGACTTCCAAGTACTACTTTGGCCTCTTAATTCCCCAGATTTGAACCCAATTGAGCATCTGTGGGACGACCTCGATCATTGCGTTCACTCTACGGATCCTCCCCCACGCACCCTCCAGCAGCTGTGGGACACAACTGCAGTCAGCATGGATCCAGATAGCTGTGACAACCTACCAGGACCTTATTGAGTCACTCCCAGCCCGTCTAGCAGCTGTCCATGCTGCACATGACGTTTACTCTGGATATTAGATGGTGGTCATAATAATGTGACTCTACTGTTTCATCTTTTCTACTGTCTAGAAAAGACGCATAAAGCTTCAAATCCACGTTTTAGTATGGCCAATGTGGATACGCATGCACACAAGCTACTCTAGGAACAGGTTTTAATGAATTAAAGGGGGTGGTAGGTTGGGTAAGATTAGGCTCTCAGGATATGCTACTTGTAAGAAACATATTTTTCCCATATGCCACTGATTCATTATGAGACTATGGCAGATAAGGGCCCAATAAAGCGTACCAGTGGTCACTGTCTATAATTGAAATAAGTGTAGAAATTCTGTCGCTATAAATGCCCCCGCTGGGGCATGTGGATGGGTAACTAGTCTCTCACCATCAGCCAAAACACTCTTTCAGGGGAGGACAGCAACAGACCATATCTGTAATGTGACTCAAGAGACAATAAATATTATAATAATCTACTGAAGTCTGGGATTTTAATAGACCCCAAAAAAAAGGAAGCAAGCTAGCGCGACTGCGCCGTTAGGCAGAGCGGGCGGTGATTGTTTTTCACTCTCTGTGAGAATGTGAGCAAAGAGCAGGCGGATGGGTGATGGATCTAACGCAGGCACGCGTCTGGCGACCGAAAAAATCAATCACTGTAATGGGTGATGCTTCCGCTACGATACCCAGCAGAATGGAACGGAGCTTTAATGTGATATGCAAACAATAAAAACGGAGTGCAATTCTTTTTCAATAAAAGAAGGCACTTCTCTCACAACAAAACCCTGCTTGAACAGGAAACTAATGTCACCATTCTTCCATCCATCTGTCTCTCTCGCCCTTTTTTTCCCCTCCATTGTGGAAAGCACTTGTGGATGAACCCGGCTCTGATGAATGCAGCGCTGGAGGTACAGGAGAGGAAAGGCCATATCAACTGCTGTCAGAATTGAGCTGTCCTAGCTGTAATGACTTACACAGGTGGGGTGGCTATAAACCAGCGGTGCGTTCCGCTGCTACAATGGCTCGGGCTAAAACTCGGCCGATGCCAGCCTTCCAGTCTGAGTCCAGCCTGCGTTCCGTGTCATATAATGGTTCTGCAAGTATCCAGGGAGCTCAGCAGCCAACCACGTCCTAGTGTGGCGATGAGGGCCCCAACAAATCCATCCATTGTTCCTTCCCTTCTGCCTCCCTCCACACTCAGACTACACGCACAGTGCAGATGGCGTTATTTGTCCAGATCCTCACCCGGCTAATGGACTAAAGCCCAAGTGGGTCATTTGCGCTGAGAAATATCAAGCCTTTCATCCACTCAATCCTCGCTCACAGCCTACAGTGTCACCTTTTGCATTGCAATGTCAACAGCCTGCCACAGGCATTTTGGCACAAGGACACGATAGGTCTTGAATTAATGTAGTGTGCTAGAATTTGTGAGGCATAACTGAGATTTGACGGCAACCTGCAAAAGAGCGGAACCACACCTTCTCATCTGCGTCTCACCATGCTGGCTTTTCCGTCAACAGGGATGTTGCATGTTTACTTCAGTAAATATGATAGATATAGACGATATTGATGATCTGTGGAACATGCACACCTGCCACACTCTTACAAATGTTCCTTATATGGCTTGTACATATGTTTTTAAGATTGATTGGAGGTTCTTTAAATGCTCATTACTTCATTTATTACTTAAGCTTATAAATTCCCATAACAAAATGGTTTATTATCTATATACTAATCTTAAGATTTATTATTGGTAACACTTTCTATGAATCAGGTATCTATAGCTCATTATAAGTGCATTCATGATAGATAGATAGATAGATCAGCAGATAATGACAATACTGAAAAAGATAACGGACATGTGCATATATCGGTATCTATTGGTATTTCATAAAGATCTATAAAGTCTTTATAATGCTTTATGATACTAGACATAAGCCTTTGTAACTAACTGTGCATAAACATTCATAATCATACACATAAACTGATTTAACACAACACTATAAGACTTCATAGCACCTAAAATGACATAATGCATTATAATGTATATATCTGTCCTGTCGTTAACATTATCGAAACCAGGCTCATAAAGCTTCATAACTAATGTAGTGTTCATTTGCATAATGCTTTATAAGGATCCACGGTGAGGTCACTATCTTCAAAATGTACATGATTTTGTAGGTGCACATAACATCTAATGAACACTTATAAGCCTTCTTTAGAGACTTTCAGTAAAGTGATGTTATTGATCAGCTCTATGAATTAATGCACTACGTGAATAGATGTATTAAGCTTTATGATACAGGTCTCAACAATAAAGTGAAGAACAGGAAAAATCTGCTTTAACATATTATATCTCTTTGTGCTATGAAGCCTTATAACACGATGTTGTACCAGTTTATGTGTGAGATTATGAACATTTATGTACAGCTACAAAAGCTTATGTCAGGCATGGTAAAACAATATAAATGCTTTATAGATCTTTATGAATGTACTTATAATGCATTACAGATACCGGATTTATTTAAAGTGTTGCCTTATTAATCAATTAATAACAGAGGTGGGAACAAGTCATCAAGTTGCAAGTAACAAGTATGTCTTAAGCCTTGACATTCAAGTCCCTGGTCCTGTCAAGTCTTGATTCAAGTTCAACACCTCCAATCCACCTGATTCTGATTTCATTCTTATGGCGCTTGGTATGGCTCCACGTGACTCTACTCATTTTACTACCAGCTACTTCGTTTTCTACTGCAGATATAGACCCCCTCAATGTAACTGGTCATTATGGTGGGACAAAATAAACTGGCCTTCATGGGTTTATTTTAACCGAGCCAGAACCACCAGGTTCAAGAACAGTTTTTACCCAAGTGCCATCAAACTGGTCCCATCAGCAACACCTACCAGAACAAGACTACAACCCTATGGACAGTTACTGATCTAGCCCTGATCACCCCAGCAACTACACACTGGGTTCTACTAGCTCATGGGACTGTATGCACTTGCACTTAAAAGGGAACCTCCATATCTGAACATCTGAGCTGTATATTCTCCACGTTTATCATCTCTAATGTATGACCGTTTAAGCAGTTTACCTGACCATTAAGCTGCTATGCTCACTATGCACAGTACACTTTTAAATATACATCCACTGCTCACAACCACTTACTTAAATTGCACACCTGGCAACCTCAACATACTGTACTTTTCCAACATGTACACTAAAACACTGTAGCTGTATTTCACTCTACCATATATTAATGCTAACTGCTGTTGGCACCTCAGTTCCAGCCACAGTCTGACCTACAGTTATTGCTCATGCACATCTTTGTATTTACTATCTATGTACATATTGTCTTGTGTTTCTGTGGTTTTGTCTTTGCACTATTGTTTATTTACCTATTTTATTTTATTCGTTTTTTGTTTTTTTTTTAATCACTGCATTTGAGAAATAGCCTGATAGTGTTTAATTATACTGTACAATTTTGTATTTGTATAATGACAATAAAGTTGAATTGAATTGAATTGAATTGAATTGAATTGAATTGAATTGTACATTAGCATATGTGTTTAGGGTGAGACTGATAATTCTCTCTGACCAATCGGTAGTATGCAGCATTTTTATGTCACCTTTTGGAATCAGATTAGCTCGCTTGTAACCTCGATGGAGGTGATACCAAAAATAGTACCAGGCAAACCAAGAAAAAACGGCAAGTGGAGTCAAGTCAAGTTGAGCAAGTAGTGGAGCTGGATGTTCTCCTCTCTCTCAACGCTAAAATCTTTAAGTGCTGTTTATTTGATGAGGACAGTTTTGGAGGTCTACCAAGTCTTACGCTGTGATTAGGAGTCACATTTTCTCTGTAGCTTTATATCATACACTCATCATCAAAGGAATAGCTGCACCGAGAAGGAAGTGCCGGATTGCAATGCTTATGCAACATGCTAAACATCTCGGCATGGAGTTGTAGGGGTGGAGGTGGAGTGACACCAGGCCTTCTGAACGCGTGACAACAAACTGTTCATCTTGGTGCTGATCACGGTGCCTCCACACACGGATTCGTCGGTCATCCCCACCAAGACAAAAGCGGGACTCGTCACTGAAGATGACCCGCTGGCATTCTGAGTCACTCCATGACAGTCTGGTACGACACCATTGCAGTCTTTGCTGATGTTGAAGTGGTGTTAAGGGCAGTTGTCATAACAGTCTGCATGCATGTAGTCCTGCGTGGTGCAGCTGTCTGCCAACGGTGCTGCACTAACAGGATGACTCATGGAGGACATCACTGCTCGCTGAATGTCTGCAATCGTGGCTGTTGGGTCAGTCAGGTACAGCGACAAGGCTCGTCCTTGCTTATGTCACATGCCCGGCCGCACATGAAACTTGAATAATTTGCATGTCTCACAATGTCAAACCTACCCACCAAGTTTCATTCCTGTCAGTATTTTTTTAGGGTGCGGCTACTTCTGTAACTAACAAAATACATGATGAGTGTATTTTGACCAGTTTTGACTTTCCAATTCCTTTTGCAAGTGGATTATGCTATGTGTAATCTCCTTAGAAACATCTCCTGAAAAATAAATAACTTGTAGATCACACTGTTTTCTTATTAAAGTGCAGCAACAGCACCAAGACTATGATACTAATCTATAAGTTATGTAGTAGGAAATTAAAGCGTGGGCCGACATACAAGCCAGAAGTGTTTAAGGGATTATTACAATTCAGGGCTTGTTTTTTCACTGAATTTAGCCATGGCCAGTTCCACCCACTAACCGTTGCCACCATGGAAGGGTCAGTTGGCCCATTACCACATCTTTTCAAATTGTCATTATCATTGGAAAGCCCGACATTGGAGGATAACACTGGCAACAGCTGCCAATTCAATTACGTCAGACTGTGGCTGTGGCTAGCACTGAGCTGAGTGTTGGGGGTGGGGGGGGGGGGGGCGGACGGCCACCCTACTCCCACCCACAGAGAAAGTGAGGGCAATTATGCTCTCTTGGACTCCCGGCCACTGATGGGTATGGCATCGTCTGGGATTGAACTTGCAATGAACTCCCAACAATAAGGCCAATGTTTAGATGTTTGCACCACTCCCCAACTGGATTACAAGAGTGAGGACTGGAAATCTGGGCTTGTTGGCAGATCCTGTCCATTCCATGGGTTAAAGAGCCATACATTAAAGCTTGCTTCAGGGACCCAAAAATGGTACCTCTATGCCATCTCTGGCACCATTATTCTATAGTGAGCTTATAGCAAGCAGGGTATTAGATGGGTCAAAACTGGAATATGCTCAGATCTTTCAGAGCCATTACTTCAAAAGGGCCTGTCTTTAAGGTTGTCATGAACATCCAGTTGATGGGTGATCGAATGAACAGATGACAGGTGCAGCCTAGGTTAATTTCCAGCAGTGCAGCTCAATATTACTTCAAGTACTTCAAACCGAGACATGTGTTGACACTGATCCCTTTAATTTAGCAAAGCGAAACAGAGCCCGAGACGAAACACCATCTAAAACCTGCGGCACTCTGCTCTTCATGAGACCTTTCATTTTTACCTCTTAGCTGTCTCTGGACTAAACAATTGGCATTAGTCAGTGGAATTTCCGATATCCGTCATTCCTGCTTACTCACTCTGATCATTCCGTTTTCCATGAGCACAAAGATGATGGCGTAATTTAATACACTTGCAGAGAAACATCTTGGAAAAGTTGCGCATGAAACCCGAACCCCTCCCGAGACCCGCTGGATAAAAAATGGTTCAGGCCCTGAGTGCACGCCAACAGAGCTGTCTCTATGGCAACCAGACTCTTTCTCCTCCCCCCTCTTACACATCCAACTGTTTACTGTCAGTGTAATTGGTTCAGTATATCAGCGGCGGATTACAGTATTATACGCTCTTCTACATGCTAAGAGAAAATATGCCCTGATTGAATGCTGTCTGAGCATACTCTGTTTTCATCATGTGCATCCCCGATTGATTTTCTACAAATCATATTGGGAGCCGGCGTTATTGGTGCCAGAGCCGATACACAGTTGCACACAGTGTGTCAATTTCCAGGGCACAGCTCATATCTAAATGAATTGATTTTCATCGTATTTTTCATCTGTGAAGACCGGCCTCGTATCAGAACAAGCCGAGCTACCTCCCTAAGTAGGTCTTCGCAGGCTTGACTTGTACATTCGCAGATCTATTCTGATTATTTTCATCAGTCTTGCTTTAAGACATGTCTTTTCTACTTCCAGTCAGTGCCCGCATCGCAGGCAGTGAAGCATTAACGGGACAGGGCTCTTCCAGTTCCTTAACTCCCTTAAATTTCTGATTCATTCACGCCTGGGGCAAAGGCATAGAGGAACCATTTCCTTTAAAAGTGGGCCAAAAGCACGGGGCCAACGTGATGCTCCTTTCCAACTGGAGCCCTTTCTGAGGGAGAGAGAGAGAGAGAGAGAGAGAGAAGGGGGATTACTGACATAATACTTCACCCTGCGTGTTCTGTGCAGCCAGGACCCTCCCAGGGGTCTGCTTGAGTCCTCACAAAAGCATTGATCCTTTCTTATTGATCAGCTTTATGTACCACTTTTTCTTCCTCTTCTCTCCTCCATCATGCTGTGTGCTGTGCCACTGGACTGTCTGCATACCGTGGCATGTCGGGACTGCAGATGTGTTTGGATAAGAGTCAGCGTGAAGCTCACAGCAGGTCATGGTTTGGTCCATTTGATGTGGACGTGTTAGCTTCTTCTTAATGTCTGTACAGGAAGGTTAGAAACCACTTAGTCTCGAAGGCCTGGCTTCTGGGGTTTGATGGGTTTGGAACATTGACATGGCTAAGAACCACCTACTTTGACAGGAAAGGGCTATTTGCTATCTTGTAACATGGCAGGTGATTGTGTGGGGTTTAGGTCAGTGCTTCCCAACCTTGGAGACCTCCAGCCCTGCACAGTTCTGTGTTTTCCTGCCAGAACACACCAAGCTCAGAAAGGGCTTGTTAATTGGTGGATTAGTTGGATCAGGTATGTTGGGAGCAGTTCAAACATTAACGTGTGCAGGGAAGGGGGTCTGCCACGGCCAGGGTTGGGAACCAATGTGATTGTCTGGGTCTGCTAGAAAAACCGACCTATGTGAAACAAAGTTTATTAAACACAAACTTTATTAGCCAATAAATGCTTCAAGGTCTTAAACACATGTTAAAGATCCACTGACTAAAAGTTGGTGTCATGTACGTGCACACAGGTATGCGACTGTCAAAATTTCAATATTTGTGAACATCTTAGCATATAATACTGTGGCGTTGGTGTGGAATAGGACATGAGAGACATTGCGCATGCAGGCAAATGCTGTTTGTTGGACATGTAGGGCAAGGAAGAACCACCGTCCAGTGCTCCCCACAACATGAAACACAGGCAAAGCAGGAGGAAACAACATACATGGAGGGCAGACTCAACTCCTGTTCTCCACCTAACAACACCATGGCAACCACTTGGGATACCATTGCAACCACCTGGGATAGCCTAGCAACCGCAAAGCAACAGCAACCGTCTGTTATACCATAGCAACTGTCTAGCAACACCCTAGCAACCACCTGGGATGCCTTAGCAACCACCTAGCAACCATATCATAGTGTGCATCATAGCAACTACGTGGGGTACTACAGCAACCAGCCAGCAACACCTAGGAAACCACAGCCTAGCAACAGCCTGGCAGGAAGTGGGAACCATTAGAGCTATGCGACCTTTTTTTTTTTTTTGTGAGCAGAGCTGCTCGTGACCGGGCTCGGGGTGCGGCCGAAAAAGCGCCTCACCCTATCCGATTGTTGCACCGCTGCATGTTGCATCACTGTACCTGACTGACCCAACAGCCACGATTGTGGACGTTCAGCGAGCAGTGATGACCTCCATGAGTCATCCTGTTAGTGCAGCACCATTGGCAGACGGCTGCACAAACCGGACTACATGCACGCAGACCGTTACGACGACTGCCCTTAACACCACATCAACGTCACCAAAGACTGCAATGGTGTCGTGCCGGACTGTCACGGAGAGACTCAGAATAGCAACGGGTCATCTTCAGTGACGGGTCCCGCTTTTGTCTTGGTGGAGACGACCAACACCCGACTCAAGTATGTGTATTTTGTCACAGCGCTTCACGTCCTGCCTAATAACACCCTTCCACGTGATGAAGTCATAGTAAATCATGACTACTTGTGGCTTATTTATTCAGTAACACATCTTCTGAGGTCACAGTTGTTCTAACCACCATGGCTGGACTAGTACTGTGCCCACAACAATGGCAACCACAGCCGCATCTTGTTAACCAGGGACCGTGCCGCCTCAATAAATTTGACCAGTCCACGTATCTCTTTGGAAGGCACATCTGAGTATAGAAACCACTGTGCTTCATTACGACTGATAGAACACGATGTATTGCATGAAGCTGCAGCTGCTTTTATAAGTCTTGCACCTCTTTGCTTTTTATGTTCAAGTTAAGAACAGAGGTGCAAAGGGCAGTTAAACTTGAATGGGTTCTGCCGTGTCACTTTGCTGAGTCAAATGTGCTAGATCGATATGGTGACAAGCTCACTGCCCTTTATGGACCTTCAGTCATTTATTTCTTCTCCCTGTCACTGGTCACTAATTACACTTCCCACTTTATAGAGTGCAATACAACTCCTATGCAAATGACTGTGCAAACCTTTGCTTTTGATCATACACTCTTTGATCCTGATCTACACTTAAAAAGGGGTTCTTTGAGGGTTCTTTAGTGAAGGCAAGGGTTATATGCACCAAATCACAGGTAGTGCCACAGAAATGAGATATTTACATGGGTTATGTTATGATCTGTTTAAACCCAAAGCATTGACAAAGCTAAATACACTCATCAAAAGAATAATAGCACAAATAGCTGCACCCGGAAGGAATCAACCCACAGGAATGAAACTTGGTGGGTAGGTTTGACATTGTGAGACATACAAATGACTTTCATGCTCGTTTCATGCTCGGTCGCGTGTGTGACATAAGCAAGGACGGGCCTTATCGCTGTATCTGACTGACCCAACAGCCACAACTGCAGACATTCAGCAAGGAGTGATGCCCCCATGAGTCATCCTGTTAGTGCCAGCACCATGGGCAGACGGCCGCACAATGCAGGACTACATGCACACAGACCGTTATGATGACTGACCTTAACACCACGTCAACGTCACCAAAGTTGGTGACATGTCAGACTGTCATGGCACCAGAATGGCAGCGGGTCATCTTCAGTGACGAGTCCCGCTTTTGTCTTGGTGGAGATGACCAACGAATCAGTGTGTGGAGGCACCGCGGTCAGCGCCAAGATGAACGGTATGTTGTCATGTGTCACATGTCCAAAAGGCCTGGTGTCACTCCACCTCCACCCCTACAGCACAATCTGCAGGAACTGTGCCTTCCACATGGACGAGGGGGCCCAGAGAATGCAATGATAATATGACTTCCTTTATGAGCTATGCACTATCGCCGTCAAAAGTAACCGGTCATAATAATGTGACTCGACTGTGTATATTCTCCATTGCATCCATCCTCATTATGACCAGGATAGAAAACATCTTATATACAGCTCTTTCATCCCTTAAACTGCCAGGTCCCCACCGACTACACACTGTCAGTTAGTCAGTCTGCATTGTAGTCTATGCATTTACTGAGAAATAAGCCTTAGTATGTAAAAAGCCTCGGATTTAAAAGGGTTAAAGAACCCTACAAAACTGGTCTACAAGCACTAAACAGGGTTACACTACAGGTCAAACACATTTGTTTGGACAATGCAAAACCTATTTGGCTAAAAGTGCCTATGTTTAATGAGGCTTTATTATTCCAGGCCTTATATTGCAACAGTTCCTTTCAATTCAGTCAAACTGTGAGCTGTTATTCCCTCTGTGGCTGCTGCTGTGGCTGCGTTTTGAGGTTTGCACACACATTACTGTGCTCCGAACACGCCCTTATCCACATTTCCCGAGTAGTTGCTCTATTTGTCTATGTCACCATTTTGTCAACTTCAGTAAAGAGGAGTAGGCTGTGTAGCGTTCAGCGCAGTTTGAACATGGACACTGGTCATTAGTGAGCTTGTGTGCCATGAATCACTAACTGGTAGACAAATTCCAGAGTGGACAGACAGGCAGAATCAATGGGAAGTGCATCTGCTGCGCCCATTCTATTCGTAAAACCCTGTAGTGGAATTAATATAATTGACCTTTGACTGAAAACTGAGGACATGCTATAGTGCCAAGAAGCTTCAGAGCCACACATCATTAGAGTAGAGTGGTAATGTCACAATGTCTAGCTGGTCTCAACAGCATTAGGATGTATTAGCAAATTTCCTACATACAAATTACTGTATATACACTGCTTAAAATCCATTATCGGAGACTGATTGGGTTGTATTGTTATTATTCATTATTAACTACACAGAAAACCAATACAAACTGGCTCAATGTTCATAGCCTCTTTCTCCAGGACCCCCTAGTAGCCATTCCTTCAATGGGATGGAATTTAATGTGGACATTTTGAAACAACATATTAAATCTAATATTGTATTTTCCATCTTGTACCAGATAAACTAGAGCTCCCTTCGTTAGATCTCTGTGTGTTAAATATTATGGCTCAATGTTGAGCTGCTAGCAAGCAATCTAGGGTGAAAGAGGAGGAGTGAGAACTCCTTGCTGTAAAACCAGCTAACCTGAGATTAAATGGACCAGACCTGCAGCTCTCTTAATTTATAAAAAATAATAAAATATAGCATAAAAACAGAGGAAAAGCACATTTATACGCCTGCTCATCTAAGAACACAAATGTCCAGTTTGCTTCGATTTCCATAAATGGTACATACTTCTATCCCATATACATTTATCATCAAAAGAAGTGTGGGTTTGCAGTGCTATTGGGAAGGAAGATAAAGGTTACCAGGAACAATAAACAATAATAATTTGGACAATTATTAATAATTATTAATTAATTCTTAATAATTCTGATATGGACAATATTTATTGAGCTACACATACAGAAATAGTGTCTCTCAGTATGGCTTCGGGCTAACGCAACATGCCAGACGTCTTGGCATGGAGTTGTATAGGTTCCTAATGGTGTCCTGTGATAATCCATCCCAGCGTGTGACATGTGACGAGACAAACAGTTCATCTTGGTGCTGACCACGGTGCCTCCACACATGGATGCATTGGTCGTCTCCACCAAGACAAAGCGGAAAGCCATCTGCCAATGGTGGCTAAACAGGGTGACTCATGGAGGACATCACTGCTCGCTGAATGTCTGCAATTGTGGCTGTTGGGTCAGTCAGGTACAGTGATAAGGCCCGTCCTTGCTTACGTCACACGCATGGCTGAGCATGAGACTTGAATCATTTGCATGTCTCATGATGTCAAACCTACCCACCAAGTTTCATTCCTGTCAGTTGATTCCTTCTGAGGGCAACTATTTGTTCAACTGTTTTTTTGATGATGAGTATATATTCCATCAACATGACTGAAGGAAAAAACATAGTTATACTGAGAGACCTCCTCCAAAACGGGGAAATATACATTTGATGTTCATTTAGGTCAGTGTATGTGTATTAATCAATAAAAGCAACTGACATACAACAAGTCCTGTTGTTGTTATATATTTATGAGCAAAAAAGAAGCAGATTTGTATTGTACTGTGGTCACTATACTCACTACAGTCACATCAGAACTAAAGTTAACTCAGGCTTTTAATTTAGGTCAGCAAATTTGTATAAATCAATAAAAATATTGAATGACTGATGTACAGCAAGCGTTGGGTCAACAGCATTACAATTTATTAGTATTGTATTGTTGTCACTGCTCTTGTTACAGCTACATCCAACCAAAAGTATGCACAGGATTCAATGCTGCAGGCCTTTACGTCAGCAAATTTGTACGAATCAATAAATATAACTGAATAACTGATGTACAACAAGTGCTGGTTCAAAAGCATTAGCCTGTGTTTACTGAGACTCGGTAACTACAAATGATGAAACACCCTTCAATATTCATGAGTCCAGCCAGAGGAAGCAGATTTGTATTGTAGTGTGGTCACTACACTCACTACAGTCACATCCAAACTAAAGTTTGCCCAGCATTCAATACAGCAGGCTTTTAATTTAGGTCAACAAATTTGTATATATTAAAATCATATCTGAATAGCTGATTTATAACAAGTGCTGTAGTTTAATATTCATGATCAGAGACACAGGAAGCAGATTTGTATTGCACTGTGGTCACTACACTCAGTACAGTCACATCCAAACTAAAGTTTGCTGCAGCATTCAATACTGCAGGCCTTTAATTTAGGTCAACAAATTTGTATATATCAAAACATATCAGAATAGCCGATTTATAACAATTGCTGTAGTTTAATATTCATGATCAGGGACACAGGAAGCAGATTTGTACTGTACTGTGGTCAC
>CM067483.1:31444741-31523347 GCA_034552555.1 Semaprochilodus insignis | reverse complement strand
ATGAGGCTATAGTCTCAGACTATAAGACTATGAGACTATGACTATGAGGCTATAGTCTCAGACTATAAGACTATGAGACTATGAGGACTGAACTTGAGCGTCTAAGTTAAGAAGCAGAATAATCTTCCACATTCTTCCCACAGAAAGGGTTTGAAGACAGCCAGTACCTGCAGATCTAAGATCACGAGTTGGAACATAACCAGAGAGACGTATCTAGGTTATTTACAGCCTGACCGGCTAGTAGCAGAACCTGAAAATCTAGCACTTATTTATACTTAGACAATCAACAAAACATGCCACATAGGCAGGGATGCGTAAACTTTCGTGGGTGTTTCTAACAGACTACCAAATTCTGCGTATTTCCATACCGCTGTTAGACTGTATGAGAGAGCTGAAACATTCTGCTGCACAGTATAAAAAATACCTTTGGTGCCTAAAAGTCCATCATCAAAAGTAAAGCCGTTTCTACCTCCTGCCCTGCTCTCACCCTCCGTTCCTCTGTTCATATTCCTCCTGGACATCAGACGGCATGTTAACACTGACCACCTCCCTGTAACAACTGGTTAGAGAGGCGCACAGGCCGATCTTGACCAGATTGCTCGGTTAGGTGGACACGTCTCTCATCTTCTGAACGCTTACATTGCAGAGCCACATCAAACGACTGCAGCTGATGGAGGACAGAGAACAGAATGCCCCCCTCTCTCTCTCTCTCTCTCTCTCTCCTTCTCTTTGCAGACAGCACACTCTGTAACGACACTCTGTATGTGCACGCAGGTAGAGCAAGGAGCAAGGTCCCTCATTTGTATCTGCCAAGGCTGATTAATGATATTTCATCCTCTCCATGTTCTCCTATTCTTTTTGCAGCCTCTCTCTGTCTCTCTGTCTCTCTCTCTCTCTCTCCCCCTCTCTCTCCTGCAGTCGCTCCCTCGTTCTCATTTCCCTACAACTGCTGAATCTCAGGGACAACACTGGCAAGGATGACTTCATTTAGGCCACATCAAACTGCATCATAATGACATATACATGCACAAACACAGCTCTCTGCATGCATGTTTACATTAGACGTGCCATAGCCTTTACACCAAGCGAGTATGTCAAGGTGCTGCCGCTGAGGCTGATTCATTAACCCTCCCACTGACACACATACACGCGCGACCCTGTTCCGAGGAGCGCAGGCTGTCTATCATGTTAGTGCAGCAGCTATGAGAAGCCAATTAGAAGTGCTAATGAGCATAAAGCACTTTCTACCGCAGTCCAAAGAAGCTGCATCTCACGCTCTCTGCGGTTGTTGTCTCCTTGGTCCCTCCCCCCTTGTGATGACTAAATTACTCCTGGTTACGCCGGATCTGGCCAGTAACTGTCAGACATGGAATTATTTTCTTCGCTGTCAATGCACAGCAACTTGAAGAGAAAGTGCCTCGGTGAGCAAACGGAGCATGGTCTATTTCTTCACATAGCTGGCATAAACAGCAGGAGCCCAGTGTTTTAAGCTGCAGCTTCTCAATCCATTGGGGAAACTTAAATTGGAACCACACTGCAACGTAGCACCGTGTCTTTCTTGCCATATGGGGTTTGGCCCAGGGCACTGTGGCCCCCTCCTTATGTGCACACAACACGGCAATTGAGATTCACTTAATCTGGTTTCAAATAGGAAAGGTAAAGATTAAACCAGCTCGCTCCTGATCATTTTCGAGGAGCGGACCTTCGCTGAGAAGGAGCCGCGTGTGGATTAAACACATAGTTGATTAAAACAGCATTTGATTATTATTTTTTTTTCCCTCTCCAAGTCCATTTCCTTCCACGCTGCCTCCTGAGCCCCCCTGATGGATTTGTGGGTAGGAGCGTGCGTGCACTGTGCCGTACAGATGAGGACTCGGGACTGATTACAAAAACAAATTAATCTTTATTCAGACGGGAGTGCAGTAAATCTCTCAAAACACAAACAAGTATTTACAGCTCCGTAATCGTGTGTAACAAGAGGAGTCGCATGAAATCCACTAGAAGAGCGCGCCCTGGCTTTTTTAACAGTGGGCTGCAGAGGGGCGCTTTTGTGGCAAAACTGATTAAAGGCAGAATATGATTATGATCGTTCATATTTAGCTCGGAAAGCCACCTGCCTGTTTCTCAAGTGTAAATGGGTTTAGTGAGGAGGATTATAAGACATCCAACACTCGGCGTGCTGAGTAATGACACAAAACATGAGGGGAAATACCCGGAAAGCACCTTGCGGGAAAAAGAACAGGGTCTAAATAAACTGCGGGGAAGACGAGAGAGGACAAGAAAGAAGAACACAACCTAGTAAATTAAACCTGGCGAGATTGGGTTTATCCTTAATGCAGCTTGTAAGACAACCAGACAATAGAAATGTGGGTGTCCCTATTACGCAGCGCAGCCTCGCACTCACTGGATCGATATGACATCAAAGCCCATCATCAAACTCAACTCAAGGCACTGAACATAGTCTGCCTTTCAGCAGTCAAGGCCAGGGTGCAGTCTCCTAATGGCTGACCGTTGGCTATCAGGGAGCAAGGGAGGGGGGAGGTTACCTGCCAGAGGCTTAAACAGTGAACAGTGAGGAGCAGAAAACGTTTGTCTTGAAACATAAACATAGTGCAAGTCCAGATGCCTGTGAGCTCTTACAGCTGTTCCTGGACGTTTCTTCACGGAGGTCCTCAGTGGTTGACCAGTCCATAAGTGATGACGTCCTGAAAGTCCTTGAAGCTGATATGGCCATCCGAGTCGTGGTCCACATGTCTGTCCGGAGAGAGCATTCACAAAGTAACTCAAAGCAAAGACTCTCCGAAAACAAGGTTTTTAGAATGATACTGAGAGCTGCAGACAATGGCAGATGTGGGTGATGTGATGATATGATACCATTATTACAGTATTGCATTCATTTGTTAGCGTATCACGGGTGTCATCAGTATGTTCTACAACAGAGAACAGCTACATGCATGTGGCTATAGCATAATGCAAAATCAGGCTAATTCTACAGCAGTTGTAGTGCATGATACACCGATCAGCCATCAACCACCTCAATGTATCTACACTCTTCATCTATTTTATCAGCACCACTGACCGCATAGGAGCACAGTCCATATGTTTCTTTGCATACTTCGTTTTTGCTTCCATCACCTAATTTTTCTACGGTCACAGGAGCAGGTATTATGTGGGTGGTGGATCATTCTCAGCACTGCAGTGACAGTGATGTGGTGGTGGTGTGTTAGTGTGTGTTGTTCTGGTGTGAGTGGATCAGGCACAGCAGTGTTGGACTGAGAATCGTCCACCAACCAAAACTATCCAGTCAACAGCGTCCTGTGGGCAGCGTCCTGCGACCACCTATGAAGGACCAGAGGATGACCAGCACAAACTGTGCAGCAGCAGATGAGCCTTTGTCTCTGACTGTACATCTGCAAGGTGGACCAGCAAGGTAGGAGTGTCTAATAGAGTGGACAGTGAGTGGACACAGTGTTTAAACACTCCAGCAGCACTGCTGTGTCTGATCCACTCACACCAGCACAACACACACTAACACACCACCACCACGTCAGTGTCACTGTAGTGCTGAGAATGATCCCCTACCCACATAATACCTGCTCTGTGGTGGTCCTGTGGGGGTCCTGACTGTTAAAGAACAGGGTAAAAGGTATACAGAGTATACAGAGAAACAGATGGACTACAGTCTGTAATTGTAGAACTACAGAGTGCTCCTATATAGCAAGTGGAGCTGATAAAATGGACAGTGAGTGTACACACAAGGAGGTGGTTTTAATATTGGCCGATGGGTGTATAATAAAGAAGGCTCATCAACAATGCTCTGTGGCCTGTATTAAAATGCTGAGTATGCTCAGTTGGCCTTGATTTTGGATCAAGATCTAAGATCAGATACTTTGACTAAAGTGAGATCTGTGCTTAGATCTATGGGAAATAAATCAGTAAACTACGGTCAAAAGCGCAATTCACTCACTGCGGTGCTCGTGCATTGCTGTGGTAGATAAAGAAAAGCAGAGGAGCTACTGTTCCACAGGTGACTGAGAATGTCAATGGAGGACAAATTCAGCCTGTTTTAGCAAGAACAGTCCGTCCATAGCTACATAGAGAGGGATGTTATAGTTCTACACTTCACAGATGTAACTGTTACAAAGACAAATGCCCAGTTTAGCGGTGTAAAACACTGCTCTACAGAGATGCAGAAAGATCGATCTAGACAGATCAGTCATCCTTCACCATATTCTCCACAAGTCAGAGAGTGCTTCATGTGTTCCATCATCTTTGTTCATGGTTCTCAAACTTTGTTAGCTTGAAACCATCAGGAACATTCCTTTAACCTTTATATTATTTGGCAAGAAGCTCAGGAGCTCAAATCTTATATCACTGCATTAGTGGCTGCAACAAACTTGTTTTGCACAACAGATCTTTTTAAAACAGGTTTACAGGTTTTGTCATACATTCATCATCAAATGAATAGCTGCACCCAGAAGGAATCAGCTGACAGGAATGAAACTTGGTGGGTAGGTTTGACATTGTGAGACATGCAAATGATTCAAGTTTCACGCTCGGCCGTGCATGTGACGAAAGCAAGGACGGGCCTTATCGCTGTTCCTGACAATTGCAGACATTCAGCGAGCAGTGATGCCATGGAGTGACCGACAAATCTGTGTGTGGAGGCACCGTGTAACACGTCCAGAAGGCCTGGTGTCAATCCACCTCCACCCCTACCACAAAATCTGAGGGAACTGTGTGAGAGCTGTACCTCTACAACTTCATGCCGAGGCGTCTGGCATGTTGCGTTAACAAACATGGTGGCCCGACGCCATACTGAGAGACACTACTTCTGTATGTGTAGCTCAATAAATATTGCCCATATCAGTCTAAATGTATCATCATTTATTGTTCCTGGTAACCTTTATCTTCCTTCCCAGTAGCCCTGCAATCTGACCGTTGATTTTGGGTGCAACTAATTTTGATGATGAGTGTATTTTCTGGTCACAGTTCTTGGTTGAATATGGTACAGTCACTTGTTTTGTTTGTCTCAGAAGCATTGCCTGTTTTCCCTTTCATCCCTATCAAACATCTCTCGATTCTCATTCAACTAATATCTTACAATAGCTTTAGTTTTGCCTGAAATATGTTCTTAGGAAAGGTGCTAAGAAAAGAATTCTACGTCAGATCTGTGGACTAATAGGAACAATAAGATAATAAGACCTAAGAGGAAATCCCAAACAAGAAAACACTGTTGACTGTCAGAATCTTCACTGAGAAATTTCTTCCTAACACCGCTTGGTGATTGAAGCCTTGTCTGAATGAACACCTCTGCTAATGTGAAAGTACAGTTTGTTTATGGTTCTGCCTTGGAAAAGATTCTGATATCTTTTTTGTATTTTTTTAATTTAACCTTTAGTTTAACCAGAAAAGTCATTAAGAACTAATTCCTATTTACAATGTCGGCCTGGCAAGCAGCAAAGCCACTTGAGTAGGAGAGACAGAGGAATAAAATAAACAACAGTAAGGAACACAGAGGGGGGGTGGGGGGCACACCTAAGATTAACACAACATCAAACATCAACAGACACATTTTGGGCCTAAAACTACTCAGTTGTTGGAAAACAGGCACAGGTATCAGTAGAAATCTCCTTTATGTGATTCTTAAAGTTAGAAACGGAGATTAAAGAATCCGGTTTTAATGTATTTTGTAGTGAGTTCCAGTCGTGTGCGGCAGCAGTCTGAAATGAACAGGAGCCACGGGAGGTGTTAGTTTTAGGGGCTTTAAGTTGAATATAGAGGGAAGACCTGGTGTTATGTTGGGCAGACACGGGTTGTATTAGGCCCTGTAAGTATTGTGGCGTTTGTCCTAGAATGGTCTTATAAATGAAGACAAGCCAGTGAATATTACGTCGTGTGTGTAAAGACGACCAATTGACCAGAGAGTAAAGGGAGCAGTGATGTGTTCTAAAAGGGACATTGGTAACAAAACGAATAGCAGAGTGATAGAGATCATCCAGCCTCTGAAGCGCACCTTTACACGCCAGTCTGTAAACTACATCCCCGTAATCCAGCAGAGGAAGAACAGTCATCTGTACCAGAGTAACTCTGGCAGCTATAAAAGAAACCAAGCTTGGCCTTGACCTTTGACTGTAAGTTGTTGATATGATCATTGAAAGATAAATTGCTGTCTAACCAAATAAAGATATTTATACACTGTAGCCTGTTCCAGGATTGCTCCCTCATTTGTGGTAAATTTATAAGTGGTCGTAGCATTTTTCTGACCAAACCACATGATCTTGGTCTTAGACATGTTTAAAGACAATTTAAGCGCAGCAAAGGCACTTTGGACTTGAAGGAAGCTATCCTGGAGTGTATCACAGATTCAACGGAAGACCCTGTGGTGTGTAGGATAGTGTTGTCAGTGTATAAATGAATCGAAGCATTACCAACAGCAAGGGGAATATTGTTGATATATAAGGAGAATAATGAAGGGACCCTTGTGGGATGCCTCTAATAACTAGACAGGAGTGAGAGAGAACATTTTCTAACTTGACCTGCTGAGATCTTAAAGAAAGATTTCTAAAAAGGTTTCTAAACCAGGCTAGGGAATGGTCTGTGAACCCTATGCTGCCCAGTCTATTTAGAAGGACAGAGTGATCGACTGAATCAAAGGCTTTGGTCAAATCAATGAATACTGCTGCACAATGTTATTTAGCATCCAAAGCAGATAAACATCATTTAAAACTTTTAAAACAGCCGTAACACAACCATAACCTGGCCGAAAGCCTGACCGAGTCCCTGACAAAACATTGTAGCTATTTAAATAATCATTTAGCTGTTTGTTAACCAGTTTCTCCAAAACCTTGGAAATACAAGGTAAGAAAAAAAGGGTCCGTAACAATTAGGGTCAGTTTGGACACCATTCTTAAAAATCGGTCCGACAATGGCAGATTTCCAATCTGTTGGTATTTCAGCAGTGTGAATGGACACGTTAAAAATATCTGATATAGGAGCAGCAATAATGGGGGCTACTATTTTGAAAAAGAAAAGATCTAGCTCATCGGATCCCGCAGGCTTTTTAGGATCTAACCCAAGTAGTTCACGCAGGACTTCAGCCTCTGTAATGGTCTGTAAAGAAAAACTAAGAGTAATAGCAGGAGACAGTGATGGAGTAGAAGCCGAACCTAAAGCTACAGAACCATGAATTGCACCATTTGATACAATGTGATTTGCAGACAAGGGGGTGTGTCCAGACTCTATGAAGTGCTGACTGAAAGTGTTAGCCATACGTGTTTTATCAGTAATCAGAACGTTATCATGTCTTATTGATAAAGGTGAGGATAAGGGTTTGCTTTCAAGACGTTTTGCTGTTTTCCAAAACTGTTTAGGATCAGAACCACAACGTTTCAACTGTTCATTAAAATAATTAGCCTTGCACTGACGCACTGCTTGAGTAGCCCTGTTTCATACCTGACGGAAAGCAAGTCTATCTGAGGAGGTCCCTGATAAACGCACTTTACGCCAAGCAGCATTCTTTTGTTGTAGAAGTATAGCTAAGTCCTGAGTGAACCAAGCGCTATTCTGGTTTTTAATACGTAGATTCTTAATAGGAGCATGCTTGCTAATAACAGAAATAAAAAGATCTCTAAATAAGCTCCATGTTTCATTTACAGTGGGGACCAAACTAACTCTGTCCCATTTAACTTCAGCCAAGTCACGTAAAAATGGCTGTTGGTTAAAATGCTTAAAATTTCTTTTCTTGCAGATTCTGACTGGCAGTTTCACATAATGTGCTTTATGCACACAAGCAATGAAACATATCAAAACATAAGTTCCGCACTACATTTTCCCCCTGGTTACACATGCGCCCCCATCATGGCTCTGTGCCCCATCAGTGTGGCCGCGCCGCACACTTGGAGAAATGCTGATCTATGCCATAGATGTACTGAAGTTGTTATGGTAGCTCATGGTGGCATAACAACTTACGGAGACTTCAAACTGTTTTGTCTTTTAATGTGTTGCGTTTCTCGTGATGCATACTGTGTGATATTATATTTTTGTTATATTGACTACTTGAAAACATGCAAAACCTGAAACACACTGCACACAGCCAGAATGCCACCAACACACAGGCAGAATAACTGAAGGCTATATTGAGTGACTGTCGGTGCAGATACTAGCTCAAAGTGAAAACAGGAAAAGCAATAAAAACTGTTTCAGCTTCCTCCCTCATATTCAATATGGCATGCTGTCTTTAGTTTCCGCGCTTCTTCATCAGCATCATTCTCGGTAATGCGAGCTGGGTATGTCACTGTGTTATTCGTTAAATACATTTATAAATAAGTGAATAAATAAACAAATAAATAAAATTCACATTCTGATAAATGCACAGAAAACCTAGCCAGTATGAATCCCATGCCCTCAGACTGTATAAATTGGTCATTTTGAAGCATGCAGTCCATCTTGTTTCCAATGCCGGTGGCTATGTGCTGTAATAACCGAATGGCAGCAGTGGTGGCAAGCCCACACACTCTGAGCTGCTCGTCTTGCACTGTAAAGCCACGAGTGAGTGCTGCCTGATTGACTTGAGTGAGCTGGTGCTTGACTTATTTCATGTCCTGATGGAGGTCCTTCCCCAGACAGGTGGTGGGCGTGGGAGGGAGGAGAGCTGCTCATTTTCAGCTGACTGAGCCTTTTATCAGGCCTGAGGATGAAGGCACGCACTGAGAGCAGCCAGCCCAGTGGAAGCTGCTTCATGAGCAGGAGAGGGCTTCCCACTTTTTCCCCTGGCAGGCCTGGATATGGGTGACGAGGGTGAGAGTAGCACAGATGGTGCTACCGGACGCTTGCAGGAAGTGCTAAGCTTATAGTCACTTCCAATGAGAGTTGAGAGTCACTTCATTTCCAGCAAGATTACTGTTTTTGGTGGTGTGATGTTGGCACACTGTGAGCCTCATTATTAGCATGCAGTATGTTATGTAATACAAACCACACACCCACCGGCCACTTCATTAGGTACACCTCCCTGTATTTACACTGCGGTGTCCATTTTATCAACTCCACTTACCATATAGGAGCACTCTGTAGTTCTACAGTTACAGACTGTAGTCCATCTGTTTCTCTGCATACTTTGGTCAGGACCCCCAAGGGACCACCACAGAGCAGGTATGATGTGGCTGGTGGATCATTCTCAGCACTGCAGCGACACTGACGTCGTTGGTGGTGTGTTACTGTGTGTGGTGCTGGTGTGAGTGGATCAGACACAGCAGTGCTGCTAGACACCTCAGTGTCACTGCTGGACTGAGAATCGTCCACCAACCAAAACTGTCTAGCCAACAGCGTCCTGTGGGCAGCGTCCTTTGGGCAGCATCCTGTGGGCAGCATCCTGTGGACCAGAGGATGACCAACACAAACTATGCAGCAGCAGATGAGCTACCGTCTCTTTGCATGCACAAGGTGGACCAGCAAAGTAGGAGTGTCTAATAGAGTGGACAGTGAGTGGACACAGTGTTTAAACACTCCAGCAGCACTGCTGTGTCTGATCCACTCACATCAGCACAACACACACTAACACACCATCACCATGTCTACTCTGCTCTGTGGTGGTCCTGTGGGGGTCCTCACTATTAAAGAACAAAGTATACAGAGAAGCTGATGGACTACAGTCTGTAACTGTACAACTGTAAAGTGTTCCTGTATGGTAAGTGGAGCTGATACAACGGACAGTGAGCGTGGTGTACCTAATAAAGTGACCAGCAGGTCCACTATGTAAGGCAGAATATACGCAGAGCGCACTTTAGATACAGTTCATTTTAAGAGGGGGCCTTGTTACACGTTGAGGAGACCCCCTAAGAAGCATTGTGCCTAAGAAACATGGTTATAGATGAAGCTGACCACACCAAGTAGCTAATGAGCAACAGGTCTACCTTTTACAGCACTAGGCACAGAATTAAAGTACCACAATAAACTTACCCAGCTTAGCAACCAGGTAAGTAGTAGCCTGTGCTAGGAATGAAACAGCTCAGCTAAGTTTCAGAAACACACTGATGTTTAAAAAGACCTGTGACATCCAACAGCGAGAAGCAGCAGTGTGAAAGTTGCCAGCATAACAGTGGCTGAAAATTGGTGACGATCAAAAAGTGAGCTTTTATTTGCTCACAGTGGAAAAATGCACAAGAATATGTGAGAAAGCAAAACATCTGAGCATCAGGAGACCTTTCTTGAGCAGTAAAAAATCTGGGGGGCTTCCAAACAAGTGGCCCCCAGGAGTCTTCTCTTTACATCGAATACCCTATATCAAGAATACAAACCATATCAAACAACATCATTTGTATTCAAATAGGCAAATACTTCAGAGCCTTTGATTTGATATTTACTGCAGTGATTAATATGTTTCAGCTGGCAACAATGCTTTTAACCCTAACTGATGGAGGGAGTAGCTCCTCATTTCCCAAACTACCATATGGGAAGACAAATCCTGTGGATAGGGAAAGACGCTACTGTGTATCAGTAAGGTCAAATTATTAACCTGCGTCAAGCAAAGAAAACAACTCAGGAGAGCCTGAAATGACTGGAATTGGGTTCAGAACTATCCAGCAATTTTTTATGACCTGGAAGACGAGTGGAGAACCGGCAATCTTCAGGGAAGAAATGTGATTGGAAAGAATCCTGAAGGACTGTGATTGAATATCACCTAAATGCTTGGTGAAGTCGAATGGTAAAAAATGGATATTAGGAGTCTCAGTGTTTAACAGTGACAGAGCATTTCCACACAAGGAGAGATCACAGGATTGGGACTAAACAGCTGTGTGGCCATAGCCACTCGTTAGCGAGACTAATTGGACAAAAAGGGCTTAATTCGCTAGGAGGCATAAAGACTGGACTCAATGGAGCAATGAAGAAAGGTCATGTGGTCTAAAGAATCCAGACTGATCCTATTCAAGAGTGATGGGTGTGTCAGGGTATAAAGGGACGTGATGCACCCATCATGCATAGTATCCACTGTACAAGCCAGTGTTATGATCTGGGGTTGATCAGTACGGCAGCTCAAGGCTCAGCAAAGCTATGTGGCAATAAAATGAAGTCAGCTGACTGTACTGAATGACCAGGTCATCCCATTAATTATTTTATTTCGTCTGTGATGGCCATACTCCAGAACAACAAGGCAGGAGCTCGGGCTCAGATTGAGAAAGTGTGTTCCAGGGAACATGAGGAGGTCATTTTCACACATTAACTGGCCACCACAGAGTCCTGACCCCATTGGAAGTTGTTGGGATGTGCTGGAGAAGAGTTTACGGAGTGATTTGACTCAATACAAGATCTTTGCCGGAAATGTATGAATGGGAATGGATGGAAATGACGTTCTATGTTAGCGTGTGACTTATTTTCATAGGCCAGGCAGTGTAGAATACACTAAGTAATACAAACCAACAACATCAAGTGCATTTTGTATAAACATTGGTTGGATTATGCATATAGACTGTTATGCAATACAAAACCCTTGGTGAAAATCTTAATTCAACATGGCAGTAGGTTACTTAGAAGCAAAAGCAAATAGTGCTAGACTCGTAGAGTGGAACTGGATCCCCTTGGAAATGCACTATGTAATACAAGCCTATAAACTCTCTCCAATGTTAAATACAGATAATACATCTAAATGGGTACAGATATACTACCTGTATAACACTGGACGTGTTACAAACAAGATCAGGACGCTAGGCCATGCTTTCCATGGTTGACATACTGTATAGATATCAAGGATCACACAGGTTTGCCGTCTTTATTCCAGTTCAAAGACGTGACTATAGCCACTGGCCTATCCTCTACACAGTCCACAGCCATCTCAATGGACCAGAGAGGAAATGTGTCTGTGTGTTCTCAGAGCGAGCAAACGCTCGATCGCATCGGCAGACGAGTGAGGATGAACGAGCAGATAAAGACGATGCGAGAGCAAACTGAATTGCATCAGTGCAGGGGAGGAGGGCATTACAGAGTATTGGAAGAGCTTTCTCTTTCACTCAGTGCCCACTTCTCGATCAGAGATTAAACTCAAATGGCCATTCTGTTGCTGGAGCGGAATCTCCTATTTCCTGCTCATTGGATCTCCCGTTCCTCCATCCGCCGCTTATTGCCAACACCATGTCACGCAAATCTGAGAGCATCCGTGTCGCACAATCTGATAAGACCAAGCGTACATGCAGAATTCATTAAGTGGACATTGTAGTTGAAGCCAGAATCAATCCGGGGGGAAAGACACTACAAGAAAACCTGTCTCTTCTCCTGTGGGCGAACAAAAGAACAAACATGGGTGGGGATATTCGTTGGGGGAGGCTGTGTGTTTTCCTGCCTCATTCTCTCACTGTGTGATTTCTCTATTACTCCGAGCAGCAGACTGATCGAGTGCAAACACAGCAGATGTGAGGGAAATTTGGTAGCAACAGGGAGGAGAATTAAAACTACATTAAGTATCCAGTAACTGGAAAATCACACTTTCCTGTTCCGTGCGGGTGACTCCTGTTCAAACGTAAGCGCGCTACGGATCTAATTAGATTCTAATGCAGTCCTCCCCGTGGACGAGAACCGTTGAGATGTCCTCCATGCCCCTCTTCAGAGACCCTACACCTCTCCACTGCTCTCAGCACATGCTCAAGACACCACATAGTACTTCAGCACTGGCAGGACTGATGCTGCAGCCATAATCACAAACTGGCTATTAGGAATTGAGTAGGGTGAGTGTAATCAAGTATATGTAGACGACTGCATTTGGTAACAATCTAATTAAGCAGTGATGGTGAATGCATTGTGTATCACTGTGAAGCAAGGTGTCAAGGAAGCTTGGCGTTTGTGAGCTAAGCAAGTTGTGAGAGGACTTTGCTGTCCGCACGGCCTTTGCTTTAGCGACACAATAGTGATTCTTCAGGCTGCTCCTTCTGATAGCCTGCCTGACACAGTTATCTTGGCACTGTCAGCCAAAGGAAAAAAGTCTGCTAAATCTTTATCAGGGCCATTACATGCTGGGTTACGTCCCCAGAAAACACTGACAGTCTCAGATCTCACATTATGCTATTGATGACCAAACCTTTATATTCAGCTGAAGCTCCTCCTTCCGTAGTCACCAACTCTGGAGAACTATACCCCTGTCAAGTTCAGCTCCAACCCAATAGTCTGAACCCTAATACACACTTTGGGGGGCATTCAGACAATGCACTTTAAACCCAAAAGGCCAATACAAATGATTAACACTTTATAAAACTCTGTTTCAGGTTTTCAAGTTCAGTTTTCCTCCATTGGTGACTATAGAGCAGCTGTCCTTGGTTTCAAATGAACAGTAGTGAAGACATATAAGGCTTTTTCATGGCACTCAGTGCAAAAATTGTTGTCAACTTACTGTTGTCAACTTATGCCTGGCACCACACGACAGGATAAATGGGCCGATTTGCTCCACCTGACATCGCAAAAGGCCTCCCAGTATCAGGGTGATCTTGAACAATGATCTTCCCAGATTATCTTGTGGTGTGGTGTCTATAATCCAATCTCTACTCCACCAATCTACTCCCAGTCCAGTCAGGGCTGCCAATATTTCAATATTTACGACTCGGCATCCTGTAGTGTGGAGTGGACGCCGATTCTCTGAGGTGAAACACAATGCTGACGTCATGCCTGAAAGACTGTCAACCAATGAGACTCGAGACGAAAAGAACGTGTCGGTGCGCATGGAGGAAGTTGTAAGCATAGTGGCTAAATCAAAATAAGTAGTATTTAGAAGCCCTGTTGATCCCGTCTTTTCAGCCATGGCTTTATCCACTTGCCCTTTTCTGTGCAGAGAGCGCATAACACCAGCACAGCAATAGCCTCGCTGCCATCCGCTGCTTTGTTTACATCTACAGTGACACTAGTATGGAAGAAATCTTGTATTGTAGCAGTTTGTGAGAAACTCCTGCGAGGTTCTGAAAATCAGAGGCATTGGTCAGGACTCCTGTTTGTGTGTTGTGTTTCGTTCAGGGCAGATCCCTGATTATTAACAATAATCAAGGACAAAAAAAACATAAATTGCCTAAAAATGTGGTGGGGTCTCAATCTAACATCAGTTAGATTGTTAAAATCCTATAGTGTGAGCCAAATGTACTATAGATGGTGTGCACTGCTCTCTAGACAACAACATAAAGAAGGGAGGGACATTGAAAATGCACCGTCTAATCACTTCTATATTCCGCCTATAAAACCTTAAAACACTTATTTTCTAGAGCATGTGTGGTCGATGAGAGTCGGACGGTAGATCCCCCCATGCTGGGTTGGTGACCACTGTCTGAAAAGTTGACTTTTACATGGTGAAATTTCCATGCAACTTGTTGCATGTTTTGAGTCGCCTGACAGCTACAGACAGCAAGTCAAACACAAATTTGCATGCATTTGATTTCTCCACAAATTAGCAGCTTGCATTTTTTGAAGCATCGTTCTCACTACATAAAGTCATCTGTGGCATGTTATTTATCAATCTATCTATATATCAGCATTGTCCTACAACATATTTTTTTCTACCCTGTATATTAAGCCTTTGAAAATCCATGTTTAAGTAGCCATTACTGATGCACTTCATACCTGGCCTGTCCTGAAGCATCAGATCTCAGCCTTTTGTTTTCATCATTCAGGCCCCAGAGTAATCTACACTCTATGTAAAACGAGGGGGCATCGGGACAGGAGAGAAAGAACCACAGTAAACCAATGAAGAAGAGCTCAGAGTGGCACAAGCAGCCATTTAAACAGGTGTTAATGTTCGCTGTCAGGTTATGATGGTGATGATGGGTTACTTTTCCAACAAACCATCTTCTGTTTCATTTTTCTGCTTATTGATCAGATTAAATCAGTCATTTAAAATATTGAACAGCATGAGGGGGGTCCACCAATTAGTAAGTGGGAATATGAGATGGCAAGAGAGTCCACTGTTGGAAGGATGTCTTATAAACAATCTGGAAGACTGAACGTATACATGAATAAATGGGGCAAATATTTGGCTTTTTTGGAGGGTACCTGATATTGTTAGAGCTGGTGGGGAGACATAGGGTCTCTTTCATAGGTCTTAACTGAGTCTGGACAAAATGAACATTTCCACAATGCACGGATATACATTTATTCTTTCCGTATATGTGTTTATTTATTTACTTACTTTATTTTTATTGTTTATTTTTATATTAAAAATGTGTTAATCAGAACAGCATGCAGCTAATTTACATGAAAGTTACATGAAGGTTTCTTCAATTAAAGCTAACTAACACCCCGTCATAGTAGGGCTTGCACGGACTTGTTGGCTCTACTGCTTGGTGATGATACATAAGGCCGACTAGTCACTGATCACGTGATTATGAGATCAACAACATGGACGAACTGGAGAAGACAACAGGTGAGAAGCCCGGTCATTTTGAGGTCTGTATCTCTGGTTTCCTGAAGAACAGCACGCTCTTCTGGCCTGTATTATTTGACTTTGTATGAACATTGCTTTGTGGACCGGCAGTGCATCAAATATCAGATACTGAACGTCGTTTTCCCAAAGACTGCAAGTCATGTGTGGTTGGAGACGGATCATAACACTCTATAATCCTGTGACTCTAAATTTCTCTGGTTCTCTGGACCTCCACCATAGGCAAGCATCTCAGCAAGGCTGCCCAGCTGCGCCCAGGTCAGATACAAGTTTGCAAGATTCCAGGGTCTGTATCTCCAATTCCCTGAAGGTCTGCAATGTGATCCAGGGCTCATTCGTCATCATATCGTCAGTGATCGGTCAACGTTGACTTTAACAAATCTGAAGTCATGCAACAATGCATACTTCATAGCATAGTACACTCTCACAGTCCTCTGGACCTGGACTTATAGTTGTCCCTAAATTCAGACTGCCCACCAGTGGGGGGAGATCTTTCAGCAGCATAACCCCCTTAACTCCTACCCTAGTTCTTTTGATCTGGCTTTTTTTTTATTTATCCGTTTATTTCCATTAAACTCCATGATCCACACACTCAGGCAGTGAGCAGGTTTCGGTGATGAGGAATTTCCAGGAAACTGAGCGGCGATGAAAGCTCACTCAAGCATGCAGATCTTCTAATTACTGCATTGTCATAGCTAGAATACCGTCATAATCGGAACAATACCACACGGCCATGGGATGTTGTTCTCATTACGACGCCGCGTGGCAGCTGTATCTGTGATAGCTCAGCCGATTGACTCGTCCAAGAAACAGCCGAACTCATCCAGACTTCTCAGAATCACTTTGCAGCCTGTGATCGGGGCTGTTTCAGATAACGCGTGCTTGTAAAGGAGTGAAATAAGACCTGAACAAACCGAACAGCAGGAGCTCCACAGGATTTTGCGCTGGGACAGAATCACCGTGCAACCGCAAATGGAGGAAAAAAAAAAAAAGACTGGGCAGCATGTCCTCAGCAAAAATGTGTTGGACAACCCTAACTGAGATAAATATTGCCTGGCCAATGTGTTGCTCTCACTTCTCTCTGCCAGAATTCCCTGCAGAGGATGCAGCACTCTTCCCAGGAGACACAGTCTGGTAATGACATCATCAATGCGCACCAGAGGCACAGGTATATTAATCTGAGGCTTGCTTAGCTGCTCTTTTATTTTCTCAGTTTTATTCTTTTTTTTCCTGAAAAGGGAGCAGTGGGGAGAAAAAGAGGCATGGCAGAATGCAGGCGCTACTCTGTCATTGTCAGAAAAAGCACACTTAGCTCCCATACTGACGCTGCAGAAAAGTGAGAGAAAAGATGCTCGGCCAGCTTCGCTCGCACGACCTCCCTGTGCAAACACTTAGTGCTGAGCTTTATGATTTAGAGCGCAGAAAAGCATGTGTCCGAATTGTGCTATGAGGCACTAAATCAAAGAAAGCTTTGATGTCAGATGCTAAAATCTGCAACAATGCCGAAGCAACATCTGGCTTTAAAGCAACGTATGGTCTTTAGGACTTTACACACGAAGCTTGAGTTCTGTTTGATTTGGACATTAATAAAGTGGAACGTGTATACACTCAACCAACATACATTCCCAACATACACTCATCATCATAAAATAGCTGCACCCAGAAGGAAGGGTGGGACTGCAGTGCTATTGGGAAGGAAGATAAAGGTTACTAGGAACAATAAATTATGATAAATTTAGACTGATATGATCAATATTTATTGAGCTACACATACAGATGTAATGTCCTCTCAGTATGGGGTCAGGCCGCCATGTTTGCTAACGCAACATGCCAGACGTCTCGGCATAGAGTTGTAGAGGTTCCTAATGGTGTCCTGTGATAATCCATCCCATGCAGCTTGAATATTCTCACACAGTTCCTGCAGGTTTTGCAGTAGGGGTGGAGGTGGAGTGACACCAGGCCTTCTAGTCATGTGACACGTGACAGCAAACCGTTCATCTTGGCACTGACCATACAGCACATACCATACTATGAACATACAGCAGGATGTACACCTCCTTATATCTATAATAATTTTATTTAACTCCACTGACCATATAGAGCACTTTGTAGTTCTACAGTTACAGACTGTAGTCCATCTGTTTCTCTGTGTACTTTATTATCCTGTTTAAACACCTTATAGTCACCGCTGAACTGAGAATAGTCCACCAGCCCATACTACTACAACAGCGTCCTGTGGGCAGCATCCTGTGGACAGCATCCTGTGGGCAGTGTCCTATGAGCACTAAAGAAAGGCCTAGAGGATGACCAACACAAACAAGGTAGGAGTGTCTAACAGAGAGGACAGTGAGTGGACATAGTGTTTAAACACTCCAGCAGCACTGCTGTGTCTGACCCACCTTTACATGGTAAGTATATGGCACCTATATGGTAAATGGAGCTAATAAAATGGACGAGTGTAGATACAAGAACGTGTACCTAATGAAGTGGCCAGAGGGTGTATGTTGCTTTCCCGGTCAGCAAATCTAATGATGCAGTTTGACCTATGTAGACAATCCTACTGAATGAGTTCAAACACACTTTCGACTTTAAACTGATCTGGATTTTAGACTAAGACCACTTTGCTTTAAGTCACTTTGCTTTTTAAGTTACCTTAATTATATTCACTGTATCTGAGTAAAATGACTGAATATTTAATTTTGCCACTGTTAAAACAACCAGTTGTTGACACTGACAGTTGTAACTCATTTTCAGCATGGGTCAAAAGTTCGCTTTGAACATTTGTAGACATATGGCAAAAAGAAATATTAAATTGTGGAAAATATGTGTTTTATTAAAGACAGTTCAAAGCTTATACACTGATTTTCAGACTCCGGGACACAGTTACTTTGAAACAATGGGATCTAACTGCTCACCATGTCGCCACGAGGGACTGGGATACAGTCTCACTTACTGTTCTAAAATGCAGGGGTGTGGCTAAAGTAAGGCTCCGCCTACAGACCAAAACTCATGCATCTAAATCTTCCGACAAGAAATCAACACAGCAGAAAAGCATGGAAAATACGTGGTACCCGAGAGTCACCAAATTCAGTATAGGTCCTCATGGATGGTGCTGGTTACTTGTACTGTACGATACCACATGGCCTGGTGGCAAATGCAAACAAAGTAGCAGCACCAGAGTCCATCTAATATCATCTGATGCTGTGATGTACTTGGTAAATACAGTTAGACTGAATTTTATCAATTCAGCCCAGCACCACGGATGCTATCTCGTAAACGCAAACACAGTGTTCCTGCAGGCTGGAAGGCAGTAAGAGAGCAATCGTGCTACTGAGCCGTGCACTGATTGTGCCTTAATTGGGACTCCTCATAGCGATCGCAGTGCTTCTGCCTTTCATGCCCCCCCCACCACTCCCTCCTGGAAGGAGAGGGCCGGGGCCGTGGTCTCGGAGCATGCCGTTTTCTTCTCTGATCGATGGAGAGCTGCCGCGCCACAGGAGAGATGTTACGGCTACAGCCCCCTTTTTAGATTAACTAAATCACTTCCATTAAAAGCGGAGCGCAACGCTGTCATGGCAACCCCTGAAAGCATCAATGGGAGTTGTGAAATGTGCAGCAGAAATGTTCTTCCCTGCCCGTAGCCCCCAGACGTGATATTGATGCCGCTGTCATGGGTGGCTGGCTTTCGCCTCCGCCGCTACCTGCCGAGCCTACAAACGAGAGGAGGCTTAGGCCTGGCAGTGTACGACAAGCATCCATACATCTAATCCCAGCGCATACATACATAATCCCAAAGCTGCTTAAACACAGGTGCCGCCGCACTCATCCGGCGCTACACGGAGCTTTCTTCAAACAACACAGCAGATCAACAGAGTCTGTGATTAGAACTTCTTCCAGGCTTTTAGAGCTACAGTACATTTGCACAACAACATCAAGCAAGACGGGCAAATACCTGTAAGTGGACTAGATCGCCTTTAATACATGATATACTCTGAACTGCCAGGTACGTCTACCTTGTATCTACAATCAGGTTTACAAGCTATGATTGTAACTTTGATCTATACCTGCAAAATGTATCTGCCACCCTCTACCCCATCCATCAGTGGGAAAGGACCACCATAGGGCCATTGCTGACCAGATCTGACTTGGGTGGTGGACCATTCTCACCACTGTAGTGACTCGCATGATAATGTCTGTGTTGTAGTGGAATAAGAGTGCTTGGCACAGCGGTGTTGTTGAGGATTTAAGCATCACTGGGTTAAGGGTGGACCACCCACCAAAAATATCCAGCCTACAGTGGTTCCAAACTGTGATCGAATCTAACCGCTCCTCAAGAGGATGACTAACACATAAAGATACTGTACACCTGCAAGGTGGGTGTTTCTAATAAAATGGCCAGGATTTAACAATGAACATCATCGCTAAGGTTTCATTAGCTCTGTTTGTTTTATGAGATATGAGACCTGGGAACTGTGGGTTGATACCAGTACTCTGTGCATACCATAGTGTGCAAAAGTCAGAGACCATGTTTCATGTAATAAACTTCAGTCCAAACAGCAGTTAGGTGATTCATGTTTCAGCATTAGAAAAAAAAACTAAAGAAAATCTATTTAACACGAAGTTACACAGAAGCCTCAACAACCAAACATATTTTTTTCATTACGCGGTTTGTCCACTCTTGACGCTTATTACAGCTTCTATTCTTTTCAGGAGACTTGGTTTCAGTCTTTCACAGAAACCCCCAGGGATCCAAAGTTCAGTTTCAGAAGTTGGTTGCATTTCCTGCTTTTCACAATCCAAGTATTCCCAAACATGTTCATCGGCTCTGAGGTCTTAACTCTAGGGTGGTCAGACCATTGTTCTGAGAATACACAAAGGCCTTCTATGTTTGATTTCCAAACCGTTTTTGTCTGTTTCCTTTACTCAGTGAAGGCGGACTGACACATACTGTTACATATCCATTGAGTTGTTTTCTCACAGTGGAGGGATGGATAGAAAAATCAATGGGTGTTTTTAGATCTGAAGCAAGAGTGGAGCTTGATTTTTCTCAAAAATGAAAGCAATAAGTGCTGTTTATCTGATGGGAACAGTTCTGATGGTCAACTAGGTCTTCCAGGTGGTTATTAGGAGTCGCATTATTTTCTGTAGACTGAACTCAGTTTTGGAAACTCCTGTGTTCACACTATCTCTTAATCCTTATATCTAACCTCCTTAAACATATCTCCTGAAAAATGTATGTTGGTGGTCTCTGACTTTTCCTGAGGTTGATACATAAAACATCTGAGAAATGCAGAAATTGTGACTATATCTATCTGGATTAGTATTACTGAGAAATTTTGCTTTTGTTTGTAGAGGGTTACAAATGCAATAAAAATAATTAGCTTGTCAGACAAAAAATCGGTCACCTTGTGTGTCTAAGGTGGTAATAACTTCAGGCTCCTGCAAACAGAGTTCCACAAGGATGACGCAGCTATAAATACCTGGGTGGTGTGAGTGACGGGATTCATAGATTGAGAAGAGGTGGTACAGTGCAGTGAATGTCTCGTTTCATGTGTAGAAAACGGCTCCAAAGCAGATTAACAAAGGAGTTAATGATTGGCTAAAAGGAGTGACTGCATTTGGGTGTGCCAAAGACCATAGTGTGAAGGAAGTAGCTGAATCTGCAGGTGTATGGAAGAGTACGGTCATACGGGTCTACCAGCAGTGGCTAAAATCCCAGTCTACAGGGAATTCTCCTCAGAATTGTTCCAGGGAAGGCATCCACCAAATCTGGCCCAACTGCATAATTCTTTGATGCAAGAGTGGCTGAACATTGATGTGGCCTACATCCAGAAACTTGTTCAGTCCATACCAAATCCAATCACAGCTGTTATTTGTGCTCATGGAGGTATATTACACACTATTAGGTACGTGTCAGACAGATACATATTTTGAGGTTGAAGCAATGAAGACACTTTTGCACAGTAACCCAGCTACACATAAACTTTCTGTTTTTTTGAGTCTGGTAAATGACATTAAACATCAGACTGAAATATCAGACAAATTAAACATCTCTCTGATGCTGATATAATTATTGAAGCAATTGCCTGCTGATACCGCTATGATTCTGACAGCATTGTCCATTCTTTCTTTTTTCCCTTTTTTTTCTCTCTCTCTCTCTCTCTCTGCTCCAATTGCGCCACATGTCTGCAGCACCAGGCGGTCGGCACTGGAGGACAGAGAGCCGTGCCAGCAGGGACAGCCTATTCTTAAACATCCTGCAGGAGTGGACAGAAAACTAAGCTGTTCCTCCAGCAGCTCCACACACATCCCCGGAGAGAGCACATGCCAAACAGGCAAACACACAGACTGCCAAACCCTGCGGCCACTCTCGCACACACACTCGGGCACGGACACACACTCACAGACACAATAACTAGAGATTTAATCAGGACAGAAATTTTGATCTGAACCCCAAAACAGCTCAAGAAACTCTGGTCCGATTCAAAGCCCCATCTGACCCGCATCATAAAGTTTTGAGTCTGAAACAGATCCAAGCTGAACAAAATTCTGTCTGAAACTGACCAAACTGACCCAAGGCCAAATAACACCCGCAAGGTTGTTAACAAAAGCCATAATAGCCAAAATTGTTGTCATTATTGTTATGACAGTCATTCGATCATGGATAAATCAAACTAAAATGATATTAAATAATGATGTAATAAATCAAAAAGCTGCTCAAAATTATGCTGCTTTTATTATTATTATTATTATTAATAATAATAATAATTTGGACCAATAATAATAAAAAGATTTCGGACCAGTAGGGGAAGAGAGACTGCTACATCATCGATGTACAGAGTAAGAGAAGGAGATTTTTGAGGGTTGATTTGGATCCAATAAGAAAGAGGTCAGTTTTATTTATTAGTCTATTTATCGGGCACTGATTTCATTTTTAGTTTGGATAAACTTTTCAGAACATGCCGTTTTATTGTGGCACAGTGCTGATATAGCCTTCATATGTGGTAGCCTTCATGTATTTAATCCCAAAACTCTGTCTGTATATAACAAATATTACATATGACATATGATAAAAACATATCACTGACCAAACAAATTAAACCTTACTCTCCTGAATCGATTCACGTTTTATTAACATTGTGGGCCCCGTGAAGCTCGTTGCTAAATTCTATCAACAACATAAGTGGGCAACTCCAGCATGCCAGAATAAAATCCCACACAGGATGAAATTCAGAGTAAAGTTCAAGGTAGGCTACACTGAACTCTGTATGAGACCTGATCCTGGAACATACCATCAGGTTCACAGAAACACACTATAGCCAAAACATTAGCAGACACCTGCTCATCCAGCGCTGCCTCTGAAATGAAGGGTAGTAATAGGGAGTTTGTGCCTCTTCAGTGCAGTAACAGTCTTTATTCTTCTGAGAAGGCTCTACACTAGGTGTTAGAACATTACTGTGAGGATTTGATTGCGTTCAGCCACAACAGCATTAGTGAGGTCAGGTATTGATGTTGAGTGTTCAGTTCTAGATCACTCCATTTCATCCCAAAAGTAGAGGATGAAGCTCACCACTCCAGGGAATGCAGCTCCACTGCACAACAGCCCAGGGCTGGGGGGCTCTATAGCTTGGCACTGGGCACGATGACCTTAAGCTCATGTGCAGCTGCTCCAAAGTCTTTCTGTGGAGATTACAAGCTCCCTAGACAAAAATGAGTCACCTTGCATGTTTAAAGTGGTAGTAACTTCAAGCTCCTGCAGATGGTGCTGCATGAGGATGATGGGGCTATAAACACCTGCGGGGTGTGAGTGCAGGATCCATAGATTGAGAAGAGGTGCTACAGTGCAGTGAACGTCTCATTCCATGTGTGGAAAATGGCTCCAAAGCAGATGTTAACGATTGGCTAAAAGGAGTGATTGTATTTAGACGTCCCAAAGACCATAGTGTGAAGGAAGTAGCTGAATCTGCAGGTGTATGGAAGCGTACAGTCATACGGGTCTACCAGCAGTTGGGGGTCTTCTCCTCAGAATTGTGCCAGGGAAGACATCCACCAAATCTGGCCCAGCTGTGCAATTCTTTGATGCAAGAGTGTCTGAACACTGATGTGGCCTACATCCAGAAACTTGTCCAGTCCATGCCAAGTCGAATCACGGCTGTTATTCTTGCTTGTGGATGTATTACAGCCTATTGGGTATGTTTCAGTCACAGGTGACTCATTCTTTGTCCAGTAAGCTTTTGCTAAGTTGTATGACTGCAATTCAACACCTGCAGCAGCGTATTGGTGTTGCCAGATTCACTCATTAGAAATGCCTGTCTGGACACTTTTAGACATGCAGTGTATTTCAAACTCTAACACACACACTTGGACAGACAGACATAAACACACACCCATAAGACGATCGGTTCTATATCTAAACCTGACATTATAGCAGAAAGCACTGGAAGGCTGATTACTGCAGGCTGATTGTGCCTTGCCATACTGAGAACCTGACACGTTCTCCGCACAAAAGCCGTAAAGGTGCAGCTTGTAGTTATAAATTAGAAGGTGCTTACTGGGAGGAAAGATTGATGACTGCACTGTGTGCATCCCGTGACTCTCCTGCTTAGTTAATAGAGGGACTGCAGTGACTTTTCACATCTGCAATCACACAAGTTACTGAGCAGGCAGGTTCTTAAAGGGAATTAAAAGAGACGTCCGGGAGACATCCTCGCAAAACTTGTTGGCCAATCGGAGGACGAGGCAATTTGTCTGGAGGGTCTGCAGGTGGTAAATGGATTATGTAACTGCGAGCGAGAGCCACGCCGCCTCGGCTTCTTGGAGCATGCAGACACTCCAAGGCTTACTTTTCCAAGACTATAGATCCCTAATAAATGTTTACCACTCGCTTTGGGCCCAACACACTCAACAACAATCCGTTTCAGTCACAGGAGAGGAAAAAAGTCAATTTATTTAAAGCCCCCTTCTTATCCCGAAAAGTCACCCTGGCTCTAGCGCCGTCCCAAGCCACTGGCTCCATTTGGCATCGCTGTCATTTTCAACCATCTCCATAATAACTCCTGGTCTTAACCCAGTCCCTATCGCAGGGAACCTGATATTCAATCATCATCTGCTCCGGGAGAGACCAATTCACTGTTTATACTACTTCATAATTTATCCCACTTTAAAAGACTGCCGCTGCGAGACAGACAGAGAATGGGAGAGAGAGAGCGAAAGAGAAAGAGAGAGAGGGAACTGGAAGTGCTTAACAAAAAGCCAGATTCGTCATCAAATTTGCTCAGTGTTTAATCAGCCAGTGTAATGAGAGAGAGAGAGACAGAGCTGTAGTCTATTCAGGCCCAGTCATTCCTCCTCTGCCTATTGACACTATTCAAACACTCAGCTGTTTTAGCTCTCACAGCACTTCACAAGCCTCCACAGCGAAAGCCTCTCAATGGCATGAGACTCTGAGAAAGTGTCTGCGCTCTGACAAGCGGAAGGCGCATTCACCTAAACAAAACGTTCGGGGCTACAGAACAACCTGCGCCGGTACAAACCGAGGCTATTGATGCAGTGCCAGGATTGTTCTTCGGCTGGCTCGGTGCACAGACCACGTAGGACAAAACAGAGGCATAACACAGATGCACAAAGCAATCAGGTCTTTTTCCTCTCCCTGGAGGGATACTCGCAGACATCTCCTGCAGCACCTCGAACTTCATGCCAAGCAGCAGGATATCTGGCAGAGGCAGAGTGCATTCCTCGAGACAAAAAAAGCACGGCCTCTAAAAACACATTCTTCATGGCTGGAAGAGGGACGTGGTCAAAATCGAGCCAAAACCAACTGTAAAAAAACATTTTACAAGTAAAATTGAGTGTAAAAATCACTACACTACACTTAACACAAAGCAGGGTGCATTCCTCGAGACAATAGAGCATGGCGTCGGCCTCTAAATCAGAATTTCTAGGAATCAAAAGCACATTCTTCATGCTCACAAAGAGGGATGTGCTCAAAGTCAAGTTTAAATCAAGTGTAAAAATGACTTAATTAGTCAACCAAGTGTAATAAGCGCTGTACTGTGCAGGAATAACAAAGCAGGGGGAATTCCTCATGACAAAAAAGCATGATCTCTTCCTCTAAATCTGTATTGAAAGAATATTCCTCATGTCTGGAGGATGTCCATTGTCAAAACAAGTAAAATCAAGTGTAAAGATAACTTTACTAGTAAATTAAAGTGTAAAAATCACTATACAACACAAAAAAGTCGGCGGTTCATTCATCAAGACCAAAGACCATCACCTCTGCCTCTGAATCAGTTTACCTAAGTATAGAAAGCACATTTTTCCTGCCTGGGAGAGGAACATGGTCAAAATCAGGTTTTAATTAAGTGTAAACCTTCCTCAAGACAAAAAAGCCATGATGATCTCTCCTTAATCAGCCGGAGTATTAAAGGAATATTCCTTATGTCTGGATAAGGGACAAAAAATACTTTACTAGTAAAATAAAGTGTAAAATTCACTATACTACACAAAAAGTCAAGACAAAAAACATCACCTCTGCCTCTTTATCAGCTTATCTAAGTATAGAAAGCACATTCTTCATGCTTGGAAAAGAGACATGCTCAAAATCAGAAAATAATTAAGTTTTTATTAGTAAACCAAGTGTATTAATCACTGTACTATGCAAGAAACAAAGCAGGAGAAATTCCTCAAGACAAAAAAAATAGCATTGTGTTCTCCTCTAAATCAGCCAGAGTATTGAAAGAATATTCCCCATGTCTGGACGAGGAAAATTCAAGTGTAGAAATAACTTTACTAGGCAAATAAAGTGTATAATTCACCATACTACTCCAAAAAGCAAAGCAGTTCATTCATCAGGACAAGAAGGCTTTGCCTATGCCTCTGAATCAGCTTATCTAAGTAGTGAAAGTACATTTTAAATGCCAGGAAAAGGGACATGGTCAAAATCAAGTTTAAATTAAGTGTAAAAATGACTTTACTAGTATAACACTGATACAAATCAAAGTGTACAAATTACCATTACTATCTCAGAATCAAATACACATTCTTTATGCTTAGATGAGGGACATGGTCCAAATCAAGTGTATTTCAAGAGTAGAAATTGACTGTTATGACAAAACAGGTCATGGCCCACACCTCTAAATCAGTACGGAATCAGGGGCACAGTCAGAAACAACTGTAAAAACGAGTTTACTAGCACAGCGAAGTGTAAAAATCACTATACTATAGGGGGAATTCATCAAGACAAAAAAGCAAGGCCTCCTCCAAATAAAAAAGGATATAGATTAAATTTCACTTAACTGAAATTTGCACATAACGCACACTTTTATATATGTATATATAATATATTACATCAACACATTTCTAACTTTCAACAATGATTGTGTTGATGAAATATAGTTTTAAATATATCCATACAGATATGGGGCAAAGGCAATTCAGCGCAGTTGTAAAATATATATATATAAAAGAGCCTGCACTAGTAAAATCCCGTTTAAAAACGACAGGATGTAGAAAGAAAAGCTTAAAACCCAGGAGAGAGTGCAGGCGTTTGAGTGTTAGGCCTCGGTGTTGGGCACAGATGAGAAATCCAGAGTAGAAATGAGGCTCCATATGAGGAAGCCCTGCTGGGGATGAAATGACCCCACTATTGAGGAGGTAAGGATGGCAGCTTTTCCATACACACTCTTGTGTGTGCTGATTAGCAGGAGTGGGCGCTCCCGCCTGAGCCGGGCCAGTGGACTGATGGGACATCACCAGGGTTCCACGCTGCTTTCATTAACACTCCATCTCACTCACCTGAGGGGAGCTGAAATATGAAATCAAATATAAAGAGCAGCCAAGAGAGTGAATTTCTAAGTGCACACCACACACACACACACACACACACACACACACACACCAAAACTCTAGGACACTTGCCCCGACGCAGCCCTGAAGACACGCAGCCACTTTCGACATACATACATACACCAAACCTCTGCAGTGTAATGCCACATAGCAAACAGTACAAAGTGCAGCTTTACCCAATAGGATGCAATGCAGTGAGTGTGCAAATGAAGCAAATGCAAGCTTTATAATACAATAAAATGTTCAACATAATTTAGTGAATCATATTTAGTAACTCTTCATAACTAAAATATACAGCTCTGGAGAAGTTTAAGAGACCGCAAAATGATCAGTTTCTCTAGTTGTACAGTTTCTGGGTTTGTGTTTGACCAAAATGAGCAGTTCCGTTTTATTCTATACACTACTGGAAACACGTCTCCCAAATTCCAGATCAAATATTGTATTTAGATCTGTTTATTTAGAAAATCACTAATGACCCTCCAGAAGCCTGTTTTTAGAACCATGCTCGCTGTGCATTTCACCCCAGCCACCGCTCGCCAGTCTCTCTGTAGGTCACTTGAGGTCATCTTACGGTGGTTAAGTGACATTGGAATGAGGTGGCGCTCATCACGGTCAGTAGAGAGTGGTTTTGGCCCTCTGCCAGTCTGTAGCTGTGTTGTCCTGTGTGTTTGCTGCTTGACCTTGTTCTTATGAACCAGACGCTCACTGTATCTGCCAGTAAAGCTAGAACCCAACCTTCTGTTCCTCACTAAGAACCGGCTGTACATGTGGAGATGCTGATTTAAGAAGGAACTGGAGTGCTCTCTTATTTATTTCCAGAGCTGTATAAGATCACAGCAGTACGGTGAACAGCACAGGTCTGTTTATCCTAAAAAATGTAATGCAGTCAAGCAGCTATTTGGTGTCCAATTTTTGCTCCTTTGGTGTCAAATTGGAGCTATGAGGCTAACGTTGCTGTTAGTCAATACTCACCCGAATCTATTATGTGAACACATCCTCAAAACTTCTCTCAACCCGATCAACCTGAATCCTGGTCTTCATTAAGGTTGTGCAGACAGTGGGTTTTGAGCACCGTATGACTTCATGCGAGCTAAAACAATTAACAAAGCTTTACTGTGTAGCCTGAAGCTACAGGCAGCCATTTTAACATGTGTTATACCCAGTTCCTACTCCTCTTCACATGCACAACGTCATGCAGGCACAGAATACATTCACAGTTGCTAATACTGGTAATACTGAGACCTTCAAACTAAAGCTATTCTTTTACAAACAGAACTAAGGGAAATAGCAGATGTGATGTGGTAATCTGAATCTGGTAAAGTTTTGCACATTTTTATAGTTTTATGCAAACTGCGTCAACAAGTCTGTCTGTCTATACAATCTGAATAAAGACCTAAAAGAGTTGGAGAGGGTGGAGAGTATTTTGTAAGTATTTACAGAAAAGATTTGAGTGAATACTGACTTTAAAAAAAATAATAAAAAAACGAATTAAGGTAAAAATTAAACATATTTTAATATACTAAGAGTGCACTTCAATATCAGCAAATACAATATAAGCACATCATTGTTTAGAGTGCTGAATATATATATTACATATAGTAATATATATATATATAGTAATATATATACATATATATATATATATATATATATATATATATATATATTACAAATGTACTTACAGTAGTACTTTAGTGTATTTAATATAAGTACACTAATTTGCACTCCCAGGTAAACACTAAATATATTTTAATATTGTAAATGTAATATTTAAGTGAATCTTAATGGTGGCTTATGGTGGAGTGCACCTAATGGTGGAGTGCAGTTTGTTCTATTGAAGTATATTTTAAACATTTTTAAATTGCACCCAGGAGGACAATCAACCGACAGGAATGAAACTTGGTGGGTAGGTTTGACATTTCGAGACATGTGAATGATTCAAGTTTCACGCTCAGCCTCACATGTGACATGAGCAAGAACGGGCCTTATCGCTGTACCTGACTGACCCAGCAGCCATGAACGTGGACATTCAGTGAGCAGTGATGCCTCCATGAGTCATCCTGTNGCATACTAAGTACATAGTTAGTATATTGAAAAGAGCACACTTTCAGTACATTAATCATGAGTGCAAGGAAATGTACTTAAATTTAGTCACTTCAGTGTAAGTTTAACTAAAGAAGGACATAACTAAATCTGGACATCAGACATGTCTTGGCTTATCTGGGGTGAGCGGAAAACTGTGTAAATTGACTTCTCATTGAACCGCTACTTTAAAAGCTCCCTTTCTTTCCTTTTTTCCACTGTGATCCACTATGGGAATTTTTTGGTCTGGTTCTGTGTTTAATTCAATGCAGTAACAGTAAAATGCTGATGGGCATGTTGCGGTGCTCAGGGAAATCAAGCAGTGCTGAAAGTTGCCGAGCGTTATCGCGCATCAACAGCCAGTGTGGTGTGTCTTCTTTAAACGCTATGGTTTTCCAATTTTTGGAAGCGCACGTGTGGCAAAAACATATGCACTCTTCTATACGCAGGAACTCCTGAGTGAGACTCCTTAGCAAAACCATGCACTCCAGCGCTGCTCCTGTTACGTATTCAGATCAATCGCTCCACGGTATTCTCCAGCTGAAGAAAAGCCGGCTGATCCTTGCAGCTCCTTGTGCTTGTGTGTTCTTGCTGGATGTTCCTCTGTGCTTTGTGGATGAGGGGAGAGCTTTCTCTTTGTATCTTAAAATACGCCTCTTTGCTTCTTTACCGAGCTTCTATTTCTTTTGTCACACTCGGCTGGATGAAAGACCTTCATCTTTTAAGGAGGCCCGTCGAGGCATGTCACATGCGACTGTCAGAATCAGTGGAAATGCAGAGTGCTTTTGGGAATTTGTGTTTTTAATTCAATTTCTCTTTGCCGTCTAGACTGGTGCTCAAAGACGCACACCGTAGCCACGCTCTCTGTTGCTCTCCACAGCGACATACGCCATTCTATCTTGCTCCGAAGCTGACGTGTTTCCCCCTGGTACAGTACGGCAGGAAACTCGATGAGAGCTGAATGAGGCTACGTCCTCCAAAACACTCCTAAAAGACTGCCAAAAGAGGTGGACAGGGCGTCAGTGGCCGTGAGAAGCCTTGCGGGAGCGCTACAACGGGCACATCATGTTAAACATCATATCTGGGCTGGTTTGCCTCAGAGGCGGGCTGCATTCTTATTTAGTGCCATTGTCCATGCACATTTATGGCTCTTTCTCTTCTCCCTTCCTCCTCTCTTCCTCTCCCTCTCGAAAAGTCAACACATGCTTGGGAGGAAATTCAAATGTGGAGCATTGCAGTAAATGTCAGGAACAATGTGGGTCTTTGAGATCAGTGATGTGAGTGCGGGGGTTGTCAAAGACGAGGTCCAGCGATGCTTCCAGATAAGGACGTCCTTCTACCCATGGGCTTCTCGCTATGCATACGAGGAGGGGATGCAAGATGAGAAAAGAACTTGCAATTCCGCAGTAAGAGTAAAGAAATACACCATTGATCCATTCATCTAGAATTAAGCTGACAGATCAAATGTACAGAATTTTGTCCTTACCACTAAATGTAGCTGCTCAGACAAGATGTGGTTAACGGACAAAAGAAAAATAATAATAGCAATAATTCTGTCTATTCTGTCCATTTTTATAGGATATAAAGAATAGAAATGATAGAAAACCACATAGGTAAGCAGCCTAACATACCTCTGCCGATTGGTAAAGATGGCCCAATCAGGTTGAGTTAAGTTCAACACCTACTTCTTTAAGATAGAGTGACTCAAAATGTGCTCTAAAAAAAGTTGAACATGATGTTAAAGGGATATTTAGCAGGGCAGGAGTCCACGACAAAAAAGGTGCAACATGGACACTAATTAAACTTGAATTTCTGGCAAGCACTCTTAGTAATATATGCGGCGCTACCATGTTTCCGAGAAACAATTTCAAGAATTTTTCCAATTGCAGCCAACACAGTAGTACAGTTACTGTCCAAACAGGGATTTGAACCCCAAATCTCCAGCATACAAGTCTCAGCCACTATGCTATCTAATGGCTAGCAGATAATGGACAGTAGATAACTTCTTATCTACTTCTTATCTACTAGCACTAGTCTAATAGCAATAGTGAGCTCCAATAACAATAACAGTACAGTTACCTTTATGGCATTTAGCAGATGCTCCTATGGCTCATTTATGCTAAACGTTAAATATGGACACGGACGGGGCCTTCTGCCCATACTCTGCGTTCATTTCTGCACGTTCCCTGAAAGTTTAGTTTAGCAGTAAAAAAAAAAAGTGGAAATTGTGGGCTTTAGTTTAGCCAACAGTTCAAGCGAAACACAACACTTGCCATATGGACACGTCAAAGAAAAAACTCAAAAAACTCACAAAGTTATGGGTGAACTTTTTGAAAGAAGACTGTGTGACCTAGTTCAGGATTATCAACATCTACTCTATATAATGGTACATCACCTCGTTCGTCTTTTTTTTTAGTATGTGCTGTACGTTATAACAACCTCTTCCATCGTGTGTGGGTAGTGTTTGAAATGGATGTGTTCATTTATGTATGTAAAGGGAGCATAAATTAGCCTTTATCCAGTGGTATAAATGCTAACTTAATATGGTAAAAGCTTTAGCCATTGGAACAAACAGTTATATAGGCTGTAAAGATTGGATTTAACCAAACCTTACCACAGTTACAAATAAGCTAGCTTAGCAAGTTTCTGACCAGAAGCACAAGCATGTTAACTTTCTTTACTTTAAGCCAGCTTCTTTGTGGGGTTACTGCACTACTGTCCTCCTACACAGATTTGAACCTCAGTCTCCAACATACAAAGCTGTCACTTTAATTACTTTAACTATAACTTTTACTAATTGATATTTTAATGTAAAAGCTTCAAAGCATGGCTTTGCAAATTATTATGAACCCTTGCTACTGTCATTATGTTTGGTTGTCAAAATAAATATCTAGATTATATGACTGTGCCATTTTTAAAGAGATTATTAGCATTTTATTGTCATAAATCATGCGTCCATGTTATCTCCTCAGACGGTAGTGCATCAGTGGGGGCGCTCAAGAGCAACGAAGCTTGTGCAACCCAAGCCTTCCCTACTATCTCCCCACTAGCTCTATTCCCTGAACTCTATTACTAGCTGAGACCAAGGCTTGTGTGAATGGATCCTAAAGGACGGCCATATTGAACGCAGTTATTAGACTCATTGATGAAGAGGGGACTTGTACAGTGTGAGGGCAAAAGAGCAGCCCAAGCCTCCCCTGGGGTCAGTCCATGTGCCTGTAAGCAAGTCTATTTGACATTACTTAACAGCTCAAAACGGTTTGCAGCAAGTGTGTCATGATTTAGGCATGTGATTTGCACGGTGCTAACTGGTGAGCTATAAGTTTGCATTATTTATCATGTACACTTTATAATTTATAACATAGCAGTGCAAACCTTAAAAATATTAGCTGGACAGAACTGGCAATCACCAACAGCTTATGTCTATTGTGACGGCTATCAAGCGGTCAGGAAACGCTCTACTCACAGCTTTAATGTGCACAGAAGGAAAGTCTATGTGTCACATGATCTTGGTGCTCTTTTAACTGTTCAGTCCTACATCTGTCCTGATATGGCAAATAGGTTCAGAACATTCTGGCGCAGCGCAAGGAGGGACTTTGTTTACTGTTGTCATGCTTGATAAACAGCTGTTGTAGCCTTCCAAGTACAGGACACCTTTGCTCACAAAACATATATATTGTACATTGACTTAAACAGTGAGAAAGCAATTCTGGGCCTGGACCATCTGCTATACCACTATGTAACTTTGAAGGAGCAGGCGTGGAACCTTTCACGAGAACTGTGCAAGGCATAACGGCACCATGTAACACAACAATAACTATGGGTCCTCAGTTGGCTATGAAAGCTAGCCTGGGATTCCCAGCATGGTTTGCATGACAGAGGCTGCAAAGAGACCCAAGAAGACGTTGTCAAAGGGGGCAAAGAAGAAAAGAGAGCAAGAGTACCTAAGCAACCCCTGGCCTTTACTCGCTGGCGAGAGCTAAAAGGATGCAAAACAGTCTCGCGGCTAACGCAAAACAATGCAAATCCAACAGCAGCGTGTTCATTCCTGCTAAAGTTATTTATGACTGAGACTGAGGCGCAGGCTGTAACCTTATCTGTGCCATCCCTGTATTACAGAGTTTTGTAGTTTTTCCGGACGCCAAATGTCATCTAACCTCATCTCACATTAAAAGTTTGGTCCGTTTTTGTCAATCTCATGCTCAATAAATAAGCTGTATAAGTTTGCTAGTTCCTGTAACAGAATCCTGTAATATTCCTCTACCTTGTGGGACTGATGTTGTCTTTACCATTGTTGTGCAGAGCCCATCATGCAGGCATATGGATGCTACAGATTATTATGCGTTATTTACGCATAGAAACAACTATGAGTTTAATCCATAATGTCCATGCGCCTGCATGACGTGCGTGCACGCAAAGGGGAGTCGGATTCTGTACCTTCAACAAATGCATGTCAACAGCTGCCCATGCAGGGGGGCTTATGACAGTGGCGTAATAGTAAATTACACTTTACACCTACAGGGGGAACCCAAAAGTAACAATACCAGTTCTCACATAATGCTGCTTTTAAGGAGGCTTCTTTGTGGAGCTAACGCATGACTTGCCCAAACTTGCCTGTGCTCCTCAGTCTGGAGGTCATGTAGCGTTGGCTAGGGGACATGAACGGACTATGGCATATAGCTCACAATTTCATAATGTCTATAAAGAAATGTTAGGCACCAAATGTGTCTTGGCTGACTGTTAATATTAGGTAAATGTGATTAACTTGGTGTTGCTTTACACTGAGAACTGTTGGTTATCATTGTTACCAATACTTAGAATCAGAGTTTAGAACCATTGACCAGTTGTGCTTACAGTCAAAGAAATTCAGCCTCCGCATTTAACCCATCCATGCAGTGAAATACCCAAATACACACACTCTAGTGGACACACACACTAGGGGGTAGTGAGCTGGCGGTTAGTTGCCTTGCTCACGGGCTCTTCAATTGTCGGTTCAGGGTATCGAACCAGCAACCTTCTGATCACAAGGCCCTAGCCTCCAGCCCACGACTGTCCCCAATACTACGAAATAAGGAGTTTTTGTTAGCTCACATTAAGTGCAAGCAATGAAATAAGAGAACTTACTTACTGTGATGTTAGCTCACTTAGTGAGGAAAAAATACTTCTCAAAAACACACAGACGCTGAGGATCTCAAATGAGGCCACAGATAGCAGAGATATGCAGAAAAACCCAGAGGGAAATAAAAACAGGAAGGTATCATTTATTCAGGAGGGAGAAGGAGTTTTAAATAAAAAGGAGAAACAACTCTTTTAAAGCTAAAAGCTAGTCCTGGGTCCGGTTCGTTGTTTAGTTTGATAGATGGTAATTAGGTAAAATCGGGTCACATGCTAAATCGGTGAGGCCAATCATTCTCTGAGTAGAGAGTTTTTGAGCCATTTTGTGCCATTTGTGATTTTCACACAGAGGAATTTGTATTCCGCATTTAACCCATCCGTGAAGTGAAACACCCACATACACACACACTAGTGAATACACACACACTAGGGGGCAGTGAGCACACTTGCCCGGAGCGGTGGGCAGCCCTATCCACGGCGCCCGGGGAGCAGTTGGGGGTTAGGTGCCTTGCTCAAGGGCACCTCAGTCGTTACTGTCGGTTCAGGGAATCGAACCGGCAACCCTCCGGTCGCAAGGCTGCCCCCAGACAGACAGACTTAGCCTGGATGTGAGCAGTGTTTAGTGCCTTTTCTCTTTCTCTTTGAGTCTGTTCACAGCTACAGGAAATCTTGTGCAGGTTTGTAACGAACAGGTAGATGAGCGTGCAAGATAAATGTGGCCAGACTGCATTTGAAACACTATACGGATAATCTCTTTCCCAGTCATTCGTAGACACTGTGAAAAATAGCACCACAGCAAATAACTTCTTCTTCCTGGTGAGATACTACGTTCCCTCCTAACAAGCCCAGTGCTGGATCCTGCTAATCTGATTTAATGGCAAGTGGATACATTACATCTTATTCTAATGCCTCTCCAGAAGAGAACAGCACTTCTCCGTTGGGCTGGAGTCCAGCGTCATTAAAAGTCAGGGGCGACACGATCTTTAAACGGGCAGGAGAAAAATCTATATCTCCGGAATGAGCATCTGTTGGAAATCAAAGCCGCGCTGGAGTGTCCTTGAAATCAAACGGAAGAGGAGCTGTTGAAAGCGAGTGAGGTGGGCCTGAACTCCCCGGAGATCAGCATCCAGTCCTTCATGTAGCTGAGAGAACATTACACATGCCCTCTGACTGGTGTCCTCCCCTGAATTCTTCTGGAGCAGAACACGCCGCTTCCTTCAAAGACAAATAGAAAGGGCGCCCAATCACCCACACATCCACGCGGAGGTAGAGACCTTCCAGGTTGCCTTAGACTGATGCTGAACTTCAGGAGAAGAGAAACATTTGGATTGAACGAGCATTTGGTAACACAGTCAGTTGGAGAACTGATGGAAGGATGTGATGCCTGCTCCACTGTATGGATATCAAAAGGAACATGGTGGCAACTCTTTAGGACTACTACCCCATGAAGTTCAGCATGCTTCTGTGCTGTATTGACAGATGTGGAATGAGGAAGGCGGTAAGGAATCCTTGGAGAACCCAAAAAATCATGTGATGCTGTATGGAAATGCTGTTAAAGGATCCATAGACAGGAATTCACTGACAATACTGGGCATCATGGTGGCGTACCGGGCAGTGCTGATGTCTCACAGCAAGACAGACCTGGGTTCGATTCCTGGCTTGGGCATCTGGGGTCTTTTCTGTGTGGAGTTTCCATGTTCTTCCCATATCTGTGTGGGTTTCCTTCCCACAGTCCAACGACATGAAGTGAACTGGAGATGCTAAAGTACCACCCTTGGTGTGTATGTCTGTGTGTTTGCCCTGTAATGAACTGGCAGCCTGTCTAGGGTGTTTCCTGCCATCTGCCCAATGAGCAAATGTTCCATTGACTGCCTTATTGGTGCAATAAGTTATTGCCATCTACTGAAAAGCAGGAAATTAATGTGTTTATTACCAAAGTACATCAATCAGAAGTATTATTTGCAGGCAAACACACCGCTGACGCAGCAGTGTCAATAATTGGACAGGCTATGCTGGACAGTGCTCGTGAGAGAGAAACTGACAAAAGCAACAGCAAAGCAAAAGCTACAGCTCCACTCGGAGGAACTGGGACATCTAACCACGGTTGCTCTCACTGAACACTGGTGATGAAAACTGGAAACTGCACTGACCTTGTTTTTATTTTCACCCTGCGTTCACATGAGTTTCATGTTCAGACGTTCAGCTTCACGTGAACTCTGCACTTTCACACAATGAAAAGTTGAAAGATATAAATACATTGTGATAAAGGATATTTTGCATATTCATATGCAGTTGTGTGCAAAAGATTAGGCCCCTTGCTCAAATCTAAACAGCATATCTAAGTGCATTCTTCACTGACTGGGAGTGTTCACACTTTCGTAGGCCACTAAAACTAAGAAATCATCAACCGACAGGAATGAAACTTGGTGGGTAGGTTTGTCATTGTGAGACATGCCAATAATCAGTTTCGCGTTCGGCCGAGCATGTGATGTAAGCAGGGACGGACCTTATCACTGTACCTGACTGACCCAACCGCTACGATTGTGGACATTCAGCGAGCAGTGATGTCCTCCATGAGTCATCCTTTTAGCGCCAGCACCATTGACAGAGTGCTGCACGACACAGGCACGGAGACCGATACGACGACTGCCCTTAACACCACGTCAACATCACCAAAGACTGCAATGGTGTTATGCTAGAACACAGTGAAGTGTCATGAAGTAACACAGAATTGCAGCGGGTTATCCTCAATGATGAGACCAGCTTTTGTCTAAGTGGAGACGACCAATGAATCCGTGTGTGACGGTTTGTTGTGACGCGTCACATGTCCAGATGGCCTGGTGTCACTCCACCTCCACCCATACCGCACAATCTGCAGGAACTGTGTGAGAATATTCAGGCTGCATGAGATGGATTATCACAGGACACCGTTAGGAACCTCTACAACTCCATGCCAAGACGTCTGGCAAGGTGGCCCGACGCCATACTGAGAGACACTACTTCTGTATGTGTAGCTCAATAAATATTGATCATATCAGTCTAAATTTTAGGGGGAAAAATATAGTACAAGAAAGGAGGCCAAACCCATAACACTGAACAATGACAGCACAACTCCAAGATCTACTGTGGTAAGTCACTTTCTAAACTATGACTCGGGCCTCCAGTACTGGCACCATCCCAACCATGTCCCAACCAACATTTGCCCCATTTGAATTCCTCTTGCATTCATCTTCGTATTCTTCTCCACACTCATCCTCACTAGTAAGACTAGTGGTTTTGAAATCATCCAATAAGGCAGTTCTCAAGTAAACGACAGACACAATAGTACAATTTCCAGATCAGAATTCGACAAGTGAGGTCACAATCGAGAATGAGGGTGACAAAAGCTGATGATGGCAATGCGAAACATTGCAAAGAATCTCATGGCCTCGTGCTAACCGAGGCCTTCTCCTCAAACGTATTTACATTTTCAGCACAAATGGAAATCCAGATATGGCACAGAGGGGGTAAACAGGCCCTGCTAAAGAAAAACACGGCTGATTGAGCCCTTGTCTCATTTGATTACAGGTTTTATATATCAACTACGAGAGGGGGAACAGCCAGCACCGAGTGTTCACAACTCTGCCGCTCCACGGAGCAAAAGCTGAGGGATCCTGCACTGCAATTCATTCATTAGCATGCTAATTACATCCATTCACAAACGAAAATACCCAGAAATACCCAGCGCTGTGTCAAGCCAGCAGCGGAAAACAGGAATCCATCAACGCCTCGCTGCGGCGAGCCGGCGGTGCCTCCTTCATGTCAGATTTGGATGCGCTATCAGCTCCATCCACACCGGTTTTTAAGTGCGCCACAGAATGATGTGGTAATATTTATTAACCAATTGGCCCTGAAAAATTTGACGGAATGTGATTAGCGCTCAGTGTGAATGAAGTCAGCGCTTGGGTGAGCTCTGTCAAATTTCCGCTGACGAGTGAAGAGATTATAGCAGCATTTAAATGCCAGTTTAATTTTTCTGGCTTTTCTGACACCGTACAGCATGGTATGTAATTTACCTTCAACCTCAAAATTGCAAAAAGGAATTAAATGAAGTGAAAGGATCCAAATTCTTCCCTGGAGACTTTAGCTTCAAAATACATTCCCTATCAATTACTGAGGACACTCCACTGTTACCTGGAATAAACTGGAGCCATACCCTTTCCCGCACTCATAAAAGTGATGCACTGGATTAATGTCCACTGTACTGCATAGAAGTCGGAGACTGCTCTTCATTTACACTCACCATCGAAAAAATAGCTGCACCCAGAAGGAAACAACCAACTGGAATGAAACTTGGTGGGTAGGTTTGACACTGCGCAACATGTGAATGATTCAAGTTTCACGCTCGGCCGTGCATGTGACGTAAACAAGGATGGGCCTTATCGCTGTCCCTGACTGACTCGAAGTGTTGCAAATGCCTTTCATTCAGACTCGTGCTGTTGAGTTTAAAAAGAATTTGAGAGCAAATCGAGCACTTGGGGGGTTTAAGTGGGCCCTAATCAACAGATTGTGTGCCTTACCAGTCATGCGGATATAACCATAGCTCGCTGTTGGCAGCATTGGATAGAAGAAAGCACGCACTAGTGACATGAAGGATCTGGGAGACCTACACGAACTACGGAGAGAGGGAACCGACAAATTGTCTGACATGCGTGGAGTGGCCCCACAGGCATGACTGCGGACACTCAGTAGGTAGCAATGCCCTCCATGAGTCATCCTGTTAGTGGCATCACCATTAGCAGACGGCTGCACGACACAGGACTACACACACACAGACCATTACGAGGACTGCCCTTAACACTATGTCACCGTCACCAAAGACTGCAATGGTGTCGTGCCAGACTGTCATGGAGTGACTCAGAACGGCAGCGGGTCATCTTCAGTGACGAGCCCTGCTTTTTTTCTTGGTGGAGACGACCAACAAATCCATGTGTGGAGGCACCGTGGTCGGAGCCAAGACGAACGGTTTGTTGTCATACGTCCAGAAGGCCTGGCATCATGGTGTGGGTTGCAATTTCGTCTGATGCCAGATCAACTCTGATCTACATTCCAGGCACTTTGACAGCTCAACGTTACCTGAATGAGGTACTGGAACCAGTGGCCCTACCTTTTCTGAACGCACACTCCGGTGCGCTATTCCAACAAGACAGCGCTCATCCGCATACTGCTGCCAACTCAAGAGCTTTCCTTAAACACATAGATGCTATGCCATGGCCAGCTGCATCACCAGACCCATCATCGATTGAAAATGTGTGGGATGCTATTGGATGCACTATCAACACTCCACCCCCACCACAAAATTCTGCAGGAACTGTGTGAGAATAGTCAAGCTGGATGGGATGGATTATCACAGGACACCATTAGCAACCTCTACGAATCCATGCCGAGACGTCTGGCATGTTGCGATAGCAAACATGGTGGCTTGACATCATACTGAGAGACACTACTTCTGTATGTGTAGCTCAGTAAATATTGCCCATATCAGTCTAAATTTATTATCATTTATCGTTCCTGGTAACCTTTATCTTCCTTCCCAATAGCACTGCAATCCCACACTTCCTTCTGGGTGCAACTATTCTTTTGATGATGGGTGTATAGTGACGTATACATTTGGATTAAATACTTTGTTCAGTAGCTAGATTGGCTAGTTTGCTTCCAGTGTAGTCTTCAAGAGAACCAAACGCCGGATACTGGTGGAGCAGCCCAGCAATACAGCAGCTCCTCTGCACACTGTCAAATCATTGTTAACAGATGGAGAAAGAGGGCACTGCTAGCGTTTTAGATGATTACCTCCAATTGCTCATGACACATGCAATGCAAGGTGCTCAGCAGTGCACGAACCTGGTTTTAAGAAACGCTGCCTTGAGGCATACACTGTGTTCAAAGGCTTTTGATTAGAAAGTAACTGATGAGGACACTACCTCCCTCTTCCTGCGGTGGGAAGACAGGCCTAATGACTGCACGGGGAAGCCTGCTTTCTAAGCTTCAGAGACACTACAAAGCAAATTAAAGACTTTTAAATCCATCATTAATTAAAGTCATAAAATTCCAATGTAAAGTCTACTAGGATGAAATTATCCCCTAATGTACATCCATCAAATCCTCCCTCGTTCAAGCTAAGAATCTGTGCATGAGTGCACAACACGCTGTGAATGAAATGGGGGGGAAATGCAGTTCTGGTAAAACAAGTCTATGTGATAACAACTATTGAATGGACAAACAAAAAGGGCACACATTTCTACTTCTAGCTTGTTTCTTAGAGAGCTAAATGCTATTTACTATGCTATTTAAATGGTAACTTTACCCATCACATTCTCAAGTTAATGCTTGAGAATTCTGATTTCTCTACAGTGGTTGTGAAAGGACTCTGAGGTCACAATGTCTACATTGCAAATGTGGCCATTCTAACTAACATCCGATGACTTTGCTTCATATGCAATATTGGTAACGGTAAAATAGCTGTAATTGTATATATTATGTTTTTTGGGGTGACGTGTGTGTCTTGCAACAATCTGCATGTATATCGTCTTGTATCTACACTCCACCTAACAAATAGAACCACAATCACAGACTGTTGTCCATCTGTTTTACTGTGTACTTTGCTAGCCTGCTTTTATTCTGTTCTTCAACGGTCAGGCCCCGCCCAGAGCAGGTATTATGTGGGTGGGGGACTATTCTCAGCACTGCACGTGGTGGTGACGTGGTGGTGGTGGTGGTGGTGGTGGTGGTGTTAGTGTGGATCAGACACAGCAGTGCTGCTGGAGTGTTTAAACACTGTGTCCACTCACTGTCCACTCTATTACACTGGTCAGACTGCGGGTAAATGAGATCTGTTTAAGACCCGTTGAGATGACTGTCCACTCAAGTGATCAGATCGGATGTGTGTGTCCAGACATCACCAACCTATCTGTGGTAACTACGTAGATACACTGGATATGCCAAAAATCAGATTTGGGCTAACAGTCAATCGAATCAACAGGCAATTGGATTTGGGCTAACAAGGACTTAGACACTCAGACCCTGCTGCTCCACCTTGTAGATGTAGAGTCAGAGACGATAGCTCATGTGCTGCTGCACAGTTTGTGTTGGTCATCCTCTAGTCCTTCATCAGTGGTCACAGGACGCTGCCCACAGGACACTGTTAGCTGGATAGTTTTGGTTAGTGGACAATTCTCAGTCCACCAGTGACACTGAGGTGTCCAGCAGCTCTGCTGTGTCTGATTCACTCACACAAGCCCAACACACACTAACACACCACCGCCACGTCAGCGTCACTGCAGTGCTGACAAAGATCCATCACCCACATAATACCTGCTCTGTGGTGGTCCTGTGGGGGTCCTGACCATTGAAGAACAGAGTAATAAAGTATACAGAGAAACAGATGGACTACAGTCTGTACCTGTAGAACTACACAATGCTCCAATATGGTGAAAGGAGGTAGTAAAACAGACAATGAGTGTAGGTACACAGATAATTTGCACGGTATGGCTCATTAAAGCAGTCAAATCATCATCACGCTATAAACTGGTCATTTATTCGGTTCCTATGACCACCATTTTGAGCAACTCAAACTTGGAATGACTGTGTTAACATCTTTAAACATGCAGAAATCCTGCAAAAAGGGTGGAATTCCCCTTTAAACCCAGATATGGCCCTTCCCCTTTCTCTGCTTATTCCTGGCTTCATGTTACTGGGCAGAGAGAGCGGCATTTGCCCTGGAAAAGAGATTAAAGAGGAAATATGTAGCAGTGTACCCACGGCTTAGCGGGAGCGCTTTAGTGCGGACACAGAGATGCATAATCCCTTGTTGCCAGGCCAGGAGGAGCCCAAGAGAAAGCTCATACGTCGTGAGGCACTGGGGAATCTCACGCGACCATCGCTAACATTGCTTGGGTCCTCCCCTCCCCACACATTTGCGCAGCCTGTAACAGCTGCTGGACCAACGCCACCTCTCTGACCACTCGACACAAGAGTCCACCAGCTCCATTAAGCCGCAGGCACATCTGTGACAAAGCCCTAATCACTTCAGTAGAGGTAGCTCGTGGCATTCTGAACTTGATTATAAGATCAGGAGCATTGAGAGATGGTAATCATTTAATCCTCTCAGAACACAGAGGAGCCTGATTTCTCAAGCACTCCAGCGTTTCCTATTATAGAGCTCATTATTGGATGGAAGGGGGGAAAAAAAGAAGCACCAGAAAACAATTTAGAGCTAGGGAGGGGGGGGGGGATGATGTCTACAACGCCTGCTCCTAAAATAAACATTTCATTGGGAAAAGTGCGCTTCCTGTTTGATGATGACAAACAGAAAATTCACGCAAGAAAGTGAAATCATCTTTACCAAGATAGAATCTCTGCAGAGCCTCCGCAAACTATGCCCTAACAGATTGCGCTCTGTTTTTCGCAGGAGCATTGCCGTACGTCTCTTTATAACGTAGAGGCACGACTGGACGGAAAGGAGGCGCTTTACGCTGAGAGCCCATCTGCTACTGTGTAAAATAACACAATGGGGAGGGGAGAGGAGCCGCGAAAAACACACACATGCGCGCCCATCGCGTGGTGAGAGAAGGGACGTGTGGCGCCGCTTATGGGGCGGTGAGTGGTCATTTTCTCGTCCAGGATGGAGGATTTGCCCCTGCCGCCATGGCAGAGTGGTTAATGGCCTCTCTGCGGAGTTGAGCACCTTGAAACCGGACTCTAATTGCCCCCAGCATCCGGGCAGGAGGCAGAATGGAGCCTGGGCGAACCGGTCCACGGCAGACAGACTAGCCCTCACAGCCTATTTGCTGCTGGAGAAGGATCTGTGTGAGGCCATGAGGGTCCTAATGCTCTCAGACGGCTCCATCGGCCTGTCAGTCAAAACACAACACACACACACAAACACACACACACCACAGATCACACACTCTCACAGCCTCAGCAGCCGGCCCACCACTGAGAGACGAGCAACTACACCTCCTTCTGTTACAAAGACATGTCTGAAAGAGAGAGAGAGAGAGAGAGAGAGAGAGAGAAGAACAAGAGAAGAAGGAAGAAAGAGATGTAGAATCTAAAAAAAACTGACAAAAATGGAAAGAGAGGGAGAGGAACAGTAATGAAGAAAGAATGTAGAGGACAGAAGGAAAGAGAGAGAGAGGGAAGTGAAATGAAAGAAACTGAAAGTGGCAGGAAAAGACAAGGAAGACAAACAGAAAAAGAGAAAAGGAGATAGAAAAGTTAGAGAAAAAGAAAGAAGTGAGCAGGGAGGGAAATAGAAAGAGAGATGTACAATGTGAAATAGAGAGAAGACAACAGAGAGGTAGAGTGATGAGAGAGAGAAACAAGAGACAATAAGAGAGAGAGAAACAAGTGAGGAGGGAGTGAAACAGAGAGAGAGAGTGAGAAGGAAAGGCAAGAGAAACACATGGGAAGGAAGAGAGAGGGAGGAAAAATGAGATAATACAAAAGGCTGAAATGAGAAAAAGAGGATGGGAGAGAGAAAATGAAGAAAGAGAGAGAGAAGAAAGTGAGAGAAGCAGAAAGAGGGATTCAGACAGAGAAAGACAGAGAGAGAGAGGAAGAGATGGAGAGAGAGAACAGAAGAAAACAGAGATAGAGGCAGAGAAATAAAAAGAGATCGAGAGAGAAAGAAAGAGAGAGGGAGGGAGGAGGGGAATGGAAAGAGAAACAGGTAAGGAGAGGAAGAGAGGAAAACAAGAGAGACTGAGAGACAGAGAGAAACAGGTGAGAAAGGGAGAGAAAGGGACTACAGTTAAAATACAGAAGCAGGAGAAAGAGTACATTATGTCTTTACCCCTCTCTTTCTCTCTCTCTCTCACACACACACACACACACACACACACACATACATATACACTCTCTTTCTCTCTCTCTCTCTCTCTCTCTCACACACACACACACACACACACACGCACACACACACACACACACACACACACACACACACATACACTCTCTTTCTATCTCTCTCTCTCTTTCTGGCAACTCAAATGTCAACAGCAGATAAACACAGGGGATGTTTGTTTCTGGTTTACCTGAACTGGAGCAGAGCTGATTGAAGTGAAACAAACTCCTGTTTTTTTGTTTACCGTCTCCCAGCAGGAAGTGTGCGGCTTCCTGACGGTTCTCTCTCTCTCTCTCTCCCTCTCTCTCTCTCTCTCTCTCTCTCTCTCTCTCTCTATCTCTCTGCCTGTCTCTGTCTGTCTCTCTCTCCTCCTATAGTAAAGTGCCAGTCTTAGAGACGCCACAGAAATGGAAAACGAGCCTGTCTCTGCTCGGCGATAACCCGTGCCCTTGCTCAAGGCTCTCTCACTGTATAATCTGGCTCAGATCTCCTCACTGAATCCGGCTTGTTTTGATAGAAAGGCCTGCGCGGGGCCACACCAGCTCAACATGTAAGGAACCTGTGGAGGGTCTGGTGAAAAACGTTAACCTATCTACACCCTTCCCCTTCACTTGCTGATGGTGTTTCTGTTTCTGCTACTGACAGCAGAGACCGACTCCGAGGCCTTCAAAGGTGAAGGGAAAGTTTGTTTTTAGCAGCTCGCATCCTGAAGGTTACACAAGTGGCCCTGCCTGCGTTTGACTGACAGAGAAGTTACATGAGACACACAAATGGTCTCTGTTTCTCAGAGCTCCTAAGACCAGACTGGAAACAATAGGCTTTTTATGGCACACTTCATTCAAAGTCCATGTAAGTCTAGAGTTGATGTTGTTTTACTGTACTATTAGGCTACGATCACATTGCCATGCTAAAGTGACTCAAATCTGATTTTTGTCAGGGCTGTGTGAACACGTCAAATCCGATCTTTTCAAATCTGTGTTCAGACTGCAGGCAGATCAGATTGGTTTCCCAAATCTCAAATCTTTTAAGATGACTGTCCTACACTGTTATTTGTGAGTGATCAGATCGGATTTGTGTGTCCAGACATCACCAATCTATCTGCATGAGTTGCTGTGGTAATGACATAGGCGTCAGTAACTACGTAGCCATGCTGATGACATGGCTTTCATATGTGGATGCAGGAGAGATGGAGGTGCGTCATTTTGCCCTCCAAACAATCACTCTGTCAAGTCAGAGTTCACAACTCTTTGGCGCTCTTCTTCAACCGCAGCACTTTCGGCACTCAGGATTTGTTGTCATTGTTGAGATTCGTTCACATCGAATTTCATGTGTTTTTTTTCCCTACTTGGCATGTGCTTTCATTCAGCGTTACTATGGCCGCAGAGGTGAAGTTAGAGCCAGTAAACAGTGGAGATGCAACTCGACTGACCCTTCTTCATCTCCATCCCGTTCCAATAATGAACAGCTGAAAGCGGAGCAGAGCTGATTATCTTGGCAGAAAAGACTCAAAAGGCTGATTTGGATGTGCACGTGTGGGTCAGGATGCCGGTTTGTTCGCATTAAAATGACAGATCTGAATCACTTACCGACATGAATGTGAACCAACATATTAGTGAGGTCGGATCTGAGCAATGAGGCTTGTAATGTGAATGTGGCTAAAGGCTGTGACTGCCAGCCCAAATCCAATTTTTGTCAAATCCAGATTGTATCCAGATTGATTTTTGCCAATCAGATCCAAACCACATTTGAAATTGGATTTTTACAGCTGTGTCTCAGTCTGGATGTTCTACACACTCAAATCAGAGTATTTTGTGTGATCAGAGTACTTGCCAAACAATGACAAGTGCTGGTATTCAAGAAGAGCTCTAAATAGTTGTGAACTCTGACTTCACGGAACGATTGTTTTCACAGCGAAATAATGTACCTCCCCGTCTCTCTGTCTATCTGCATATGAAAGCCACGTCATCAACATGGCTCATGCAGATAGATTGGTTATGTCTGGACCCACAAATCTAATTTGAATAATTACAAATGGCAGTGAGAATGGTCATCGGAAATGATCTCATCTAAAAAACAAATCCGATCTGGCTGCACTCTAATCACAGCCAAAACGAGTCAGATCTGATTTAAAACAAGATCGGAATTGACGTATTCACACAGCCCTGAAAAATGTGTCACATTAAGGCAAAAATTTGAGTCACTTCAGCCTGGTAATGTGAACGCAGCAACAGTTTCACAATTTCATTTGCGTTTTGGCTCACACTGTGAGGTTTGAGTCGACACAACTTTCTTTCTTGTGTTCATATGAAACAATAACAATCATATGGCAAAATATTAAGGATTCTTTTCTACAAAACATGACGGCACACACAATAATAACTGCTCATCAAATTTAAATCATAACTCCTCTTCCATTTATGAGTGCTGATATGATAAGGATCACTAGTTTAGAGTCCACACCTTCAACGGAATCTCTCTACTTGTTTGAGCTACAATTGAAAAATAGTTCATATCAAAAAATGACACCATATTTTGGTTAACACAAGAGAGCCGGGATCTGTTGAGACCAGAAGCATACTATGTCATATGCACAATAAGGTTTTGGATCATAAGGTCAAAACATAAGCATGATGTACTGCTACAGTGTCATTCTGAGTCTTAAAGACTGCATGTGTGTTCTGAATTCCCTGTTTCTGTGATGTCATGAGAACCAGCTCATTTACAGACATCCATCTCTTCAGCCTACAGCGGTTTAGCCCCGCCCACTCCACTACATTATAAGTAATGATTCAGTAGAGACTGCATTTTAAAAGAGGCAAGGTACACAGCAGCCAATCAGAGGAGAGCTCATTTAATTTTTTTAGTTTTAAAGGGATACAGAGCAGCCAATCAGAAGAGAGCTCATTTAATTCTATTCATTTTAAAGGGATACAGAGCAGCCAATCAGAGGAGAGCTCATTTAATTCTATTCATTTTAAAGGGATACAGAGCAGCCAATCAGAGGAGAGCTCATTTAATTCTATTCGTTTTAAAGGGATACAGAGCAGTTGGAAAATGGTCCTGTACAAATGAATGATGACTGTAAAACCGCACAATTATGTGATAAGTGGACCAAAAATGTAAGATACAAGCTGTTTACTGTGCTGTCCACCAGTGCTTTTCCAGCTGTGGTTTTGTAGGCTTCTCTTCTACGAGAGCAGAGCTACACGAAGATCATTTTAGGTCAAAAGGAGGAACTGTACCATTTCTGCACCACCACAGCTTGCAAAATGTGTTCCGGTTTGCATGAAGAGAGGTTATACTTTTTGTGTTGAACGTCGTGCAGATAATGACCAAAGGCCCTTGCAGTCGCAGCACTCTCTGTTTATGCCTGGTCGTTTCATGAGCATCAGGATTATATCCAGATAGACATAATCCTCATTAATTACTCAGGTGTAAATGTACCCATTACAGATTAAAGGTCTAAGATGCATTTCAGCCAGATCATATAAAAGCCCATTAATGCATCTCTCCAGTTCTAAAGAAAACACCAGTCGGGCTCATTTTTACACCTTGACGTTATTGACTCTGGCACTACGACACATTCTGTTTTAATGCATGTCGTCCATGACTGTGATGATTAGTACAAGCTCAATTCCCCTGCCTCAGAAACACTTAACACTTCTCCTATTCATTGCCTATAATTGTAAACTCTGTTTGTTTTTGTTGCTATCCGGGGTCGACCTGAAGAGGATGGGTTCCTCTTTTGAGTCTTGGTTCCCCTCTAGATTTCTTTCTCTTGCTCTGAGGGAGTTTTTCCTTGGCTTGCTCATTGGGGGCTTGGACCCGGATTCTCTGTAAAGCTGCTTTGTGACCATGTCTGTTGTAAAAAGCAGTATATGAATAAATTTGACTTGAAATTCGACTTGAACACAAGAGACTTATTCTAAATTGACACTATTTAGTAAACATCACTGTGTAACCAAATGATTAACAACATACAAAATTCTGTATTTACAAAGCGAGATGGTTTTCGGTTGCTGTGCACGAGCTGAGTTGAATTATATGCACAATACAGCAATCAGGTTTCAGTTTGTCTAGCCAGAGATGCATTTGACTACCAAATGAAAACGCATGTGTTTAAATGTTATCAGGTTACAATCCAGATACAGTACACAGGTCTGGATACACCCAACTAAATAGATGTTGTTGGTGATCTTAAAGACTCTACAGGCTTACACTTAACAACTCCAACTGATTCTGAAACAGTACATATCCTGATATACCACATACACTCTTGATGTACCACAGTATTATATTTCTAATATATATTTATCTCTTTTTCTGCACAGTGTAAAAGCTCTAGTTCTCCTTTCAGTTTAGTGGATATATATGATGGATAGACCAATATAATTGGCCCAAAACTGCTTAGAAATAAACCTTGTTCTATCAGCCTCCACTGTAGGCTAAAAAAGCTGTTTTATCCTCCTGTAAAGTTCCATATTGGAGGTTTTTAAGGTGGACTGCTTAATTCCATGAGTGCTATTTTATAGCTCCGGACATTGTTCTCTGTGCTGGCTTTTGTAGCTGTGTGAAGAAACAATACAATTTCAGCTTAGTATCGAAGCGACACTTGCACAAAACTATTCCATCCTCAGCACCACCCACAGCCTTCCCCTGCTGATGGAAGACACTGGCCACAAGCAGTTACAGGAGGCTCCTAGCGCTGCACCAGAAATCATATTTTGATGAACTCCTGCAGTTAGTCTATATAAATCCCGCAAGTGATTTTCTGCATAAAGTTTGTGTTGTTTGTTCCCTCGCCTAACCCCTGGCACTCATAGCAGTGGCTGAAAATGACTGTCCTAAAGGAGAGAATATGTGTGCATTATCATTTTTGACTCTGTGCCCGTTCTGCAGGCCAGAGGCACAACTTCATCTAAAAAGGACTCATCATCTCTGTTGGTAATGGGACTTATACGCATAGCAATTTCATGCTTTTAACTGATACGGGTTTTAAATAGCTCTGTAACTCCAGCATCAAACTGTAACATCAACGAAATGAACCTGGAAACCGTAGAGTGAGTAAAGGAACCGAGATGCTCATCTCTGAGGTACTGTGCAAAACCACAACAGGTGTGAAAGCCATCATGCAGTAGAAGCTATGCAGAACTGAAGAAAAGCAGACTGAACTTTGCTCCACTTGCTTTGCTTTGCTTTGCTGAAGCATATGCACTAAAATGAGAATATATTTGTCTTGGATAATATGATTAAATTAGATTAGATTAGAACTGTGCTTAGACACAAAGGGATTCGCAGAGCAGTTGGCAATGGATGCCTTGCTCAAGGGCACTTCAGTCAAGTCCTTCGTTTCAGGGAATTGAACCGGCAGCCTTCTGATCACAGGGCTGGTTCCCTAGGACAAGCCTCATTGCTCAAATCCAAATTTTCGCTCTGATCTCACCAACACGATGATTCACATTTGTGTGGGTAAGTGACTCAGATCCATCATTACTGTGAATAAACTGACATCCTGAAATGACCCGCATGCGCACATCAGCAGATCAGTATGTCACATGAAGGTGAACCACGTGCGTCACAAACAGCAAACTAACCAGCAGAACAAGTCTTTTCTGCCAGGATACTCAGCTCTGATCAGCTCTCAGGTGTTCATTATTGGAGCAGGATGAAGATGAAAAAGAGTCAGCTGTGTTGCATTTCCACTGTTTACTGGCTCTAACTTCACATTCGGCTCTGCTGCCACATTTACGCTGAATGAAATTCACATGAAATTCGATCTGAATGTTCACATACGTGTTGCATGCCCACAAAATGGATATGAATCCGATCTAGGATCACATATGCAAGTGATGTGAATAAAAAGAGATCAGACTTGACACGTCCACACAGCCCTGAAAAAATCAGGTCTGTGTCACTTCAACCTGGCAACGTGAACACAGTCTAATTCGCTAATTCACTAAAGTGAAGCTCTATTTATTATTGCCAAGAAGACACATACCTCAGAGGCTCTAGACTAGGCTCAGACTCTCAATGGAGAAACTTGAGATTCAATTCTGACTGTAGGCTCTGGAGACTTGCACCCCAAAAACTTAAGCCTTGACTCAGACTCGGAATGCCAGAGCTTCAAGACTGAACTTGCAAGACTTGATATTTAAGAATCAACTTAGACTCACGTCTTAGAGACTTGAGACTCGATTCATACCCCATAGATTTGAGACTAGACACTGACTTGCTCCTCTTAGATTCATGTCTTGACTCAGACCTAAACACCACAGGCCTGGAGACTCAACTCCCACCCTGGAGATATGTGACTCAAGACTTGACCTAGATTTGCACCCCAAAAACTTAAGCCTCAACTCGGACTCAGAATGCCATAGCCTCGGGACAGAACTCGCAACGTAGAGACCTGAGCTTTGAGAATCAACTCAAACTCACATCTTAGAGACCTTAGACTCAACTCATACACCATAGATTTGAGACTAGATACAGATTTGCATATCTATGACTCAAGTCTCAACTCAGACTCAAACACCAGAGCCTTGGGGGCTCAACTCGCACCCCAGAGATGCAAGACTCAATACTTGACATAGACTCACACCCCTGAGACTTGGGAATCCACAAGGACACACATCTCAGAGACTCTAGACTAGACTCAGACTCTCACCAAAGAGACTAGAGACTTAATTTAAGGACTTAATACTCTCACCACAGAGACTAGAGACTTGAGTTAAGGACTTAAGACATGACTCGTCCAGCACAGATTTGAGACTAGACTCAGGCTTGCATCTCTAAGACTCAAACAGCAGAGTCTTGGGGGCTCAACTTGCAACAAAGAGATATAAGACTCAAGACTTAACTTAGGCTCACAACCCAGAGACTTGAGAATCCACAAGGACACACATCTCAGAGACTCCAGACTAGACTCAGACTCTCACCATAGAGATCAGAGATTTGACTTAAGGACTTAAGACTAGACACAGACTTGCACCTCTAAGACTTGAATCTCAACTCAAGACCCAGACCCCTTGGGGAATCTTAGGAACTCGACTCTGAGACTCTCTGACTAGACATTATATAATATATAAAGATAAGAGTGAAGAGTGCTATAGTCATTCCTCCAAGTGATTATAGTGTCCAATGTCTGTTATGAGAGTCCATCATTGCTGTTATATTAAAATCTATCACTCATTTTATGGCATAACACCAGCTGCCCTGATATTGTGTGGACATTTCATAATGAATGTACCAATAGCAGCAAAACATCCAGATTTATTTAGAATAAATTCCTGTTACATTTCTGCACTTTCAAAAAACGACAGCACCTTTTAAAGCTCCCTTTTCTGATTTTTCAAATCATCTAGAATGAAAGATAATCTACAGGATGTAACGTGTGCCTTGTCTACTGAAGAGGTTCAGAGACCTATTAAAGAAAAGGCTGAACAGTAACGTTGAATACCTCCTAGTGGTGACTGATATGAAAGAAGCCTCTGGTTCCTGAACACCAGCACTAAGCACAAAGAGTTAAAGGCACTGTTCCTGCATGTGGCTGACCAGCGCTGTAACCCAGCCCTCCACCACCGGTTCGTTCCTCCTCTGCTTCCAACATACCGAGACGAGCACGCGCACATGTGAACGAACACACACATGCGTGCGCGCCTTCCTCAGGGACCCCTGTCTTTATTATCACAGCCCAGCAGCTTACTGTTTCCATGGCTTTGCGAGATGGATTAATCACACCATTTAATGTGTTTATTTCTCCCTGTCCAGGAGGCAGAGGAGGCGGGTGCGCTCTAACCGGCTTTGTGCACTCTTTAATTGGCATGAGAGGGGGCTTGCTGCGCAATGACCCCCCGAGTGAGGCGTAGCCACGAAGGTGTGTGTACCTCGCGCCGCACGATGGTGCCTGAGGCTCGGGGTGCTCCCTCACACGCTCCCTCAAATTTCCTAAAGTCTCTGCACTGATGTGCTAAATAAAATCCTCCCCGAATAAGAAGAGTGATAGAATGTCACATCTACAAATGGCTCCAATTCTGTTTCCAAGACAACGGCTGAGAATGCCCACTGAGCGCGTGCAGGAGAGCCCACTGTGAACAATTTTCCATTACACTTCTGTTGGAGTAGAGGAGTCCACGCCTCGAAATCACCTTGAATGACCACACATGAAAAAAGCCATAAGCATTACCAACATGTGGGGGGTTGGGAAGGGGGCGGGGCATATACAGAGCTCACACATATGTAGATGCATATATTCACTTATGCATGTATCCATAAGCTTGTAATAGCTTCATGAACATGAATAACAGCTGTGATTGGATTTGGCATGGACTGGACAAGTTTCTGGATGTAGGCCACATCAATGTTCAGCCACTCTTGCATCAAAGAATTGTGCTGTTGGGCCAGATTTGGTGGATACCTTCCCTGGCACAAACTTGGTGGGTAGGTTTGACATTGTGCGACATGCGAATGATTCCAGTTTCATGCTGGGTTGCACATGTGACGTAAGCAAGGACGGGCCTTATCGCTGTACCTGACTGACCCAACAGCCACGACTGCGGACATTCAGTGAGCAGCGATGCTCTCCATTAGTCATCCTGTTAGTGCCAGGGCCATCGGCAGACGGCTCGATGCAGGACTACATGCACACAGACCGTTTCCAACAACTGCCCTTAACACCATGCCAACATAGCGGGTCATCTTCAGTGATGAGTCCCGCTTTTGTCTTGGTGGAGACGACCAACGAATCCGTGTGTGGAGGCACCGTGGTCAGTGCCAAGATGAACAGTTTGTTGTCACACGTCACATGTCCAGAAGGCCTGGTGTCACTCCACCTCCACCCCTACCGCACAATGTGCAGGAACTGTGTGAGGATATTCAAGCTGCATGGGATGGATTATCACAGGACACCAATAAGTGACATCCGGCATGTTGCGTTAGCAACAAGTGAGAGACACTACTTCTGTATGTGTAGCTCAATAAATATTGCCCATATCAGTCTAAATTTATCATCATGTATTGTTCCTGGTAATCTTTATCTTCCTTCCCAATAGCACTGCAATCCCACACCTCCTTCTGGGTGCAGCTATTCCTTTGATGATGAGTGAATATCATTTTTTAATTATTTTTAATTTAACCTTTAGATTTTCTGCTTTTTTTGCTGACTCTAAACAAATGAATAACTTTTACTTAATGGCCACTTTGACTGAAAATGACTTACTGGAGAGTATTAATGAGTACTGAAACAATGATAATTGATATGACAAGTGATTCCAACTGTAGTGCACATCCACACACATGCAGAAGCGTGCAGAGAGATTCTAAAGGTGTGTTATACAACATTACTTGCTTGCAACCAGTACTGAACAAAGACATCACAGGCTCGTGCTTGGTCTTTATAAATCACAGTGAATCCGTGTTGAGCTCAATTCTTTTTTCACTCTGCCACGTTTGCTCCCTGGTCCATATTCCGGTCTGTTAATTGGCGCGCAATAAGCCCACTCCTTTCTACCCTTCCCGCCTGTACAGGATAATTATACCTGCATGTGTCTGATAGCTTTATTCGTAGGACAATCCTTCCAGTTATCCTCTTTGATCAGTTTGAGAAAAGGCACTTTTGGGCTGTCATCTCCATCTTTTTCCAAAGCCCCCCCTCTCACCCTCTCTCTTTCCCTCTCCTTCTCTCTTTTTCTCTCTCTCTGGTGCTTTGCTTGCAGACGGCGAGAGGGACGTGTGTTTGACAGCTCGGGGAGCCGAGAATAATCTGAATCTGACTGCAAGCTTTTAAAGATGTATAGAAAACGGCTCAGTCAGATGTTGCACCACTCAATTTCCAGTCTTTCACTGGAGGGAAAAAAATAAGGTGCCATGTAGAAGCAAAACTAATTTTTCCTTTTTCCCCAGCTTATGTTTAATTCATATGTGTAAAGCTGTTCCTACCCGTGTAGAAGCCAGGAAAAATAGTAATCTGGTCAAAAGTATGTTTTTCTTCCCAACAATTCCCAGTACAGTCTGCAGTATGATTGTAGCATGTGTTGAAAACGCCTTGTACTTATGTACTTTATCTCAAACCTCTGTTCTCCATCAGACTGCATCAGCGGTCTTAACTAACTAGATCCTACTCCAGTAGTACTTAAGTGGCTTGAAGCCCTCGAACATGAGCATGAACCCCTTGACAAATGATGCAAAGTACTGCAAGTATTCAGGTTTTCTGTCCTAGATTGCCAGTTACTTTCTAAACTTCTGATAACCTCATAACCTCATTATAGAGAGATAGGTAAGGGTCATTTGAATATATCTTGCCATGTTGTGCAACACTGCAACACACCATTGTATCTCTCAGCCTCATCGGTTTAACAGAACTCACTACAATACCCATCATGCATAATGTGAATATTTCATCTGCCACTGGGAACCCCTGTGGAGCCAACCAATCCTGAGCACGAGCCTAGCCACTGATCTATAAGATGATAATACATTTGATAATTTGGGCAATATTTATTGAGCTACACATACAGAAGTAGTGTCTCTCAGTAATGTTTGCTAAGACGTCTCGGCATGGAGTTGTAGAGGTTCCTAATGGTGTCCTGTGATAATCCATCCCATGCAGCTGGAATATTCTCACACAGTTCCTGCAGAGGTTTTGGTAGGGGTGGAGGTGGATTGACACCAGGCCTGCTGGATGTGTAACGCATGATACCATTCTGAGTCACTCCATGACAGCCTGGCACGACACCATTGCAGTCTTTGGTGACGCTGACATGGTGATAAGGACAGTCGTCGTAACGGTCTGCGTGCATGTAGTCCTGCATTGTGCAGCCGTCTGCCAATGGTGCAGGATGACTCATGGAGGGTATCACTGCTCACTGATTGTCCGCAACTGCTTACTTCATATGGACGGATGAACGTGAAACTTGAATCATTCGCATGTCTCACCATGTCAAACCTACCCACCAAGTTGCATTCCTGTTGGCTGATTCTGGTGCAGCTATTTGTGCAACTATTCTTTTGAGTCGATGAGTGTACCACCAAGCTAGCACTAGCTTAACTCTTACCCCGTTTGTCAAACAAATTCATAAACAAAAGAGTGATTCTATCTTGATTCAGCCCTAAAAATGGACAGCGCTGGCAGGTTTTTTACAGTTCAGTCATTCAGAGGGAACTTCAGCTTTTAGTATGTTGTACTCCTCATCTGACGAGCCATTTCTGTTGTTTGAGCAATCCGGTCTGTTCATTACTATAGTTATACAGCTGCAATATAATATCTGGCTCCCTAGCAATATTGTCGGTTGAATAAAGAACATTTCAGAACAGCCTCCAACTTCAAGAAACATCATACAAAGGGGGTTTTCCTAGCCTTTAAGCTCTTTCTACAGGCCCCCCTGAGGCCTTTCTGCTGGAGGAATGGAAATCAGCTCAGACATTTTTAAATGAAATACATTTGATTCAAACAATAAAAAAAAAGATCCTTTCAGTTTCCCTTCCCAGCAAATTCAACCAATCTCCTGACATGTATTTATACATATACATGGACAAAAAATATATGGTAGCACTTCCTATGAACCCAGTATTGATAATGCATTATAAATGCGTATAAGGCACTATATGGAATACACTATGTCGTGTCGTGCAGTAACAGGATGACTCATGGAGGACATCACTGCTCGCTGATTGTCGTGACTGTTGGGTCAGTCAGGTTCAGCGATAAGATAAGGCCCACCCTTGCTTACATGAGCCTGACAATGCTCATAAGCTTGTATAATTCCTTATAAGTAGTTCTACTGAGATAAAAGCATATAGTTTATATTATAATCATCTCGCGTGACTTGAGGCCTGTAATGACCAAGCGTAACACCATATAACATTAATGTCTTCAGTGTATAACGCTTCACTGTAAAACTACATGACACCTACATAGGCTTGTCCTGACAGCAGTGTTCATGAACGCTTATTCCAATAGCCCTCATCTGTCATAAAGGCTACATTAGCTAACTTTGGCGAACGTAAAGTTTATAGCATGATGGCTATTGAAGTAAGCCTTTACCAGCATTTATGTCAGCTGTCATGACAAGGTCATGTGGGTGGCATATAGCTTTTTGAGCAGTACCCTACAGTAAAGTGTAGTTCTTATGATCAGGTATTATAACGCATTATAGAACCTGACTGCATGAAATTACTGTATATATATTTGGTTTGTAAGTCTTACGCATGTATCTACTTAAGAGTAATTTTACAAGCTCATGCTCTGTTTTATAAGGTATTACGCATGGTGTATGAATGCATTTATAATGCTTTATGAATGCAGGATTCTTAGGAAGTGTTACCTTTAGGCAGGCATGATGCTAATTGATGGTCATAAGCTTTCATTACTTGTTAGCCACATTAGCCATGTAACTCCAGCCCAAAGCCGAAGAAGTCAGCACAGGACAAAATAAACACGTCTTCGCTGATCCACTACCTTTGAGGTAAGGAGGAAAACCATGTAAATCTGATCCTTAACAACACACTGAAACTCTCCGACGAGGCCTCTTTACATTCCTCCAAAAGTCTTCTTGAGGAAACAGCGAAAAAGTGCACTCGTCTTCACAGCTTCCACCGGTTTTATTTGCCCTCGTTCCTTCAGCCTAAGAGACGACACTTACACAAACCTGTGTCACACACTCCGCCTCAAATCCCGAGTGCAAAAACGTTAATGGCCTGTGGCTTTGAAGCAGCCCTTCCATGTGGAGGATGTTTAATAATAAAAAGGTAAAAGCGGAAAGGCTGATGAGAGAGAGGCCGTCCCACAGCTCCCCAGAGCCTCCGCTCTGCCGCAGCCAATAAGGAGAGAGGCTCCTGCTGCTCAGGGCATGGGCACGTTAAGAAGAACTCTACTCTTTTTTCTCCTTCTTGCCTACATATTGCTTCGGAAAACGGCCTCCTGAAGCTAAAGTTAAAGCTGCCCGTCCTGAAGCAACTGGACTCTCAGCCCTGTAGTTAAACCTGGGGGGGGCACTGTGTCCACTCAGGAGAACCATCGAGGCTGCCCGGTGACCTTCAGGGCGCGTTGGGCACAGGGCCGTGCCTCCAGACTGGCCAGGGCAGAATTGGACAATCAGCAGAAGCGCCCGCGGAGATCAAAGCTATTCCGACCCTCCATATGGAGAGTGGCTTTGAGAGACACTCCACTGGAAAGGCTCACAGGTAATGGAAGTTCTTACAGAGGCCTGGGGTGAGCAGAAATGAGGAACTGAGGATGAGGGGCAGATGAAAGACGGCCACCTGCTCTCCATGAGGGAGCACGGCCCTGCTCGTGGAGAGGGAAGTTTTTGATGAAAGTATTCCTTTTTCTTCTAAGCCCTACTGAACGTCGCTTGAGCTTTGGATACCATCATGTAACCATAACATCAAGCAGAAAAAGGACTGCTCGCTTAGTGAACCCCCCACCCCGTCCCTCGCCTAAAACTTCCAGACCTTATTAAGCCGACGTTGTGTTCTTGTGCATGCGCATGTACTACAGCTGGACCGTCTAGACTTCAAGGGGCTGTTCACTTGCTGACTCCCTCTCACGCATGGCAGGGGTTAGAGGCGGCTCATTTTTTTTCGAGGCTCCTTCAAGACTGTGATTTTAAGTGGCTCAGACAGCCCTTATCCACTCTCTACTGCTCTCCACCATCCGCTCAGAGGGGCTACTCATTCAAATAGCAATAATGGCCCATGTCAAACTCAAGTAGCGTAATCATATTTTTGGTTGAGATACAACAGAATAATGAGATAGAAACAGCCAAAGGAAGTTCTTCAGAGATGCTCGTCCACTCAGAGGAGGGAGGAGGGTATGCGGTAGACGGATGGAGGAGGGCATATGAAGCATTATAGGCCCCTAACAAATGGTGTGCTTACTTTGATAACTGCTTTGGCTCCGCTGACTCTGGACTTGAACCACTCAGCTGCATGATAAAGAAACGCATTTCAGCATGTCGGGAAAACTCCTCGGCGCCGGCCCTTCAGTCTGAGTGCAGAAAAGAATGGCAGGTCATTCATTAGCACTTTAATTACCTGGGAGGTAACAGGCCCTTTTAAGGAGCTAGCGTGGTTCAAGTCAGCAGCACGAGCCGACTGGCCCGTTTACAAGCCTGGCAGCTTTTCACACTTCTGTCTGAAACCATCTCATTCCAGTTAAGGGAGGCTGCAAAATGCGGAGGACGGCCGCGTTATTTTGTGGAGCGAGAGGGAGTTACGAAGTGACACTGACAGACAGGGCGCTGTTCGTGCCATAGCTACTGTAGCTTCTCCGGGGCGGCAGATGCCTGCTGCGGTTTCCTTCCACTCGTTTTAACACGTTTCATCCGACCAAGACGCAGTTTATCAAAAACTTCAAAGCTGCTGACAGGTTTATCCAAATCGGACTAATCCCTGTCCAAATCAGGGAAAGTTTCAGTTTAGGAAAACTTGGAATGCACAGACGTGTCAAAGGTACAATTACAAATCACAGGCTTATCAAAAAGGATTTAAACGATGATCAGAGGTTTGAAAGGAACATGCGGTAACAGGTTTTATGAATCCGGTATCCGTGATGTATTATAAGTGCATTCATAAAGACCTGTAAAGCATTCATAACGTTTTAAAATGCTTGACATAAGCCTTTGTAACTGTACATAAATCTTCATAATCACACACATAAACTAGCATAACATTGCATTATAAGGCTTCATAGCACAATGAGATATAATATATTAGAATGTATTTATCGATTTTTTTCTGTTCTTAACATTATTGTTGGGACGCGTATCATAAAGCTTGATTCATTCATTCACGTAGTGCATTAATTCATAGGGCTGATCAATAACATCATTTTACTTCAAGTCTATAAAGAAGGCTTATAAGTGCTCACTGTGGATCCTTATAAAGCATTATGCCAACAAACACAACATTAGTTATGAAGCTTTTTGATACCAGTTTCATCGATAAGGTTAATAACAAAATAATAAATACTTTATAATGCACTGTGTCACTTTATGTACTATGAAGCCTTATACTGTTGCATTATACCAGTTTATGTCTGTGTCAAGAACAAACGTACTTGGACACGTGCCAAGCTAAAAGTCAAAGAGTGTTTATTAGACAAGTTGATAATCAAAGTCAGCAGCAAATACAGAGCAATAATGGGCGAGGCTGAAGGAGAAGAGAGAGACAGGCAAGAGGGTCAGATAAACAGGCGACCAAACCAGAGGGAAAATCCAGGGGAGAAATCTAGAAAGCAAAAGGTGAGGTCAAAACCAGAATGAACAATCAGTACAGCGATCAAAACCAAAAGGGGGAATCCGAGAGAGAGAGAGAGAGAGGGAGAGAGAGAGAGAGAGAGAGAGAGAGAGAGAGAGAGTCAGAGAACGAAGAAGAGTCAAGCAAACAGAGTTTGGCAATACTTCGCAAAGACGATGTGTAAATGAGGGGTATATATATGGAAGGGGAAACGAGATGCAGGTGAAACAATCAGAATTCAGGTGAGCCAGGTCTAGGAAGTGGAGTGTGAATGGAGAGTTCGGGACATGTGGTCATGACGTCATCACGGGATGAACTCTGGGAGATGGAGTCCGGGAGATCGGAGGCAGCGGGGAAACCCGGAAGCGTGACAGTCTGTGATTATAATTGCTTATGCACAGACATAAAGGCTTATGTCTGGTATTATAAAGCATTAGAAAGACTTTATAGATCTTTATGCATGCACTTTTAATGCATTACGAATACCTGATTCATAGAATCATGTTACCGAATATGCTTTTGAATTCAAAGCTCTCAGATCATGTCTGTACACTCTGCCACATCCAGTCCAGCCCTGCCCCGTCGTTCTTTGGTTTTTATCAGTTTCTGCCTTTGTTTTTCCTCCCATGTCCTTCTGTTTATTTTGACCTATAGCCCCTCCCTGTCTCCGCCCCCTTGTCATGCCCCTCACCTATACCTAGTTTGTGGCCTCCTAGGTGTTCACTGTCAGCGCTTGTGTATTTATACCCCTAGTTGTTCACCTTATCTGCCTGTAGGTTTTTGCCATTGCTCTGTATGTTATTTTGGTTTCTCTGTAGTCTTTTTATAGTCCTTTTTCCCCTCTACATTCTAGCATCCTTGTTTTTCCCACGTTCTTTCTTTGTTTGTTACTTTTGTGAATTGCTTTGGTTTCTTTATAATGGATCACATTAAACAGCTGCTGTAATCTGAGCTGCACTTGCATCCTGCCTCTTCATCCCCTTCCGCAATACAAAAACGGCAATAAAGAAACACTTTGGATGGTCCGAGTGAGGGTCGTGTAAAGGTTACACTCTTTAAAAGGGCCATAGAGGAAGCACTTTTGGAGATGTTCAATGGAAAGTTCTTTAAAGATCTGTTTTGTAATGAGATGTGTCAGAGAAGTCTGAAGAATTTTTCACAAAATGGAATAGTTCTAAACCAAGGCCATAGAGAACCTAGAACCTACAACAGAGATGGAGAAAACCTTTACAGGAGAAAGAATCAATATTGTTCAGACTGTGTTTGATGTAAGAGAAAGAACCTTCAGTAAGTGTCACTGCAGTGCTGAGAATGATCCACCACCCACATAATACCTGCTCTGTGGTGGTCCTGTGGGGGTCCAGACCATTGAAAAAGGGGTGATGGGGGGCTAACAAAGTATACAGAGAAACAGATGAACTACAGTCTGTAATTGTAGAACTACAGTGGACATCTATGTGGTAAGTGGATAAAGAGTGTAGATACACTGAGGTGGTCATAATGTTACGACTGATCGGTGTACAAATGCAGACATAAACACATCAATACATATGACCAACAATCTGGTTCATTCAAAGTACTTCTCTATTTATCCTGAAGAGAGCTGGCTCATTTTGTGGACTCAGCCTAAGTAAACATCTTAATGTAGCACAGTGAGAGCATTAATCATCGATAGGCAGCAACTCACGAGGCTCACAGTTATCTGGGGACAGAGCGCTAGCCCACCACAGAGGTTTCCCCTGCAGATGCAGAGAAGCACCTGCTCTTCCTCGAAGTGTCGACACCAAGTCCGAAAACTGTTTTAAGGTCAGAAGGTAAACATGTGATCCAGTACCATCTGACAGATAAAGTAAATAAATAAACAAACAAACATATAAACAGCAGAGGAAAAAAGGAGCCCTTGATCCAATGAACCAATCAATCGCGTTTAAAAAATGGGGAAGTGACCTTGTTCAGGTGGAGATCAATCTCTAAAGATGATCTGATTTTAGCTGTATTGGTACAAAGCCCAGAGAGACGGTTCAGAGATGCTTTTAGTTGATAGCTGTAATGAGCTCTAAAGGACAGCGCTGACATTTCTAGCTAATAACCTTTAACTAGTGGGCAGCACAGTGGCGCACTGGGTAGCCCTGTCACCTCACAACAAGAAGGGTCTGGGTTTAATTCCTGGCCAGGGTCTTAAGGGTCCTTTCTGTGTGGAGTTTGCATGTTCTCCCCGTGTCCGGGTGCTCCTGTGCCTCCCATAGTCCAAAGACATGTAATCAGGTGAACTGGAGATGCTAAATTGCCCCTACGTATGAGTGTGTGAACGTGTATGTCTGTGTGTCTGCCCTGCGATAGATTGGCTGCCTGTTCAGGGTGTTTCCTGCCTTCTCCCCATTGAACTCCATGATAGACCTCAGCACCCCCAGTGACCCACAATGATAAAGCAGGTCAGAAGATGAGTGAGTGAGCGAGTGAGCGAGTAGTCTGGAGTGGTGGTGCAACGGTTAGCGCTGTTGCCTCACAGCAAGAAGGTCCTGGGTTTAATTCCTGGCTAGGGTGTCTAGTGGAGTTTCCATGTTCTCCCTGTGTCTGTGTGGGTTTCCTCCAGGTGCTGGAGATGCTAAATCGCCCCTAAGTGTGAGTGTGTGTGTGTGTCTGCCCTGCGAAGGATTGGCAGCCTATCCAGGGTCTGCCCAACAAGCACTGGGACAGGCTTTAGCACTCCTCACGACCCAGATGGATAAAGTGGGTTAGAAGATGAGTGAGTGAGAGACTAGTCTGACGTGCAGTAAACACATTCAGACACTTCTGCACTGAAAGGAAGAAGCCATGTTTAAAGACGATCTACTTCAGGTCAAGCGCACATGTATGCATTTTATGTGCGACAGCATGCGACACGAAAGCCGTAAATGCTGGCGATGTCTTTTAATTCCCCACTTTATTCCATACATGAGAAGTTCTTTGAATCCCGGGTATGATTATAATCTTCCTGGTGGACATCAAACACATAAAATCTGGTGTCTTATGTGCAGCATCAAAACGCCTGCAGGAAATTAAAGGAACAGCGCTTAGATGGAGAAATAAATATAGCACAGCAAATCTGCCAAATGCACGGAACACAGGAGCGTCATGCTTGTTTTAACGCACCTCCCTGCTCCAAAGGCAGGGCAATAATGAAACAAGCAGCAGGTAAACGACATTTTCCAGTTATTTATTTATTTATTTATTTATTTATTTTTCTTATCATACATGCTTATCTAGCAGCTCCAGGGAGATTGGGGCCAGTGTTATGTGGAACACTGCGGAACAACTGCTCCCTCTCAGATGGGGCTTTGCGAGTGTGGCTTCTGATGGACGTATCGGCTCGTCTTTATTAGCCTTGAGCCCGGAGAGAGAGAGAGAGAGAGAGAGAGAACCCCCCCCCCCCACTTCCAGCCCAGCAGCCGGCCGCTATCTCCCTCAGACAGCGCACCGTGGCCCTCTCCGTGGCCCTATTTAAAAGACACTTATATTTTCGCTTCGAGGAACACGCTACGCCGCTACGCCAGGAGATCTCTGATAGCCACACACCCCCGAAAAAAAAAGAAAGAGAAGAAAAAAAAAAAGCTTCTCATTAGAATTCCTGCAAGGTGAATGTACGCCAGCGGAGTCCAGTATAACTGTCATGGCAACTACATTCAGCACCAAGATCCCAAAGGAATCACTCGCACCCCCCCCGCCACTATCCGTACCCTCATCTAAGCCGCAGATTAAAAGAAAGTGAGGGAAATTCCTACTGGGGATCTAACATTAAAGAAAGAGTTCTGTGAAAAATCTAATTTACACAATTTCCTCCCACTTGGCTCAAATGTAGTCGATCGGCAAAGACATGTTTGGTGTTTCGAGGATTCTTTAGCTTTGCAATGGAGCTTCAAGGCTAACGAATGGGTGTAAAGTGCTGGGGACTGAGCACTTTTACGGCTAAACCACACTCTAAAGGCTGTTTAAATAGCGACAATGCTTGGAAATAAAAGAGCAGCACTGTAGCTGCACTGCAGGGAAGGTAAGTGGATTTCTCAATGCATATTAAGGATAATAGAAATCAGTGTGGCTCTTATTAAACACTTCCAGTGTTAACTGAGCTAGTTTGTGAACCGCTTTCCGTTCCTGTGCTTTGCTGCTTACACTAAACAGTTTATGGTTGGTCATGTCCGTCTTGCCATATACACCATATACAGTATACGGCCAAAAGTATGTGGACATCATGCCTATATGATACCTATATGAGCTTCCCCTATATGGTCATCCCATTCCAAAACCATGGGCATAAACATGGAGCTGCCCCACTTTGCAGCTATAACAACCTCCACTCTTCTGGGAAGTCCTTTCACAGGATTTTGGAGTGTGTCTATAGGAATCTGTGCCCATTCGGTCAAAAGAGCATGTGAGGTCAGGCATTGATGTTCGACAAGAATGTCTGGTTTGTAATTGAGCTTCCAGTTAATCTCAAATGTGCAATTGGATTGAGATCAGGGCTCTGTGCAGGCCACTGGAATTCTTCTATACCAAACTCATCAAATCATGTCTTTATGGACTTTCCTTTGTGCACAGGGACTCAGTCAAGCTAGAACAGGAAATAGCCTTCCCAAAACTGCTGCACAGAGTTGGAAGTCAATCTCTCTGTGTACATTATCTTTCCTCCAACACACTTTACAGTTAGCACCACTGGCATAAGAATTACTTGTTCAAAAGAGCTTTTTTGTCTAAACAATCAAGTTTTGAGAAAACATCACGGTCACCTTTGCTTGGCATGGTGGCGGCCGAGACGACAGAGCAGCAAACAGAACTTTTACACAAAGGCAAAAAGAATGAGAATCTCTGAAAACAGATCAAACTGAGACTACGAATTGAAGTACAAGCCTCTGTGGAAGTATGCAGAGGTTCAGCTTCTGAATGAAGTGACGATTCTCCTTGTGCTATGTTCATTTTTCCAGAATGGACATTAGCCCAGGGTCACCATGTGTCCATTCTGCTGGGAGCAAAGATTTTGATCTTAATTCCACTTAAAGACATTCAGCCTGTTTGTATTGTGCTTAAGTTTGGTCCAGCATCAGCTCAAACTCAGCTGAGACCCCAGCTGCCAGTGAAATCACTAGCAATGAGGTGGAGAAAAGTTCTCCTTTTGCTTTCCCAGAGTTCACTCGGTTGGCACTACACATTCCAGTAGGTAGCATTCTCCTGGCATCTGCTAACCCCAGAGTCATCCAATAGACTACCAGACAGTGAAGCGTGATTCATCACTCCAGAGAACACGTTTCCTTTGCTCCGGTGTCCAATGGTGGTGCCTTACACCACTCCAGCAGCCGCTTGGCATTGTGTACAGTGACCCTAGGCTTGTGTGCAGCTGTTCAACCATGGAAACCCATTTCATGAAAATCCAAACACACAGGTCTTGTGCTGAAGTTGCTTCCAGAGGCAGTTTGGAACGTTGTGAGTGATGCAACAAAGGATATGTGGTTTTTACGCACAACATGCTTCAGGACTCGGTAGCCTTGCTCTACAATCTTGCATGGTCTACTGGTTTGAGGGCTGACTTGTGGCAAAAGGTCTACTGCCACTGTTTGTCTATGGAGATTGCACAGCTATGTGCCATGTACCTGTTTGCAATGGGTGTGGCTGGACAAGGTCTGGACCAAACTGTTTCAAACTGTTCTGGACCAGGTCAGGTGCTTCCATTCCAGCAACCACAGTATTAGTCTTAGCGTGATTCAATCTAGCATTGGCCCACTTTAGCACCAAAACATCCACAATATAGTGCAATGGAGATCTTAAGTGCATGCTCAGTTCTGCACGAAATTTCCACATTGCTTTCTTCCCTGCCGTCAAAGAAACCATTACTATTTTCTCTCAACAGAGTTTTGAGTTAAGTACTGAATCAAGCCAGAAACAGGCCGGGATGTAAAGAAAGATCCCCTTTTTAAAAGAAAAGAGAGCAGGGAAGCTGTTATTTCCCAGAGATGTTACACTGGGGGGCACTGCCAAAAAACATGAATAAATGTTCAGAGAGCATCTGAAGAGCATTTAGAACAAAGTTCATCAGTGGAGAGTTTCATGTGGAATACCGATGAGGGGCTGTATAAAATCTAATTGTGTGCTAATTTAAGTGTATCAGCGGATGAGCACATTTTTAGAAATAAGGTCCTGGCTCCAAATTTGTGACACACCAAACACACAGAGAAATACATGTGTTATAAACAGTGGATACCACACCTCGGGATACAGCTGTAACTTGGAAACAGCTAAGCAAAGGATGTGTTTCTAGAGGGGTGTCCCATGGGAGCCCATATACCCGCAGTGCATGCGAAATAGGAGAAGTCTGGGATGGAACAGGAACTTTACAGCGTTTGTAGACTCAATATACAGTATAGTATAAATAATATTGTGCCCCAATATAAAAAAACAATAACAGCTTATCCTAGAGTACCCTGAATAGATGCATCTAATACTGTCTATGCATCTAATTAATATCCTATTTTCAGGCAACACAACCAACTGCACTGACCTCTCAGTCGACTTCATCTGCTCTTTTAATTGTATCGGTACATACGCAATAACAGAAATGCTTGTATTATTGTCGCATACCCGTCCACGTGTTATGTATCAATGTATCATGCAACTATTATGCACTATACTTTCAAAAAGTGGTGGGAATAAAACTGGGCATTTCAAAAAGTGGTCCCCAGTGTACCTAGCATAAATGATGTCTATGGGCTAACACAGCTTGGAAGCAATGGAACTCCATACAATAACAATTAGCATCATACTTAATTATCACACATTTGCCTTAAACGTGTTGAGTTGTTAAGTAATATCAAATATGATATTGCTTATCTGCCTGCTGACACTGTACAACATACTGTAATCTCTAAGCATGGACAAGAGAATGCCACCTAAAACAGTCGAAGCAGCTATACTGAAGCCAACATTTTGCCCAAACCTTTTTTGTATCTGCTCTTCTCCGATCTTAACTACATTTCTATTGTTGCGTTTATTAGATACTGTATATTTTATTTATTAATAGTTATTTATGTAGTCTATTTAGTTATTTATTTAGTCACATCCTACCTTTTAGAATAACACACGCATAAATAGTAATAAAAGTCACGTTTCAATTTTAAAACTGATTAAACAAATGAATAATTCTCACGCCGGACAAAGTCAGATTGACGCACGCTGAGCTAAAATCAAGGCTGGGTTTATTTAACAGATTGGCAATGTGGTTCAACAACAAAATCCAGGCAATCAAAGTGCAAGGGTCAGGTAGAGACAAATAACAGGAGACAGGCGAGAGTCGAAATACCAAAAAGACAGTAAATGAGGGCAAGGCAAGACAAGACCAGAGGAAAAACAGAGAAGAGAAAGCCAGAGATCAGAACATGGTCACAAAGCCAGAAAGTCAGAACAGAGTCAACAAGGGATACACGCTCGGTACGCTAAAAAATGTGGCAATGCTTCGCAATGGGTCAGTTTGAGACAGGAGTATTTAATTTGAGACAGGTGTAATCAATACTCGAGAGAATCCGATCTAGGAAATGGGACAAGATTGGTGGGTAAGGGACATGTGACTGTGACGTCACCGGGTAGGGGGTTCTGGGAGATGGAGTTCCAGGAGGCAGAGAAGAAACCCGGAAGCGTGACAATATTAAGTGCTTATCAGCCAGAACTATCTTCTGACTGAGCTTGCACGCTCAGGAAAAAGCCCTAGTGCAGCCAACAATAAAGGAAGCCATATGCATCTTTTATACAGTGATAGGAAACATGGAAGGACAGAGAGGGCACCGACTCCACATGCCGAACCATTATGATCAATGTGGACATGAACACTGACCAACTACGGTGGGGTCTGGGATTGCCTTCTCACCGAAACCATTGTTGTTAACAGAAGACAATCGATTCATACAGAATGGATTACGCATTTAAATTTCAGTCAAATTGACCCCTGAGAGTTGAGTCAGTCACTGCTGCTGTCCTCGCAAACCTGAACAGACAGACAGATGGCCAGGCAGGAGCTGTACCACCCCTAACCAGATGTAAAATATGTCCTTATTTAGCCTCATGTATGTGTGTTTGGTTTATGTGTGTGTGGTTTGCGTTTATGAAGCACTCTCAGTAAGTAGCGTGGCACGCCAGCCAGCCAGACTTCTTTAGTGTAGCAGCTGGGGGAGCAGCCACAGGCAGAGGGCAGCACTCTGCTAACCCATTCGTCCACTCCAGGGGGAACCAATGTGATTACTGCATTACCCTCTGGCAACCCAGCCTGCATTCGGAGCCTGCCCTCCACCAGCTCGCTCCCTTTGAATCAGAAACAAGCCTGTGGAGAAGCACAGCGCCAGACGGTAAACTAACGAAAAAAACGAATTAGATTTCAATGAAAAGAAACAGCTAAGCAGACTGAAGAAAGCTCCGCTGCGATCCGTGCACCCTTTTATTCTAAGCAGTCTCATAGATGAGACAACAAACGTACAGAAAACGAAACACATATGACACAAAACATTCCCTACATAAGAACCTAGTTCTGTTTAAACTGAGGGGCTGAATATATTATATATGAATGATGTAGTCATGATTATATGGCCAATAACTAAAACACTGACATCTGTGTGTTCTGGTGCAAGTACACTGGTGCACTATGGCTGTTGATTATTGGTCTTGTATTGTTTCTGTATATGTGATATGATCTGTATATGGTGATATATCCGTGCTGACCGACGAGCAACTGTATCCACCAAGACAGCAGCTGAGAGTGAGAGTGACCAGCCACGTGAGTGACACTACACTGGCAAATACATAGCTTCACAAAGCCCAAAGTACACGCCAGAGGGAGAATCTCTCTCCCATAGAAACCACTTTCTTAGCTGCCTGAAACGCTTTGCTGGAAGTTTCAGCCCTTTTCTCTGTTACAAGGTGACATCATCTTGAAAACAAACCCTGCCTACTAGCAAGCCTGGAGCGTCAAACACAACGCACAGGGAGCTGAAATGGCAAAAACTGACCACTCTGAAGCTGACTTATGGCAGAACAACGCCATTGCTAGAACAGCCTGAGCAGTGTGGGGAGCGGAACTTATAGCAGGTTGCCAATCTGATGGCTGACCAATCAGAACAGAGTGCCTGAGCTGACCAATCAGAGGACAGTGGGCTCATCAGAAGGCAGGGCTTAAAGTCACTCTAACAGAGCGGTTTAGGGTGAATACTGATGTACAATATAAGACAAATACTGTGTTTTGGGAAAACTGAAGCATGTAAATCTATTCTAGTAGACCCAAAAACACAATTCTGAACACTGAAAACGAGCATATAAGCATAATGAGCCTAATAACGCGCACATCTGAATTAAGGACTATTCACTATTCATTCGGTGTGACAGTTTGCGTGTATGCAGGAGCAATCCCACTCCGTCAACACTGACATGACTCCCAGAAGCCGCATTTCAGTTAACCATTAGGTTCTTTTTGAACGGCAAGCACATTACCGCTTCGGCTGCCACATTGTGCTTTCATTAAGCTCAGTGTGTCGGCGGGAGGAAGGGAAAAAAGGAGCTACTTTAAGGGATTTATGCACTCCGAGCTTCTATGGGCAGGCAATAAAACTGCAGGCCAGTGATACCTCCTTTCACAGTGCTGCAAAAAGGAAATGTAATTACCTTGATACGGTGGCAAAAGAAAAGGGCAAACTCTCAATATGCAGTAAATGCACTCACGCTGAGAGCAGGCAAGGCTAATTGTGCAGCTGATCTGTACGAGTTTCTCTCTCTCTCTCTCTCTCACTCTCACTCACTCATTCGCTCGTCCCGGTCGTGAAGGAGTACCCACTCCAGGCTCGCACCTGTCTGGCCTGCAACCTGCCAAGGCTGGAGACTCCCGAGCCTGGACGGCACCAAAGACTCGGCAGGCGATTCCCCTTTTGCGGAAAACAGAGGTACGACAACCCGTTTGAGAGGTACTCGCTGTAACCTCTTCGCTGGCTTCAGGCAATCACATTGTGCAGTCATTTGCATGAATATTTTGGAGGAGCTGGAAAAAGCCATCATTGGTTAATAGGAGTGAGGAAAGTGCTACAGAAGTTTAATTTAAGAATGCTAATTAATTCACTTATTCATCAGCCTTCATTTCGGCTGATTAAAGAGACTCGGAAGACAGAGGCAGAGCACGCGGCGACTTTTTTTTGGGGAGGGGGGTCTTCGGGTAAACTGCCACTAATCTTTTACAGTCGAGTGCTGCAATGTCGAGAGATATATAATTACGTTTCTCTTTGATAAGGGCAAGTGCTTTCATATTCTGCCTCTCAAGCTATTCTCTACGGTTTACTCAATTTCAAAAGTAATAGAGGCAAAGTGACGGAGACAAACGCGCCTACTTTAGGCCTGAGATCTTTAATAAAACAGAGGTAACCAAAGCTGACCTTGAAAGAACACGACAACTAGCTTACTTGTCCAAACTTCCGTTTATTGATGTTCTAAATTAAGGTGGACAAAAAGAAGACAATACACTCATCATCCAAACAAAAAGAAGGAAGTGTGGGATTGCGATGCAATTGGGAGGGAAGATAAAGGTTACCAAGAACAATAAATGATGATACATTTAGACTGATATGATCAATAATTATTGAGCCACACATACAGAAATAGTGTCTCTCAGTATGGCGTCGGGCCACCATGTCTGCTAACACAACATGCCAGGCGTCTCGGCATGGAGTTGCAGAGGCTCCTAATGGTGTCCTGTGATAATCCATCCCATGCAGCTTGAATATTCTCACACAGTTCCTGCAGATTTTGTAGCAGGGGTGGAGGTGGAGCGACACCAGGCCTTCTGGACACATGACGTGCGACAACAAGCCATTCATCTTGCTGCTGACCACGGTGCCTCCACACACGGATTCGTTGGATGTCCCCGCCAAGACAAAAGCAGGACTCTTCACTGAAGAACTCCATGACTCCATGACAGTCTGGCACGACACCATTGCAGTCTCTGGCGACGCTGATGTGGGGTTAAGAGCAGGCGTCGTAACAGTCTGCATGCATGTAGTCCTGCGTCGTGCAGCCGTCTGCCAATGGTGCTGGCACTAACAGGATGACTCATGGAGGACATCAGCATGGCTGTTGGGTCAGTCAGGTAAAGCGATAAGGCCCATCCTTGCTTACATCACATGCCCAGTTGTGGGTGAAACTCACACAATGTCAAACCTGCCCACCAAGTTTCATTCCTGTGGGCTGATTCTTTCTGGGTGCAACTATTTGTGCAACTACTCTTCTGACAATAAGTATGATTACCCTTTAGTAATTTCTCTAAACTGCTTTGCTAAAGCCTGCTGTATGAGTGGACATACGACCGCGCGGTTCCAGGAGCGCTCGAGACGAGACAATGCGAAAGCAGAGGCTGCTGGGCGAGCCTCCTCGTAGTTACTAAAGCACTGCAAGAATGCGTGCAGCAGGTATTTATGGAAAGGCGATGACAGATAGTTGCTCTGGAAACAGTGACAACAAAAGAGAAGGAGAGCGGAGAAGAGGAGAAGACGTGGAAAAAGCGAGGGAGAGAGAGTGAGAGAGAGAGAGAGAGAGAGAGAGAGAGAGAGAGAGAAAAAAAAAAGAAAAAAGAAAAAAAAAAAGCCCAACTGCAGGCGCTGCTCAAGGTGCGATGGTACCAGCTCTGCGTACCCCCGTCGCCATGGCAACAAGCGGCAGCGGGGAGAGATGACGGTGTTAACATTCATTCAGAGAGGCGGCACACGTCCATAAATCTCCCGCACATAAAGAGGCACCAGCCTCTCCGCTAATGGTGCGAAGCCTGCAGGGTGCTCCATTGTTCTGCTATAATTATGACAAAAAGGACAGGACAAGGGTGTTGCTCTTTCCTTCACAAAGAGGCGCAAACATACGCACGCGCCAGCACATTTCAATGGAGGCTTCGGCTGGTCTCAAGGTGCGCATGAAGAGCCGATCTGACAACACACACGCACGCACACACACAAAGTCGTGCGTGCCCCTCTGAAGGAGGCACCAGAGGCAAGCGTTCTCATTTATCACTTTGTTGTGATAATCTGTCCTAAACACAGCCCTGGGCTTGCAGATAAACTCTGAACACAACAGTCGAGCTGGGCCTCGTATCTCTCGCTCTTTCCACTTTTCTTTCACTCCTTTCTTTCCACCCCCCCGCAATCTCTCCATCCCGCCCTGCCGTTGGCTGGCATGCTGGGTTAGCAGCAGCAGCAGCAGCAGCAGCACCATGTCGGTGGAGAGAGAGGAGTGCGAAGGTGGGTGGAGGGGGGCAAAAAAAAACAAGATGGCACGGTGGCGTGAAGGTTATGACTTTGAGTGTGCTTCTTTGGTGCTGGCTGGGGACCTATAAACACACACACAAAGGCTGAATGGCCATGGGAGTGCCAGGAGGAGCCTTTCTAGCACTAACTCAGACAGTCAGAAGTTGTGTTTGAGACTTCTGCACATACGCTGCTGGGCACCAAAAAAGAAAGAAAGAAATAGGACAGGCCTGAAGTAAGCTGCCCGGACAAAAGTAAATGAGTCACCTTGCATGTTTAAGGTGGTAGTAATTTCAGGCTCCTGCAGATGGCGCTGCAAGAGGACGACGGGGCTGTAAATACCTGCGGGGTGTGAGTGACGGGATTCCTAGATTGAGAAGGTGCGTTTCAGTCACAGGTGACTTGTTTTTTTGTGAGCTCATACACAGCTAAATTATACTGCCTAAAGTATTCACTCACCTATTCACATCATTGAATTCAGATGTTCCAATCACTTCCATGACCACAGGTGTATAAAACCAAGCAGCTAGGCATGCAGACTGCTTCAACAGACATTAGTGAAAGCATGGGTCGCTCTCAGGAGCTCGGTGAATTTCAGCGTGGTACCGTGATAGCATGCCACCTGTGCAGCAAGTCCAGTCGTGAAATTTCCTCACTACTAAATATTCCACATTCAACTGTCAGTGGTGTTATAACAAAGTGGAAGCGATTGTGAACGACAGCAACTCAGCCACAAAGTGGTAGGCTACGTAAAATGACGGAGTGGGGTCAGCAGACGCTGAGGCACATAGTGGGCAGAGGTCGCCAACAGACCTCCAAACTTGTGGCGTTCAGATTAGCTCAAGAACAGTACGTAGAGAGCTTCATGGAATGGGTTTCCATGGCCCAGCAGCTGCATCCAAGTCTTACATCACCAAACTGTTGAATGCAATGACTCACGCTTCTCCGTCTGGAAATCCAATGGACGAGTTTGGGTTTGGCGTTTGCCAGGAGAATGGCACTTGTCTGACTGCATTGTGTGAGTAAAGTTTGGTGGACGGGGGATTATGGTGTGGGGGTGTTGTTCAGGAGTTGGGCTCGGCCCCTTAGTTCCACTGAAAGGAACTCTTAATGCTTCAGCAGACCAAGAGATTCTGGGCAATCTCATGCTCCCAACTTTGTGGGAACAGTTTGGGGACGGCCCCTTCCTGTTCCAACATGACTGCGCACCAGTCCACAAAGCAAGGTCCATAAAGACACGGATGAGCGAGTCTGGTGTGAAAGAACTTGACTGGCCTGCACAGAGTCCTGACCTCAACCCGATAGAACACCTTTGGGATGAATTAGGGCGGAGACTGCGAGCCAGGCCTTCTCGTCCAACAACGGTGTCTGACCTCACAAATGTGCTTCTGGAAGAATGGTCAAAAATTCCCATAAACACATTCCTAAACCTTGTGGAAAGCCTTCCCAGAAGAGTTGAAGCTGTTGTAGCTGTAAAGGGTGGGCCGACATCATATTAAACCCTATGGACTAAGAATGGGATGTCACTGAAGTTCATATGCGAGTGAAGACAGACGAGCGAATACTTTTGGCAATACAGTGTACTTCATTCTCAATGAAGTTCTAAGGAGTTTTTCCACCTGGACTGCTTTTTAGAATGAGACACAATACAGGGCAGCCAATCAGAGCAGACCACATTTACATATATCAGTTTTGAAAGGCACACAAACCAAAACAGCCTATTCAGTTTAATCCTTGTGCAGCACCATCTGCAGGAGTCTGAAGTTACTACCACCTTAAACATGCAATGTGACTCATTTTTTGTCCAGATGAGCATATGCAAATGCACTTATCTGTGACATCACAAGGACATCAAATAAAAACCAGGCTGTTTTTGCAGCCAAGTTTCAATATCTACACTAGGGCGCGTCACTTTTTGAAACTAGCGATATTTACACTCTTATGTCAACTCACTAATTTAGGAGGAAAATATTGTTTTTCATGATATGGGCCCTTTAAAATATGTAACTAATTCAAAACTGAACTACAGTCCATTAGGTCTGCCATACAATGCTGTTTAAAATGCTAAGCTGTACTGCTGTTCAATGCTAAGCTGTACTGCACTTTAGTAGCTAATAAAGACAGAGGCAGGTTGGAAACGCTGTCACCATGTTAATGTAACCCCAATTAAGCAAGATGCGACATCCCCATGTGACCTTTCACAAATATACCACATAAAAGATCATGTGAAATGAACGACCCACTCCACATTTTAACAGATCCCTCAAATTTCTCATTAGACAAAATGGGATCACTGCCAGCATACAGTAAAGCTAGACCACCCTCGCAGCCGCAGTTACTGGGGGATGCATTTGTGGGCGGGGTATGATTAGCTCAGCCACTAATTCAACTTTAATGATCGCCAACAAACAGCATGCATCTCTGTCCTCTATTTCTGCTGATATACACAGAGCTTTTGTGAGCCGAGGCAGAGATGTGTGTGGTAACAGAGCCGTGCTGCTCTCAGCAGTAACTGCACCACGCCATCATATCCTAACTGCAGAGGATGACTCACAGCCACCACAGCATTAAATCTCCACACGCGCGCGCACAGTCCCCAGCGTGAGGAGGCCCACGTCACACCTCCGAGAGGTTCCAGGGTTTCTCCTCGCACAGAGGGAAGAGACAGCATGCCCTCTCACTGCTGCAGCCAGCCTTCACATCCTCTCTCCAAAACAGCAAAGAGGTGGTAATAATGTGTTACAGAAACTGCAGATGCAAGCAGACAGCCCAAACCTCCTGGTACACCACGAAACACACGCTCGGATAAATACGGAAAAAAGCTGAGCGGGAGATGCTAGCCTTCGTATTGGCTGGGATTCGGTAATAGATCTCGGCCTGGTGATAAATGTTTGGAATGGGTGTGAGCGCACACAGGAGCAGCCTCCACCTGTTGGAGAGTGGAGCTTGCTTTGGAGTGAGGATTTGGGCGGGGGGGGGGTGTTCGGCGGGAGGGGAAGCGGCGAAAGAGAGATGATTTTGGGTGTGAATANGTTCAGTGGGAGGGGAAGCGGCGAAAGAGAGATGATTTTGGGTGTGAATAGTGTGGAGGGGAGACGATGGGGCTGAGGGAGTGTGTGGAGGCCGTGGCACAGATGTCTTACTATACTTACACGCACTGTAAAATTTTTATTGAGCTTAAATAATTGATCAAATTATTGCTCTGTTAGGAGAACAGTGCCAGGTTATGTAAACCTCTTATAACCCCAGGCTTAATGCATTTTAAGGCTTGAATGCAAAACTCTGCCAACAGGCTAACTGAGCTACTCTTAAAGGCACACTCCCACCAAAAAAAAAAAAAAATGTCACCATCGCTACATCTGTTGTCAACATCTTTGCTTGCCACCTACAGTGGTGCCATTGTAGTCACTGTGTGAGATTTTCCAGGTTCAAGTATAGGAAATCCTCCTTCTGATGATGCATCTGGAAGGTGGGTGGAGCCTTTGAAAAACTACAACTGTAGTTGGAGGATATCTGGAGACGGGCTGTGTTGAAAAGGCTTTTTGTGTTGAATGCTGAAGTAAGCTAGGTTGCTAACAGTCCTGCAGTGAGGATTGGTTAACACTACAGGGATTTTTAATGCAATATGATGTACTTGCATAATGCATGGTATTTTAGCGAGAGGACACGTGAATTACGTCAAACCGATGAGGCTAAAGGGTATAATGCTGCTCTACAGAAGCCGGAACGCCCTTTAGGGAATATAAATGAAGAATAAAAGCTCACTGTTGGCTCCTGGCCATTTAGGGTGTTAAGTTAAATAACCAAGCACCCGTGGCCATCACCCCTCTTCCAGGAGTTTCCAGGACTTTCCTGACTTAATTAACTAAAGTGTGCTCCGACCCAACCAGTCAAGGACTTCCGAAGAAGCTGGAGCAGGTGTAGCAGTTGGGACTGGACTAGGGCTTGGCGATAAATTGCTGCTCTATGGAGCAATATTTAAAACTGATGCTGGAATGTCAAGTCAAATTATGAAATGTCAAGACTGTATTCCACATCTAAACACATCTCACCAATTTTGTATTAGAGAGCTCACTGATTGAAGGTGTAGGAGCTTACTGATAGGTGGTGCTGATAGAAAGAGAGAAAAGTCACAGCCAGAAAGATCTCATGTATCCTACATCCGTTTGGTGCCTTGGTACCTCTGAAATCAACGCTACACATACACATGTGCAGCACATTCAAAAACGCTAGGGAGAGTGCGCGCACTTCATCAAAAAGGCGGAAGATTTTAAAGAAAGGCTTTTTGCGACCAAGTCTGTAGTTACCCGCATCTGTATGATGTGTCCTTACAGCTGCAGTGTAATATGCTTTTCAGAACAGCTGGAGAGAGATCGGCATCATATAGCCCTTAAAAGGTCTGGAAAGTTCCTTATACAGATTTATCCTTCACTCATGGAGTGAAACTCATGGAGCCCCTAAGTGATCCATATTGAACATCCTGGATCCAGTCACATGACAGATGTGAATTTGTGAACATGTGACCTCATTTACAAAATGGCGATGTGCTTGGTTAGTGCATGAGACAAAACCAGCTCATTTTAAAAGCTTGTGTTTTGTATCTTGTAAGTCTGTTATAAACCCATTTATTGAGTTTATCTGTCATTTGATAACATCTTCTATATTACATAGAACCCATTCTGAACCATTTCTTGAACAAACTGATTGAATACAGGTTACGAAATGGTTGTTGAGATGCATGTTACTGATATAATGCCCGTCACATGACACATCACATGCACTCACAGATATCCTCCAAATTGGTGCCATTTTTAGCACCAGTTAGGAAGAACCCTGTCATGTGACACCTCTGCCCTGCTAACTGAGCTGTTGTTAGCTTAGACAAAACATTACATCACCACAGAACAGGTTTGTTTTCCACTTTTGACTCCAGTGACTCACCTTTTCCTCCCTCAGACATTCTTTTTTCTGCTCTACAGTTGTTGCAGCAGTTAGACTGAATCACACCTGAACTGTGGTGTATGATACTGTTTGGGTCATAAGCTAACGTTAGTTAAGTAGCCAATCAGGCTACAGGTATAAAGAACAGGTTTAATTTTGTCCTGTCAGCATCAGTTGCATAACTTCACTTGTGCTTTAGTTAACCACAATCAAACATGTTCTGTGGTGAGCAGAACTCTGATCCTACTAGCTAAGCAAATGCTAACCAATTTCCACTCTCCGGGTCAGCAGCACTCATTATCATTCAGCAAATGTGAGATAAGATGGTTTGACATGTACTCAATGATGAAATTTGAAAGTTGTGCATCGTGTTTATTTATCTGGTGACCTTCTTGAACTTGATCTGATTCATTTTGAGTTATTTTTTTAACATAATTTTTATAATTTGAGTATACATTCTGATATCAAAGCATCTTCCCTAGTATAACGAATACGTTTTGCTTAAATAATGATTTGAACTATTGTTAAAGCACTGCTGTAAACTTAAACTTGTTGAACCGAGTCTCATTGTATTACAGTCACTCTGCTGTAACATAATGCTTATTTGCACAGCTGTACAGACTCTGTAAATAATAATCTTAATGTATATGTCTACTCCAGCTTACCTATGTATAGAATATCCATATCCATATAAGTACAGATATTCATATATATATCGTTAGCTTCTTTTCGGGCTTTTTATTGTTAATATTATTATGATTTATTGTATCTTATTGTACTTTTCCTTTAGTCTAATACTTGTTGACAGTCTGTGTTCTTGTTACATGTCATACTTGTGTGCTCTCACCAAGACAGATTCCTTGTATGTGTGACGTTCTTGGTGAAATAAAGATTCTGAGTCTGATTCTAAATCTATTTCTGAAACTCTGTGGGTCCAAATGTGGTTTAAACACCTAAAAGGTTGCTGATGAGTCCTGATATCAGGGTATAAGATCTGCAGGCTTTTTTTATCATCAAAATTCAGTTTTGCAGTTAATAAGTTCTAGATAACAAGCTAAACTACTGCAAATGACAAAGAAATCATGCTCAGTTACTAAAAGCTCAAACCAAAAGGGCCTGTAAGGGACCAATACTTTAAAATCATGCATTCACTGCTACATACAGAGCTACCAAATCAACCATATTGAATAATAAGACTTACGATTTCTAACTAAATAATATACCTAGAGTTCAAGGCAGCCAAAAAAAAAGTCCCCAGCCTTTCATTGGGCAGTTTACATATTTAGTGTTTGCAAAACTATGTGCACCAGCAGCAGACCTCTAAGCCTGCAGTGGGGAATCTGATCTGAGCTTGGGTTTGACATTAGATTCTGCTTCAGTGCATTCGCATTCATCTGGCCCAGTGAGGAGCTCCAGAACAGGCAAGCGAGGAAGACTGGGGGTCTGCGTGCCAGACACGAGAGACGAAAGAGAGGAAACACTGAAGGGAAGATCAGAGAGCACATCACTTGCTGAATGATGCATCAACACAGGGCCTGGGCAGGACTTCGGCTACTCGCTCTTACCGAAAGGCCTCCAGCACAGTCCTGTCCGGCAGGCGGGGAGCCACACGTGCAAAGATGCTTTTGAAGTCCTCCAACTTCAGGAAGCCACGACCTGGAGAAAGAGTGCAGACTTAGGCTTAACAATCAGACCCAGATTCATCAAAAACACATCAAAAGACACTTACGTAGTGTAAGCCTTGGCAGAAATTACAGCAGCACAATGGAATAAAGCACTCTGACTGGCACCATGTTTTGAAGCATATATATATATATATATATATATATATA
>CM067483.1:31326995-31419741 GCA_034552555.1 Semaprochilodus insignis | reverse complement strand
TATCTATCTATCTGTCTTGCATTTTACTCTTTGAAATCACTGACAAAAAAAATTTGTATTCCAGTATCTTAATTTTAAGTCTTAGCACAAACTACATATCTAACAAACAGAAAAGTGTACTTACAAATACTCTATCGATAGATAGATAGACACATACATACATACATTTAAGGTGGAACGGAAAATATATTGCTACACCATTTAAGATAAAGTTAAGTCAGCTTCTTATTCGCCATCTTCCTGTTCAAATTTTCCCCTTCCACCTTAAACGGTGCAGTAATTCTAGCGCCTAACTCGTGCAGCATTTAAGGTGGAACGGGAAAATTCCAACAAGAAGCTGGCACGTAGTACGCCAACTTTCTACTGATATTGGCTTATCAAGTGTCCTTTGTTTCCTAAAACACGGTGGAGTTAAGTCAGCGTCTTCTTCACCAGCTTTCCATTCAAATTTTCCCGTTCCGCCTTACATGGTTCCATTCTGGCACCTAACTGTTGCACCGTTTAAGGAGGAACGTGAAACTCCGAACAAGAAGCTGGCAATTAGGACGCCAGCTTTCAGCCTCGTTTGTTTTATCATCACAGCAACACTGTAACAAAAACGTACTCGTGAAATAAGTCAGTCTAACTGAGTGTGTGGCTTGCAGTAATAACAACTAAATAAATTAATACAGTTTAATGTGATATGACAACTAAAGTTAGCACCTTACCGAAGCAAATCTTTTCCTCTCAGTATCAGTCATTTCTCTGTCAGTCCTACAAACGGCGGTGCCGCCACGAAAAGACATTTCAGCTATATCACGACAAGTTACCCAGCATTTAAGAAGTAATATACGTAGTAATGCTTTTTAAAACTTGTTATTCAGATTAACGTTAATGGCGAAGTTTCACAGCTCAGGGCTAACGTTAACCCGCTTTCGTTGCTTGGCAACACAGAACACTGTGGAGTTTTCGATAATAAGAGTTCACAAATTGAAAGTGTTTGTTTAAAAATAAATAAAATAATAAAAAATAAACAAATAATTAAGCAAATTTACAACGTATTGAGCTTTAAATAAAGAAAGACAGTAAAGAATATTTTGTAACGATTTGCTGAGTATTTAACCCCTTTGTGCTTATTTCTTACCTTATAAAGAGGACTTTTATTTTAAAAAATAGTTTTACTCGCTTCCGGGTGCGTTCATTTTTCCCCTCCCCAATATACACAGAAAAATACAACGTGCGTTGCAGAGTTCAAAACATCCTAAAATGATGCGAAAGCAGTTTCGTCAGACAAACCCGGTGTAGGTTTCATTGTATACGGTGTATTTGGTCACCGTGCAGCGAGTTTCACGAGTTCGGGCATTTTTATTAGTTAGAAACATCCTTTATTCTGCAGAATCCCTCTCTCTCTCTTCCCGCCAGAGTAAGTCAGTCTCTCTCTCGTCGTGGCTCTGTAACGTTACGCAGCTGAATACAGAATTTGATCAAAGTCTAGTTTTGACTTTTCTGACTGTTCGGGTCTGTAATTTTCTCTGAATGTGCTTACGTTGTTTATATGTCCTGGTTTTAGCCATTAACTATTAGCTAGTTAGCTGTTATTAAGAGGTTATGTTACCATGTGTAACGTTAAAGGGGAAGTCCCACCACATTTCTGCATGGTCCAGTGGCTGAAAAGTAAACAAAGCCATTTAGAGTGGTTTGATGGTGTGAAATGGTTTGTCGTAGAGAAAGTTCCAGTGGTGGTGATGGGAACCAGAGCTCCATGTGTACCACACAAGTATAGCTATTTTATTTACTATCCAAAACGAGCAGTGAACCTACACGTGACGTCTTTCTAGGTATTGTTGATGGTGGTGAAGAACGAACTTCATGTATCACTCCATCACAAATAGATCCAAATAAACAGATTATCACAGAACTATCATCAAACAATGTTGCAGACATCATGCTGTGTATTCATAACAGTTTCATGCAATAAGTCACTTTGAGGGAGCTTTTAGAGGTAGACGTCTGGTTCAACACCAGTGTGGAGCATCTCATACCAAACCACTCTGAATGACTTTGTTTACGTTGTGACCATTAAATTATGCAGACATTTTGAAATATTGCTGGAGTTCCCCTTTAACTGTGAACGATGTCAATAAAAATAAATCTATAATTGATCTTGATTAGTTAAATGATAATATATAATATAGTAATAATAAGAATAAATAAAGTAAAATCAAACTATTTCAGTACAGCTCACTGAGGTATTCGCTTGAATGGCAGTGTCTCAATCCTGAAGTCTCCCTGTCATGGACGTTTTTTTTTTTTTATTCCCTGATCTACAATGTTAAGGGATATGGTTCTAATTAGAACCATGAGTTCTGTATTATGCAGACCAGTTTCTGCTGAAATGGTTATTTGCTTGATTTTTTTTTTTTTTTTTTTTTTTTGTTCTACGCTCATCATCAGATGAATAGTTGGAAGTATCTGATTGCAGTGCTATTGGGAAGGAAGATAAAGGTTACTAGGAACAATAAATGATGATATGACTGATATGGGTAATATTTGTTGAGCTACACATACAGAAGTAGTGTNTAGTTAAATGATAATATATAATATAGTAATAAATAATAATAAATAAAGTAAAATCAACCTATTTCAGTACAGCTCACTGAGGTATTCGCTTGAATGGCAATGTCTCAATCCTGAAGTCTCCCTGTCATGGACGATGTAGTGATTGTATTCCCTGATCTACAATGTTAAGGGATACGGTTCTAATTAGAACCATGAGTTCTGTATTATGTAGATCAGTTTGTGCTGAAATGGTTATTTGCATTTGAAATAAATTTTTAGATTGATGTGAAATGTGCTGTATATGGTTCTACGCTCATCATCAGATGAATGGTTGGAAGTATCTGATTGCAGTGCTATTGGGAAGGAAGATAAAGATTACCAGGAACAATAAATGGTGACGAATTTAGACTGATATGGGTAATATTTGTTGAGCTACACATGCAAAAGTAGTGTCTCTCAGTATGGCATCGGGCTACCAGTTTGCTAGGCTTTCTGGACATGTGATGCGTGACAACAAAATGTTCATCTTGACGCTGACCACGGTCCCTCCTCACAAAAGCGGGACTCGTCACTGAAGATGACCCGCTACCATTCTGAATCACTCGATGACAATCTGGCACTACACCATTGCAGTCTCTGGTGATGTTGACATGGTGTTAAGGGCAGTCATCCCAACGGTCTGCTTGTATGTAGTCCTGCGTCGAACAGCCATTTGCCAATGGTGCTGGCACTAACAGGATGACTCACGGAGGGCATCACTGCTCGCTGAATGTCCACAATTGTGGCCGGTTAATTAGAACAATTGTGGCTACTCTGCACATGTCGGACAGTCCGTTGGTTGTGCCATTTCGTGGTTTGTGTAGGTCTCCTTCGTGTCGCTGGTGTGTGCCTTCTATCCACTACCGCCAACAGTATGCGGTAAGGCGCACGATACGTCAATAAGACCATCCCGCCTACCAGAGCCTTCCAACTGCTCAAATTGCCAGTCAGGTACAGCGATAAGGTCCGTCCCTGCTTATGTCACATGTGTGGCTGAGCATGAAACTTTATTCGTTTGCATGTCTCATGTTGCTAAACCTACCCACCAAGTTGCATTCCTGTTGGCTGATTCCTTCTGGGTGCAAATATTTGTGCAACTATTTTTTTTTGACAATAAGTGTAAGTGAACAGTGTTGGTCTTGTAGAACCGGGTCATCCACTGGCCATTACACAGCCATGTAGAGTAATTAATGTAACTAATGACTCCACACTTGGTCCAGGGACATGGTAGCAACGTGGTAGAAGCAGTTATTGCTGAGACTGGGTAATAGAGCTGCTGTTGAAGTTCTGTGGTCACTTTTCAGGCTACAGTTCACAGCTGTCTAGTTAAATGTCCATATATCTCTGAGTCAAGACCACTGCTGGTGCCATTCAGGTTTGCGTGAGTCGTCCTGTTTTCCCAGACTATTTCCCTTGACACATTAAATAATTTGGTAGTTTTTATGACCACTCTGCCTGAACTTTGAGCATTGACTGTATGTTATTTTGCAAGCCCTGTTAGTTGACTCACATTTCTTTGAAAAGACCTTGTCAGACCACTTTTATGTGCTGCTTATTAGCATTTAGCTCAGTATGACTCACCATGTAGCTTTTGTTACTTGGTGCACTTCCTGTAATGTTGTGTCGCATGCTGTTGGACACTGGGACAAAGTCCTATTTAAAGTAGCTGAAGAGAAATCATTTTTGAATCATAATATGACCTCATCTTGTTTTCACAGCAGAACACAATGTCCCAGGAGAGTCAACATGGCAAGTGGACACTGTCTGACAGTGACGATGATAACATAATACCTCCAACACCTCCAAAGAAGCCAAACGTTAAGCCTGATCCAGAGCGCAAGGCCGACACGGGTAACACCGTACCAAAGCCAAAACCCAAATCTGAGCCTAGCCCAGCATGCAACGTGAAGTCCAAGGCATCTATTAAGACTGAAGAAAGATCCGCCCCTCCCATGGGCTCGGAGGCCCGACAAGCGGCGCACCTTAACCAAAGTAACCCGGTGAAATATGAAAACAGTTCTTCTCCTGCTGTTAAACGGAAGAGAGAAACCGATGAGGGAGGTTGGAACCTTTCGAGCAGCGATGATGAGGCTCCTTCATCTGCCCCTAAAGTAAAACCCAAACCGCCGAGGTCCAGTCCACCGAGGAAGAAGATTGAGGACAAGCGCCCGCCGAGTCCACACGGCCCCGCTTATTATAAAGAGGAGCCGAGTGATTTCTTTGAAGCGAATTTATCTGCAATGAATGACACATACCGCTTTTACTTAAACAAAGTCAGAGGCATAGAAAAGAAGTACAACACAGGAGCTTTGCACATCAAAGGTAAGTTGGGAAAACGTGTTTCAGCTTTCTGTCTGTTAGGCTTTTATGAAACAGACGGGAGCTCTTTCCAGCTTATGTCTATTCATTAAAAACTGTTCTTTTCTTTCCTTCTCTCTATCAATTAGAAATACTCTCCCCTATGTTTGGCACGCTGAAGGAATCCGTCCAGGTAAAGTACGCTAAAGATGTCAATCCACCTATAATGTTCTCCAGTAATTTGTTATCCTTTAGAATTATACAGCACCATTAAAACGTTTAGATACACCCACGCCCAACTAAATGGATGTGGTTGGTGATCTTAAAGACTCTACAGTCTTACACTTAACAGCTCCAACTGATGAGAGTCTGAAACAGTACATATCCTGATATACCACATATACTCTTGATGTACCAAAGTATTATATTTCTCCACCTCTAATATATATTTAGTGGTGTAAAAATCTCTTTTTCTGCACAGTATAAAAGCTCTACATCCCCTTTTAGTTTAGGGAATATTTATGATGGACAGACCAATAGAATTGGCCCAAAATTGCTTGTTCTATCAGCCTCCACTGCAGGTTAAGAAAGCTGTAAAGTTCCATTCTGGAGGTTTTTTAAGGTGACTGCATTACTTCCAAAGCACTGTCGCTTCACAGCAAGAAGGGTCTGGGTTCAGCTCCCTGCTGGGGCGTCCGGAGTCCTTTCTGTGTGGAGTGTGCGTGTTCTCCCTGTGTTTGTGTGGGTTTTCTTCCACCATCCAAAAACATGCTGTCATGTCGGTTGGAGATGCCAAATTGCCCCCCTAGGTGTGAGTGTGTGAGTGAATGTCTATGTCTGTATGTATGCCATGGGATGGACTGGGGGCTTGTCCAGGGTGTTTCCTGTCTTATGCTTAGTGAACATTTGGGTAGGCTCCAGCACCCCCCATGACCCAAAATGATATGCAGCTTAATGAATGAATGAATGAATGAAAACAAGTCAATGGGCTGAAAAACTCCTTATAACTTCAGAGTGATCATGTGCAGTTAAGCTGCTTAAGGCTGAATGGGTGGATATCTGTAAATGTGCTGGTTTTCTGTCTGCCTTGAGATTTGGTCTCCACTTTTGAAATATGGCGTTTTAATATTAATTCTTGTTATACAGCTTTCTCAGTCATTTTAGAGTCTTCTACAGCTCTGTTCAGTTCTAGCTCTCTTTTACATCTTACTGGTGTCCAAGTAATCATTAAAAAGTCGGTGAAGATACACATTACTTATATTAATCCCAGTTTCTGCACTTATCCACAGTTAAGTTGTTGAGTTTTGTATTATTAAAATGTCGTCGTTGTTTGAAACATTTGAATGGTTATGTTTTCGAGGCATGTTGGCTCATCAATTTTGTTTTTACAGTTCAACTACTGCTTTGATATTCCCTGGATGGTGAACCAGTATCCTCCGGAATTCAGGTAATAGTACACGCTTACATGTTATTGGGTGTGGTTTTCCGAACACAGGAAGATAGAAGATAGTCTTGGGATATGATTGATTTAATGGGGATTATCCATTTAAAAAAAAAAAAAAAAATCAAGGTCGTAATCAAGATCCCCGTCCGGCTGTTATACTAACACTCATATTCTGAGAACCGTGATCACTGCCGCAGTGATTCGCTCACTCTTCAGTCTAGACCGTCTGCACTTTTGCATTTTACATCAGCTGCTGGATCCATGCCGTGTTTGGATGTGGTGTCTTTTGCAGAATGTGTCTGTTTGTCAGCTGCTCCCAATGGACATCATCCCCACAGAATGCAGAGAGTACGTGTGGATTCTGTGCAAGCTTTTCTTCAATGCATTTTAACCAGAATCCAGAAATGGTCTTGGGCTAAACTGGACTTTTCTGTGTCTGGAATAGAAGAGCGATGGACTGAAATAATCACTACCATCATAACAAAACCTTTTATCTGCATTTCTGTCAGTTTATGACATAGTTTGAAAACACCTGTTGCCTTTTACATTATGTGTGAGTTGCATAAGGAGTAGACTAAAAGAAGCAGCCCAAAATTACCGGGGATGAGAGGAAGGACGTCTGGTTCCATTGACGTGCTTTAGAAGTAACGTATGTTTATTCCTTCTCCTGTAAGAGTGTCATTTTGGAGATACAAGGTTTTGTTCTAACTGCAGCGTAATGCTTTCTATAGTAGGATATTCCGGCATCTTTCCACCTAAACTCCGTCATCTGCAACATCAGTACAGTCAATTACCATGGACAATCAATTCAGTACATCTCCCTCTACTCATCAGAGATGGTCCAACACCGCTTTGTCTTTTTCAGTACCAGTCTTGAAACTTTGAGGCTCAGCCAATACTGGCTTAATATTTCCATCCCCCAAAAAACCCTACTGAAATGAGCTGTTGTTAATGGAAGCGCTTCAGTTAGTACATGTATCCAAAAGTCAGCATGTGTGCTCAGAATTCTCAGAACACACTCCTACCTTACAGGAAGACATACAGAGCTCACATCACAGTACACAGAATAAACGTTTCCCATTTCAGGATGGATGTGGTTGGTGTGGCGCAACGGATAACGCCACTCACCTGCCCGCGTGGGAGACAGGGCTTTGATTCCCGGTCTGGGTAACTGTGGTGCGCTACACCAGTAAGAGTCCGTGGGAAAGACTCCTCTAAGACTACACTGGAGTGTAATATGATTAACCTTGTAAGTCGCTCTGGATAAGAGCATCAGCTAAATGCCATAAATGTGAAATTTGTTACAGGATCAGATTCGTTCGTTTTTACTCTCACTATCCCGTCCAGCATTTTCTGCTGACATTGGCCTGATATCAAAACAGTGACCGTCTATAGCACTTGGTCAAAGGTGTCACTTCCCAACAGGCAAAGCAGGCAACTTTTTTGGGCCCCAGGCCATTAGGGGGAACCCCTAAGGGTGTGTTTATATTTTTGAATTACAGGTATTTTAATGTTGCTGATGACAGACAGTAATATTAGTAAGGTGACCTTTTAAAATGAAGCGTTTACACGTTGCATGTTTTTGGTATCAGATTATTAATAGTGCATTGGAGATGAACCCTGTGAATTTTTGCCTTGGGGCCCCAACAGACTCTAAAATCCCCTCTGTAGTTAGTAAAGAAAAGAAAACCTGTTGACTGAAAACACTCTTGTAATAGAATCCAGTGGGCAGTTTCTTCTATTACGAGTTCATTTTGTGTCGGTAGGTTGTGTATGGAGAAACACTTCTGTCTTACGACCTCTGGTGATTGACTGTACGATGCGGATGTGACCAATAGAAATTGGGTTGAAAAGTGCTGGAGTAATAATGCAAGCAAAAATGTTCAGCTGTAAAAGTTGCATGAACTCAGCAACTTGTACTAGTGTGCTTTGTTGACAGAGACGGCTGTATTCAGTTGACAGTCTTCGGCAATTCATAGAATTTCTGTGTTCTTGCCTTTTAGGGACAAGCCTGTGATTATCGTCCATGGGGAGAAGCGAGAGTCGAAGGCTCGTTTAATTCAGCAGGCTCAACCTTATAGCCACATTCGCTTCTGTCAGGTACTGACGCCTAACTGAGCTAGCTTGATCGTTCCCTGCAAAGATCAGTCACACTTTTTAAGGTACCACTATTACAGTATGACAGGTGTAATGATTCTTCTCTCCACTTGAGGGTGGTATTCAGCTTTAATTGAGCCACAATGGAAATAAATGATCAAACTGATATGAGTTGATATTGTACACTCTGCCTTCTGTCAAACTGAGTTTGTATCCATTTTTAACAGGCCAAGCTGGATATCGCGTTTGGCACTCATCATACGTAAGTGCTTTATTCTCACCGTGTTAACTTCCTCTAAGCTGTTTTAAAAGCTCAAATGAATCTTTAGGTCTTTGAAGTGTAAGTTGCCGTTCAACTCATCGTTTAGTTGCATTCAGTAGATATTTACGCTGTAAACTGTGCTTTGTTGGTCCAACCTAAAAAAAAAAAACGTAATTAATTTGTTACAAGCAAATAAATTCATTCAACTTAAAAAAGGACTTTGAACAAACATTTCCTGCAATACATGTAATTTTCTGAGTTAAGTAAAACTTATTCAATTGCTTGTAACAAGTTATAAAATTTTTTTTTTCTTTTTTTTTTTTTACAGTATAGTTGAATGTTAGTTGACAATAGTGTGCCCCAGAACGTCCACAGTTGAATGAAGTGGTTTCCTTAACTGTTATGCTCCAGTGTATTTTGGCCGTAGCCAGTGCATATGTGACGTATTCATTCGGTCAAATTTATTTATTTTTTTTGTGTGCAAGATTGGAACTGGAATGGCATTTGATGGCACCTGTGCTGACCTATGATGGACTGAAAATAACAGCATCAACTACTTGTATATGAATACTGAACTTATTGAACATCATAGGTGGTTTAAGGGCTCTCCAGTGCGATGATATTATTGCATATGCCATAGCAAATTAAATGAAATGCAGGAAAAAATCAGAGTTGTATTCCATCCGTGCTCATTTATCGTGTTGTCATTTGTTCACGGTCAGTTCTTTATAACCTGCTCTCACTGCATGGTGTAGGCAATATTGAACAATATCTCCTGAGGAGTGGACAATACAGCGATGGCACAATTCCGAGGAGAATTTCCTGTAGACTGGGATTTTAGCCACTGCTGGTAGACCCATATGACCGTACGCTTCCATACACCTGCAGATTCAGCTACTTGCTTCACACCATGGTCTTTGGCACGCTCAAATGCAGTCACTCCTTTTAGCCAATCATTAACATCTGCTTTGGAGCCATTTACCACACATGGAACGAGACATTCACTGCACTGTACCACCTCTTCTCAATCACCTCTAGGGATCCCCTCACTCACACCCCGCAGGTATTTATACCCCCATCATCCTCGTGCAGCGCCATCTGCAGGAGCCTGAAGTTACTACCATCTTAAAGACACGAGGTGGCTGATTTATTGTTGTGTTTATGGAGAGATGTATCTAATCTAGTGATAAACGTAATACGTTTATTCTGCAACACTTGCTAATTTTATTGCCCCAGTGCTAAATGCTATAAAAGTTCCTGTACTGGGTTAATCCATTTGCCCACAGAGCAGCTTCTGTCCTTCTTGGACTGCTGTTTATTTAGCAGCTCTAGCTCATTTGGACAGTTCAGGGGATGCACTGAAATACAGGTTCTATTCATCCACATTTCTGTGCAGGATTGGGTCCGTTTGCACCATTTTTCAGTCTGGTCATTGCATTTTCCCACGTCGGCACCTGGCAGTGCAAACTAGAGCGAGTATCATATTATCTACTTCTCAGAAACATCAGGAGAGTATTTAACCTCTGCCTTCCGCGCCGGGGTCGGGTTGAGCAGCCACTCAGTAGTTGCAATGAGTTTGAAGCACTTGTTAAACATGAACACCCTTGAATATTAATGTGGTACAATCCTAGTTTACCAGATTTTGAATTGAAAGGTCCGGCATGTTTTATTCAGGACCATAAAGCTGCAGAGAGCAAGCAGCTAGAGATTTGAGCAGGTTGTGCTCCACCTGTACGAGCCCCTTTTGCTTGGCTCCTAATGAAGTAAATAAAACATTAATGCCATGATCTCTCTCGCACACCTGCGTCAGGCTGCCGAGTTCAGGTCTGTTCTCAGATTGGTGATGTCTGTGTTTCACTGGCGCATGCAGATGTATTTATAAATGCGCCAGACAGAAGTTGACGAGCTGAAAAGCTCCTAAATGAGCTTCAAATCGTTGTTGCTGCATGTAATGTAGTGCAAAGTGAAACATAACGAGTGCAAGTGATAATTGGGTTATTGAATAATTAATAGCGGCAGGCACGTGCATAAAGTGATACTGTCGAAGCAGGAATGTTTGCTCACATCATGTCTCATCTGAATAACCGTTTCTTCTTTCAGGAAAATGATGCTGTTGTGGTACGAGGAGGGATTCAGAGTCATCATTCTGACATCAAACATGATCCAGGCTGACTGGTACCAGAAGACTCAAGGGTAGGACTGGTCATCTTCTTCGTCTCTTACATCCTCGCTTGTTATTAAGTGGCAGTAGAAATTAATTAGCAGCATTCTGGGTCACACTTGATGATGCAAGCAGTTGTTGTTGTTGTTGTTATGCTCTCTTTGAAGTGTTTTGTACTCAGACTGCATAAAAAGGCAGATCTTTTCGTACCTGGCCGGGTTCTGCATTTTGCAGCCCTAAACATTTTTGGTCAGTTGCCATGACAACACGCCTGAGGAGATGCTTTCAGGAGATTGAAATGAAGCTGATTTATTCCTAATGGGTTTTAATAGAGGAAGACGGAGCTTTATACGTCTTAATGAATCAGGCATACTTATAAAACGTCTGCTGGCGTTTGTTAACCGGGAATGCAGGGAATTAATAAAACTGAAAACTTTCGTTTTTTTGCTAATTGTAAAGCTTCAGATTCAGGCAAAATAATTTTCACCTTTTACAGGACTTGCAGCAAAATGGCAGGGCTAAACATATACACTCATCCTCAAAAGAATAGCCGCACCCAGAAGGAGGTGTGGGATTGCAGTGCTATTGGGAAGGAAGATAAAGGTTACCAGGAACAATAAATGATAAATTTAGACTGATATGATCAATATTTATTGAGCTACACATACAGAAGTAGTGTCTCTCAGTATGGTGTCCGGCCGCTGTGTTTGCTAACACTACATGCCAGACATCTCGGAATGGAGTTGTAGAGGTTCCTAATGGTGTCCTGTGATAATCCATCCCATGCAGCTTCAATATTCTCACACAGTTCCTGCAGATTGTGCGGTAGGGGTGGAGGTGGAGTGACACCAGGCCTTCTGGACATGTGACATGTGATGTGTGACAGCAAACCGGTCTTGGTCACCATCTTGGTGCTGACCACGGTGCCTCCACACACGGATTCGCTGTTCGCCTCCACTAAGACAAAAGCGGGACTCGTCACTCCATGACAGTCTGGCTCGACACCACTTGCAGTCTTTAGCGACATTGATGTGGCGTTAAGGGCAGTCGTGGTAACGGTCTGCGTGCATGGAGTCCTGTGTCGTGCAGCCGTCTGCCAATGGTGCTGGCACTAACAGGATGACTCATGGAGGGCATCACTGCTCGCTGAATGTCCGTATTTGTGGCTTTTGGGTTACTGTGTGCATGTCGGACAGTAAATCAGTTCTCTCTGTCCATGGTTCGTGTAGGTCTCCCAGTTCCTTCATGTCTCTGGTGTGTGCCTTCTTCTATCCACTGCATCCAACAGTGTGCTATGGTAGTATCTGCACGTCCGGTATGGTGCGCAATACATCAATAAAACCATCCTGCTTCTCTAAACCCAACGATGTGACCGCTTTCAAACTCTTCCAGCTGATCAAATTGCTTTCAAACTCTTCTCTGAGGTATACTTTGCTTGTAAAGGATGCTACCAACACAACAGCACGAGTCAGAATGAAGAGCACACGCAACAGGACAACCTTATATAGGCTAGTCAGTCAGGTACAGTGATAAGGCCCGTCCTTGCTTACGTCACATGCGCAGCCAAGCGTGAAACTTGAATCATTGGCATGTCTCACGATGTCAAACCTACCCGCCAAGTTTCATTCCTGACGGTTGATTCCTTCTGGGTGCAGCTGTCTTTTCAACGATGAGTGTTGTTTCAGACCAGCAACATGCTGTGCCTTTCAAATGGGTCTGACAAAAAGTCTGTGTGCGCACACGGATTTGTTTTGTCATATTGCAAACACGATACATCATCTTGTCCGTATTGTGGTGTCAGAGGACTGATGGCTAACCTGTATAGAAGGCTGTTTCAGACCTACCCTCTTGGCACATGGTGGTGACCAGAAGGAACCTTTTATTTCTTGTGTTAGTGTAAATCTGTCTGACAACCATGGAAGCTTGTTCTGAAAGATTAGATACTGGCCCCTTCTGTATAGTTGACATTCTGTTCTGACATCACTGGAGATAGCAAAGGAAATCTTATAATATTGTCACAGTCATATCTAAATATATATGTTTTCCCCCCTGGTTCTACATCATTTGAGCACACAAGGTGCCCAGCTGGGAACAGTTTGTGATAAGTAGACCATTAGGAATAATAGACCACTGTTACGTTAAATGGATGATACCCTGTTCTTTGTATTTGGTTTCCCCTCTGAGGTTCGCATGAAGTATTTGTGCGGTTGAATGTGGCAAAAACATTATTTTTGCGTCATAGTTTTCCATGGAATCACCGATTTAAACAGGCTGCTTCTATAATAACCTGACTGTCCTGTACTGTGCTTCATTCAAAAGCAGTCTAGGCCAAAAGACTCTATGACTTCATCGTGAATGGGTGGAGCTAAACTGCTACATGTTGAAGAGGATGGTATATAGTCGTATGCAAAAATTTGTTAAATGATTTCTTGATTTTTTTTTCAAAATTTGCAATTAACACAAGGGGAGTTTATTATGCTTTTCCGTTTTTTTCCCTGCAAAATATAAAACCCAAAGTACATGCTGGAAAGAGAACTCTCTCCCACAGAAACAACTTTTCTCAGCTGTCCAGCCCTTCTCTCTGTTACAAGGTGACATCATCGCATAACACAAGCCTTATTGCCCGCCTACTAGCAAGCTTGGCACATCCTCCCACAACACAGAGAGAGCTAAAACAGTAAAAACTGACCTCTCTGAAACGTCCTGCTCCAGTCCAGCTTGCAGAGGTGGTTCTACTAGCTTGTTCTACCGGGCTTTCAGGATCGGACTCTGCATCAAATTGTTACAATAGAACTGATGCCGGTATAAGACCGTCCACAGCAGTGTAGCTGCTAGGAACTTGTAGCAGGATGAAGCTCTGGCAGTTGACCAGTCAGAACAGAGTGGGCGAGCTGACCAATCAGAGTGCACTGTACTCATCAGAAGGCGGGGCTTAAGGACACAGGAGCTCAAGCGAAAGGTTTCAGACAGAGAGTGAATACAGATGAACAGCATGAGGAAATTATTGTTGTTTTAGGAAAATTTAATCATATTAGGTCCTCTTTAAGTATGGCATTTGCATTCTGTATGTACTGTGGGTAGGCACATAAAGTCATAACTTTTGCACAGGCCACGTTTTATGCTTTTTTCCCTCAGTTTTTGTAGCAGTAATGCATTCAACTGTGCAGTAAGCGTGTTCTCTGTAGAGGATGATTATTAGCTTATAAAATTAACCAAACGTTTGGATATAATGTACTGGGTTTTTAGATATCTCAAAAACAGTGCATTCAAAACAGATTCCGTATAGACTGTATGGAATGAGAGGTTAATAATATGTTCAGAATTTTTACATAATACTTTAAACGCCATAAAATTATTACTCTGTAATTAATCTATATAATTAAGCTTAGAGAGAGAGAGAGAGAGAGAGAGAGAGATTACAAAACGTATAGTTTTTTTTTCTGTCTTATGAAGTTACAATTTAACAGTTTAACAGAGAAACAGTTTGTTGAAGCAACATACAAAATCAAAACAGCAACCAGTAAAATCTGTTAATGAGAAACAGTATATATTCAGTTTATTTAGTTTATTTTTAGTTTACTGTTTAGATAGTCATTAACAGAAATATGTCATAATGTACAGAAGCGTAACAGAAGATATTACTCATTTATTCATCTTCTAGCAGCTTTTACTTCGGGGTCACGGGGATGCTAGAGCCTGTCCCAGTGTTCGTTGGGCAGAAAGCAGGAAATACCCCACCAGTCCATCACGGGGCAGACACACAAACATACACATTCACACCTAGGGGACAATTTAGCATCTCTCATCAGCCTGACTTCATGTCTTTGGACTGTATCAATCAATCATCAATCAAAATTTATTTGTATAGCGCTTTTTACAACCAACGTTGTCTCAAAGCAGCTTCACAGAAAATCAGTTAGTTAAAAGGAACAAGAAAAGAGAAAAACACGGCGTTAATGTATAGACGTGGGAAAGGGAAAACCGGGTCCAAGCCCGGTTCTCAAGGAAAAACTCCCTTGAGTAAGGAAGAAACCTCGGGAGGAACCAGGCTCAAGGGCGGAACCCAACCTCCTCAGGTCGATCCCGGATGAAGAGAAAAGGACAGAACTAACAGGAAAAGGAGCTTAGAACGTCTATTAGTCTGATTAGTCCAGGACGGTAGTAGCTGCGAAGATGGAGCCGACCCATTGATAGAGTTCATGATCAGAGCCAGACGCTGGGTGATGAACTGGAGAAGCTGGGCAGGAGACCCACGGTGGAGCTGATGCTCAGGTGACTCTAGGTGCTCTGTAGGGAGGAAACCCACACAGACAGGGCGAGAACATGCAAACTCTGCACCGAAAGGGCCCCGAACGGCCCAGCTGGGAATCAACCCCAGGCCCTTCTTGCAGTGAGGCGACAGCGCTGCCCACTGTGCCACCGCGCCACCCTGCCTCCCTGGAAGATATTAAAGACGTTTGTTTATTAGACTCTGACAGGCCTAAAGTGTCAAGCCTGTCAGTAGGTGAAATCACAAAGGATCGCTAGCCAAATGGCAGCGCAGTTGATTGAAGTACGTTCATTTTGCATGTTCCATACTATCAGGCCCTCTATGGCCTCGGATCGTATGTGTTCAGCGCAGGCTGCATGCCTATTTGCCGCATCTCCCTCATCTTCAAACATTACACACAAAGACGTACGGTGAATTTCATTAACGTCCTGCTGTTCCCCCATCAGGTCGCATCTGATCCCACGCGTCTTTTCATTATTCCAGCCTCATCCGCTCTCTCGTTGACATTCATATAGCTGTCGGGTTCTCCCCCAGGTCCACCATTGAAGGGCTTTTCTGCTTCTTTCTTTTTAATAGCACCAATCTGAGCCCATATTGATCTGCTCTGAAAACACCCCGGGGATCGGCTATAATAAGTCTGTCAAGTCGCCATTCAGCTCCAGTCATAAGTACCTTTACTTTCTAAATGAAGTTTAGCATGCAGAGCTTTTTTCCCCTTGCTTTTCAATGCATCAGCCGCTAAATAATGTTCTTTTAAGCCTGTGCATTAACACAGCACCAGTGGTGATGTTAGCGTGGATAAATAGCCTGTTCCAGACATATTGTGCATACAGACATTTTGGTTATTAATAAAGCTGGAATGAATCACTTTTTCCAAAACAGAGTGGGGGATATTTTGATTTTCAGAGCTGGAAAGAACAAAAGCATATAAAATAATATAAAATAACACTTTCAAAATGAAGGGCAATGATAGAGGAAATAAGCTAGATTTGATTTCTTACATACGTTAGTAGTGGGTGGTACAGCCAGACGTTTATATCGGAGGTCTTTAAATCTGGACCTTATTTCAGTCCTGGATTTTGTTAGCACTGTTTACTAGAACACTAAGTGGCCAATCAGTTACATAATCAGTTTGTGATCTGTGATCACAAAATCCAGGACCGAAAATTGGAATCAAGGCCTAGACTTATTTATTTTTTTTGTCATTGTATAATTAATATTTCTGATCATTTTCATATATGGTATTTGTTAATATATACTACTTGTTAAAAGAGTAGTTGCACAAATAGTTGCACCCAGAAGAAATAAACCAGCAGGAATGAAATTTGGTTGTGAGACGTGTGAATAATTCAAGTTTCACACTCGACTACACATGTGACATAAGCAAGGACGGACCTTATTGCTGTACCTGACTGACCCAACAGCCACAGTTGCGGACATTCGGCGAGCAGTGATGCCCTCCATGAGTCACATTAGGTGCTTCCTAATGTGTTGGTAGGTGGTTGCTATGGTACCCCCTTGGGTGGCTGAGATGTTAGGTGGTCATTGTGGTATTCATGGTGTTTGCTAAGGTGCTGTTAGGGCGGATGCTATGGCATCCCAAGTTGTTGCTAATGTGTTGGTGGGCGGTTGCTATGGTATCCTAGGTGGTTGCTAGGTTGTTGCCAGGACATGGTAGATGCTATAGTATCTCATGGTTAATAGGGGGTTTCTGATGGAGGTGCATCATCGTGATGAAAGCCGGTGCACTAGTTCGTCCCTGTATGGAATCTAACGTATCGTCATTCAACAATGGTTATACGAAAACCGTACATCAGATCTACAAGCTGTGTACGATCCACCGTTCTCACAATTTTTAGCCCCTTAAAAGCAGCATCTGCCTCCGAAGTTCCACATCGGTTCAGCTCCTGGTAACAGCTGAGGCTGTAGTACCGTATTATCCGTCTGACACAATAACGGCGGCTCCTTCAGCGATGAATGAAAAGACTGTGCTTCTCTTCCAGACTCTGGATGAGTCCTCTGTACCCCAGGTTACCTGAGGGAAGCCCGGAGACTGCGGGAGAATCTCGCACCCACTTCAAACGAGATTTGCTGGAATACCTGAGAGCATATCGAGCCCCCGAGCTGGCTGAGTGGATCGAGCGCATCAAGGAACACGATCTGTCAGAAACCAGGTAAAACAAACCTCTCGGCTTCGCAGCCTAGCTGGGCCGTGAGGATCAATGTCATTTTAATTGACTCTTTTATATTGCGGGATCTGCCTCATTAGTTGCTCTCCAGGGGTACGTGAAACAGAGTCATTTGCAGTCATTAATTTAATTGACTCCTTTTATTTTGCAGGATCTATCTTATTGGCTCCACTCCAGGGAGGTTCCAGGGACCTGACATGGAGAAATGGGGTCACCTAAAATTGCGCAAGGTTAGAGAGTCTGCGAGACCGTTTAATAGCAGCGGCAACCTGAAAAGATTTCGAAAATCACACAGAATGGTATTAGCCTTGAGAAGTTAGGAGAAATCGCTCTTCTTTGAAATCATGTCTGTAGTACAGAAAGCAGAAGCATTTGCCGTGTGCCACGACCCACCATTCTACAGTAATACGGCTTGTCACGACAAGAGAATAGAAAACAGCCTTGAGTGTCCACCTGACCACTAAAGAAAAGAGGCATTCTCACAGCTCCTTGACTGCCTCGACTCTTCACATGGGCTCTCAGTACCTGCTTTATCGTCTAAAGTAATGTAATATTGAAATTGAAATACTGCATCACTTTATTCAAATTAATTGGAAATACATGCAGCGGTCCTTAAAGGGGAACGCCACCAAATTTTCTACACTGAATATTCTACATAATTAAATGGTTTATTATTTAATTAGGATTATTCAGAGTGGCTTAATGTTTAATGCATCTTTAAACTCTTTCATAGAAGATTAATACTTTGACTGGTTAAATACACACACACACACACACACACACACACACACCCTTTAAAAAAAAAATATGTTGCACAAATAGCTGCACCCAGAAGGAATCAATCGTCAGGAATGAAACTTGGTGGGTAGGTTTGACATCGTGAGACGTGCGAATGATTTAAGTTTTACGCTCGACCTTGCATGTTATGTAAGCAAGGACGGGCCTTATCGCTGTACCGGACTGACCCAACAGCCACGATTGCAGGCATTCAGCGAGCAGTGATGCCCTCCATGAGTCATCCTGTTAAAAAAAAAAAAAAAAAAAAAAAAAAAAAAAACGCAGAACTACATGCATGCAGACCGTTATGTCACATGGAGTGTCTCAGAATGGCAGCGGGTCATCTTCAGGGACGAGTCCCGCTTTTGTCTTGGTGGAGACGACCAACGAATCCGTGCGTGGAGGCACCGTGGTCAGCACCAAGATGGTTTGTTGTCACGCAGCACATGTCCAGAAGGCCTGGTGTCGCCCCACCTCCACCCCTACTGCACAATCTGCAGGAACTGTGTGAGAAAATATTTAAGCCACGTGGGATGGATTATTAGCAAACATGCCGGCGTGACGCCATACTGAGAGACACTACTTCTGTATGTGTAGCTCAATAAATATTGCCCATATCAGTCTAAATTTATAATCATTTATTGTTCCTGGTAATCTTTATCTTCCTTCCCAATAGCACTGCAATCCCACACCTCCTTCTGGGTGCAGCTATTCTTTTGATGATGAGGGTATATTAGTCTACCTAAAAGTAATATTAACCACAGGAACAAAAACATATGCCTTTGTTTCATGGTAACAGGGGTGGTTGTTCCTTGGTCTAATGCCATGTAATGCCTTATGCCATGTGAGGCTAGTGAAAAATCAGCAATATGTTCCATGCGAGCAAAATTTGCAAGACATTTGGCTGGATTTTCCTGGCCTTTTTTTTTTTTAGGGAACACCAAGTCTCCTGCAGTTCCCTGAAAAAAAAATGGTTCTGGATTTCAGCAGGGACTCTCCTTTCTGACCTTTTGTCTTTTGACTGATGTTCAAAACACAACACACCATTTATTCTGTTCACATATCTGGACTCTCTGTGCTCAAGCAACACATGAAGACCATGGTGAACGGATGGTCAGTTCTCAGGTTCAGTCTGTGTAGGCGCTGGGGGAAAAAGAACAGAGTCTTTTATTCTTTGACGGAAAGTTACAACAGAACAGAACAGAACTTCATGGCTGGAATTATTCAGAGACATGCTTTTGATTTGACTGGTTATACTGTATGTCCAAACGTTTGTAGACACTTTTTCATCCCGCATTTCTTCTGAATTCAGAGCTTTCAGTACAGAGTTTCTTCCCCTTTGCTGCGGTAACAATCTTTAGACATCTGGGAAGGCTTTACACAAAATGTGAGGGTTTGATTGCAGTCAGCCTTGATAGTATTAGTGAGGTCAGCTACTGATGTTGGATGATGAGTTCTAGATCACCCCAACTCATCCCAAAGGTATTGCATGGAGCTTCATCAATCCAGAGAACACAGCTGCACTGCTTCACAGCCCAGTGCTAGGGGCTTTATACTCCGCTAGCTGACGATTAGCCTTGGGCATAGGGACCTTTGGCTCATGTGCTGCTGCTCCAGAGTGCCTCGTTGTATTAACTGGTGCTTTTCTATGGAGATTATTCAAGATTAAATAAATGAGCAGCCGTCAGTAATTAATGCCCCTTACGGTATAGTATGGAACAGTATAGCAGTTGAGTTCAGTAATTGCAAGGATCTGTCTGGATGTCTTTGGACTAATATTATACCCTGTCCACTCATGAAGGATGGTGCATTAGAAACACTTGGTGAAAGCAGTCATATTTTGAGTGTGCGTGCCTGCCGCTTCCATGTGCTTGTAATCATCTCCACTTTTTGACTCTTTGCCTTCAGTTGCTAAGCGAACACACATGCCCAGTACAGAATGCAGAAGAGTGGCCAGTGATTGGTCAGTTCTCCAGTATTGGCTCTATGGGCCTTGATAAGACCAAATGGCTTGCGGCAGAGTTCCAGCGAACACTGACAACACTGGGGAAGGCTAGCTCATCATCCAGCGCAGGCACACCAGTGCTCCTGGTAAGTATTTCAGAATAACTGTGCAGAGCACGTTTCTGCCTTATCCTTATTCGTTATAGTGCACATGCCTGGAGAGGTGTTAGGATAAACGCAGAACATTTCCCCTCTAACTCAGTCCGTCCGTTAGGATAAATGAACACTTGGTTGTTGTCTCTGGTGATTTAGTGCGAGTTGAACGAGGTAGCCTGGATCTGTGCCTCAGGCAACTTCTGGTTTTCTGGGGTTCCTGTGAGCAAAGAAATGAACCGTTCCCATTATTTTATTTACTAATATAAACGTGGTTACGCTCTTAAGTGGCACCCTTAGAAAGTAAAGCACTTTCTATCACGAGGAATCAAAATCAAATCATAGCTGTGGCAGGTGCAGTCTGTGCCAGTGTTTCTGCAGAATAATTTGATTGATATTAGTTTGAAAAGAAAGCACGGCTCTGTCCTTCCTTCCCAACGATGTGAGGGTTTCAAATGCCAGTGCTTTCACTTCTATTCAGTTATTTGGAATCTATTCGGAATATCTATTAGGAAGCGGAACTTCTAGAAACTCAAAGGTCTGCACAGTTGACACAGGGCTGCTGGATATTGAGAGGGGGGAACAGCATTGAGGGGAGTGGCCTAAAGTCCGAAAAAGGAGTGTTCGGCTCTAGTTTGTTCGGACCCCCCTCTGAAATGCTGACTCGTCTATCTTGGAAAAGTCCGATGACAGTAGCACCATCTGCAAAGTTCAGGAGTTTAACAGAGGGGTCCTTAGAGGTGCAGTCATTGGTGTAAAGAGCTGTGGGAGGAGCACACATCCTTGAGGAGCACCCGTGCTGACTGTCTATATGCCAAATGTGACATGTTGTGTCCTGTCTGTCAGGAAGCTGGTGATCCCCAGGCTGATGTCTCGGGATACAGTGAGCTGGGAGAGTTTGCAGGAGAGGATTTCTGGGATGATGGCGATTGAACGCTGAGCTGAGGTCCACAAACAGGATTGTTGCATATGTCCTAGGGCAGTCAAGGGGTCCAGTAGGGGTCCAGTGGGTGTCAACACTAACACCAGTCATTCAAATGACTTTGTGGCTACAGAACGTCAGAGCGATCTACGAGTAGTCATTCAGTTCTGTCATAAAGGGTTTCTTGGGGAGCGGGATGATGGAGGTGGAGCGTTTAAAGGAGGAGAGAACTTCACACAGCTCCAGCAAACTGTTGAATATTTGCTTGAAGACTAGAGCCAGCTTGTCGGCACAGGCTTTAAGACAGGAGGTGAAAACGCCATCTAGCCCTGTTGCTTTCTGGGCTTCTGTCTGGTGCAAGAGGTGGATCACATTTATGTCACATATCTTATGTGCAGCCTGAGTGTCAAGGGGGAGGGTAGGGGAGTTGCAAGAGGTATGTTGGAGGCTGATGGAGTTGAGCTGGAGTGATTGAGGGGTGTGAATTTGTCCCTCTCAAACCTATAATAGCCATTCAGGTTGTCAGCCAGGCCTTTTTTTTTGTCTCGTCAGGGGGAGGTGGTCTCCTGAAGTTTGAAATGTCAGTGTGGAGGCCACTCCACACTGATGCAGGATCATAGCCTGAAAGGCTGTTTTTCACCTTTTCAATGTAGCTTTTAGGCACTCTGGTGACATTTGTCGATGAGTCTCTGGCCTGTTTGCACAGAGCCCTGTCTCCACTTCTGCCTTAGCATGACAAAGCTGTCATATTTGGGTTGTGAGCCGTGGCTTGGTATTGTTGTATGTGCAGTAGGTTTTGGTTGTCACACACATTTCTGCACCAAAACGGATGTAGTATGTGTTGTGGTCTGTGGAGGGTGGCGGTGGCGGGAGAGGGGCAAGAGTGGTGAAAATCTTTTCCAACATTTTTTTGGGTGGACAGGTTAACACATGAACACGGCCATATCAGAATATTATAAACAACTTGTTTCTTCACTCATTGTCCACTTTATCAGCTTCGCTGACCATATAGGAGCACTTTGTAGTTCTACATTCACAGACTGTGGTCCATCTGTTTGTCTGTATGCTTTATTACCCTGTTCTTCAATGGTGCTGGTGGATCATTCTCAGCACTGCAGTGATTTTGAGTGGTGTGAGTGGATCAGACACAGCAGTGCTGCTGGAGTGTTTAAACATTGTGTCCACTCACTGTCCACTCTAATAGACACTCCTACCTTGCTGGTCCACCTTGTATATGTACAGTCAGAGACGATCGCTCATCTGCGGTGCAGTGCAGTGTTGGTCATCTTCTAGTTCTTCATCAGTGCCCACAGGACGCTGCCCACAGGACGCTGTTGGCTGGATAGTTTTGGTTGGTGGATGATTCTCAGTCCAGCAGTGACACTGAGGTGTCCAGCATCACTGCTTTGTCTGATCCACTCCCAATAGCACTACACACTCTAGCACCACCACGTCAGCGTCACTGGAGTGCTGAGAATGATCCACCACCCACATAATACCTGCTCTGTGGTGGTCCTGTGGGGGTCCTGACCATTGAAGAACAGGGTAATACAGTATACAGAGAAACAGATGAACTACAGTCTGTGACTGTGGAACTACAAAGTGCTTGTAAATGGTCAATGGACCTGATAAAATAAGTGTAGATACAAGGAGTTTGATTTTCTGATATGAACTTGTAGACCAGACGTATCCCAAAGAGATAAGAAGAGTGCCCAATATTCTTTGATTCCTATGCCAACAGATACTAGGCATGTTAAGAGTTTTACAGGTTACCCAGTATTTTAGTAGTTTTTGAGCTGCCAAATTTATACTTCTGTTTTGTCCAAATTCTGCTCAGAAGGCTAATTTTCGCACAGTTGGAATATACATAAGGCCCCAGCGATGCCAGCAATGCACCAGCAATTTAAGACGGAAGAAGTGGAAAAGCAAACAGACTATATTATTCATAAGTTAATGTAAGATAGAATATTGACATGATGCACTGACATCCGAATCACCTGCTTACTTACTATGCAATGACCATCACCCTGTTGAACTGGTAGGCGGTGTTGTTTACCGACTGTCTGTATTTGATCCAAACCAGGGGCGTCCAATCTGATCCATGAAGGGCCAGCATGGCTGCAGGAATTCATTCCAACAAAGCAGGAGATCTGATCAAGCAGTTTACAGACTGAGACAATCTGATTAAACAAGTGCCACACTGTCTGCACACCAGAGTCCATTGCATTCTTCTGCAAGCTTATTGAAGTAGGGCCAGTGGTTTAATGACATTACGGCATGCCCATGCATTAAAGATTGATGTAGCTTTTCACTGGAAAGAAACCTGCTTCCTTGATTATATGGCTGCAGATAAACGCACAGGCTGTGAAATCATAATAATCTCATAGTTATGTAAAACTTTCGATTTATATAAGTGTCTTTTCAGACAGAGAGTCAGAGATGGATTTTTCTTGATGGATCTTGTTAAATGTCAGTGGTAACAGTATGGCACCCCACTGAGTCTGCACTGGAGACAGTGCTGGCAGATCCTGTCATCCTGCCTCAAATGGCACTGTGTTATTATGCACTTGTGCATGGAATAAATGTCATTGTTGAGAATTCAAATCACTCCACTTTCAGGGGACACCCCTTCAGTGCAGGCATTATTGAGGAACTAAATAGACTTTATTTTTTCTTTGACCGCCCAACACCAACCCACACATGAGGAAAGGGCATGTGTTTCGTAAGTTTGATTGTGTGAGTAGTAACTATTCGTGCTGTGTTTTCTTTTCTTGAGGTCTATCCGTCTGTGGACAATGTTAGAACCAGCTTAGAAGGTTACCCAGGTACCGTATCTCTTTATGTCTTCATTTAAGTTTTTGTTTGTCTTCTTTTGTTTGCAAACACTGTAGGAAATAAATTTCAGCTGTCAATTATAAGCTCACCGGACAAAAAATGAGTCACCTGTGACTGAAACATACCTAATCAAGTGTAATATATCCACAAGCACCAATAACAGCCATGACTGGATTTGGCATGCACTGGACAAGTTTCTGGATGTAGGTTTTGTGCAGTTGGGCCAGATTTGGTGGATGCCTTCCCTGGCACAGTTCCAAGGAGAATTTCCTGTAGACTGGGATTTTAGTCACTGCTGGTAGACCCGTATGACCGTACGCTTCCATACACCTGCAGATTCAGCTACTTCCTTCACACTATGGCTCTAACTCAAAGCTCTCCACAGCTGCTGAGAACCTCTCTGAAGAGCTGTGCAAATCTCCAAATGTCTTCACGGGGTAATTCAGAGGGGTTGTATTTTTCCACTGTCCCACTACCAGGTAATTTAGCCATGGGTGTGGAAATGCCCGGATAGTGACCGGACTCTTAATCTTTAATCTACAGTCTTAATCTTTCCTGGGATTTTAGCCACTGCTGGTAGACCAGTATGCCCATACACTTCCATACACCTGCAGATTCAGCTACTTCCTTCACACCATGGTCTTTGGCACACCCAAATGCAGTCACTCCTTTTAGCCAATCATTAACATCTGCTTTTGAGCCATTTTCCGCACATGGAACGAGACATTCACTGCACTGTACCACCTCTTCTCAAACTATGGATCCCGTCACTCACACCCCGCAAGGTATTTATAGCCCCATCATCCTGGTGCATCATCTGCAGGACCCTGAAGTTACTACCATCTTAAACACTCAAGGTGACTTAATTTTTTGTCCGATGAGCTTATTATCTTTTAATTTTTTTTACTTCCACTGTCACTTCAGTTTGAGCATCTTTCCATTGGTTTGCTGTGAATTCGGAATGTTATTATGGACCCAAGTGCTGCATCTAATAGCCTCTGTATATAAACCCTTTTTGCCAATGAAAATGAAAGAGAAGTCTTTATCGTTTATTGAATAACCTTTTTCACTGCGTTCCTGCAGCTGGAGGCTCCTTACCCTACAGTATCCAGACAGCGCAGAAGCAGCTCTGGCTCCATTCGTACTTCCAGTGAGTTCTTCATATTGAAACTTTTCTTTTGCTTCCTTCCACGTGACATAATCTTTACTGAGTTTTGGTGTCAGTGTTACTCTCTGTCCTTGTCTGAGGATTCAGGATTCGCGGTATGCTTCTGCCTTTGTGGAGTTCTTAGAAAGTGCTTCTAACTCAAAGCTCTCCGCAGCTGCTGAGAGCCTCTCTGAAGAGCTGTGCAAATCTACAAATGTCTTCTTGGGAAAATTCAAAGGGTTTCTATATTTCCACTGTCCCACTACCAGGAAATTTAGCCATGGGGGTGGAAAAGCCCAGATAGTGACCGGACTCAGTCTTAATATCTTTCCTGAACTCTTATTTTTTTCTCTCTTAGAGAATAAAGACCAACTGATGTATCAGCCGGCCGATGATACCAGCTGACATTTAATCACTTGTCTATGAAAATGTCACTAATAAATGCACCAATATTTGGTCTGCATGATATTGGAAAAAACTGGCATTGCAATACTTTCTTCCCTGCGATATATATTGCCATATGAAATAATATTCAGGAATATTTAGAGAACATTATTCACTGTAAAATGATTGGGGGGTGAAAATAACAATTCAGAAGCAGAGAGATGACCTTTTAAACACTCTCGTGAGTGTGAACCATGATTTCTTGGTCTTTCATACTCTATAACTGGTTCAGTGCACCTTGAATCAGAGTCCAGGACCCGTGCAAGTGTTTCTTTTGTATCAAGCAGCAAAAAAAGTTTTAGCATGACATGTGAGTATTGCGTATGTTGAAACGATATATTGTGAAGCCCTAGAAGATATATAGTCTTTTTTGGTTACAGCCTTGCCGCAATTTGGATTTGGTGATCGTCCAATAATTGGCTGAAACCATGGTGGTCCCACTGGGGAGCCCCGAAGAATCCCAGTTTAAATTGTACCAGAGCAATGCAGAAAGAACTGTTGAATTTGAACTCAAAATAATAAAGACTTGTGTCATGTATCCAAATCTAAATATTAGAATTAGAATAATTGACAGACAGACAGACAGACAGACAGACAGACAGACAGATACTTTATTGATCCCGGAGGAAATTTAGCAGCCAGTAGCAGTTTCACAATACAGCACAGTGATACAATACAATAACAAAAGAGTTGTACAGTATGGAACCTAAGTGGGTAGGTACTGGCTCAGCAAACATGATTAACTATTAAACTATAAACTATACATAGCACAGTACAGTATGGATAAATATATCTCACTTCACAAGGAGACAGGAAATATACAAGAAAGTCTATCTGCAAAAAAATGCAGATATAACTGTAGACCCGTAGAAAAATATGTAAAACTCACAAAGATGAAAAGACAGTGCAATAATAATAAATAAATGTGCATAAATGTGCAAGGGGCGCAGATATCAGCAGATAATGACTGAATAAACATAATAAACATATATTGGTATTTAGGTAAAGTGTCTGAGTGTGTCCAGGAGTTGGAGTTGGAGTTGGAGTTCGAGTAATTAACCTAAACCAGACCTCTTAACAATTCTGGCTAGTTCCATCCCCAGGACTACAATATTAATATTACTTACCTGTCAGTTTTTCCCTCTACGTTTTGGCCTTCTGTCCATTTTTGGCAGCAGAAAACAGAGCCTTTTGAAAACCCTCTCTTGGGTGGAGAGTGGAAAACTCTATTAACTTGCGCGTTTCATTTGTTGAGCATGCAGGAATCTGTCTGAAATGTGGCTGATGACTGAGCTGTTTCTGTGCACTCTGCAATTTGGGGCTCTACGACTGAATTTAGCTGTACTTTTCATTACACTGTGGTGAGGCGAGGCCAGCATGTACTGCGTTCAGTTCTTTGATTAGGATGTCGACTGGATTGCAGACATGTCAAGTATCTCAGTGCTACTACAGATAGGTAGCTTGATCAATAGGTGAGATTCGAACAATACTATTTCCATAAATCAAATGCAATGAAAAGCTAGAAAGCTTCACTTCTGTGGCTGAGCTTATATGTGTCGGCATTTTAGAGACAGTAATGTAGCCATGGCTACACAAACAAGCCCGTGACAGCAAGCTGTAAATGGTTTTTGCTTTTGGGCTTTTATTTTCTAAGCAGAAATTGGGCTTTGGATGTGTGTGAGACGTCGGATTACAGAGGCTGGGCTGTGTTAAGCACACTGCGGTTGTTGCATGCTGCCCCAGCTTTGTTTTCTATATTGAGTGCAGCATGCATATTCCAGTCTTCATCGTGTGGTGTATGAGCTGAAATGTTTGAGGTATCAGCTCCTACTGCTCAAGCTAGTATGAGCTTTTTTTCCCAAGTTGTTTTTGCATTATCGTATAGACGGAGAGATTTTCGAAACCTAAAAATACACACATAGATACATGTGGACAAGGCCTGTTGGGAAGGAAGATAAAGGTTACCAGGAACAATAAATGATGATCAATTTAGACTGATATGGGCAATATTTATTGAGCTACACATATAGTGTCTCAGGATGGTGTCAGGCCACCATGTTTGCTAACGCAACATGTCAGACGTCTCGGCATGGAGTTGTAGAGGTTCATAATGGTGTCCTGTGATAATCCGTCCCATGCAGCTTGAATATTCTCACACAGTTCCTGCAGATTTTGTGATGGGAGTGTCGCCAATTACGTCACATGTGCGGCCGAGCGTGAAACTTGAATCATTTGCACGTCTCACAGTGTCAAACCTACCCACCAAGTTTCATCCCTGTCGGTCGATTCCTTCTGGGTTTATTATTAATAATTAATATCGAATTAGATTAGTAATTGTTTAATATCGAAATTGCAGGTTGAAAGAGTACGTTTTTCTGTTTGCCTAAACTGTAATTTTCCGTTTAGCCTATATTAGCAACAGCGTGGTCTTATTTTTTTAGGTGGGGAAATTGAACCGAACGACACACATCTTGTAAACTAACTGCAGATGAGTTAGACCACTCAAAAGCAGTAAACACTTGATCACAATCCCAACCAAATTGCAGTCTGGTGCAGTATGCTGAAAGTTTAGAACATGAAACAGGAAAAAAGTGGATATTTCGGGATTCTTGGCCCAAAACGGCCTACATTTCAGTTTAGGGAAAATAATCACAATTTTAATCATAGTCACAATATTGGTCTGAAACATAGCCATTAGGTATTTAGCCTTAACATTTAAATCAGCCATCAGTCATATCACTTGTGCAGGAAGTATCTGCAGTGTTCTCTGTCTCTGTGACTTTTTCACCAATTCTTTCTCTCTCTCTCTCTCTCTCTCTCTCTCTCTCTCATGTCTATTATTGTTTCTGTTGACCACCCTGAGAACAGTCGCTGGAAGGCTGAAACGTCCGGCAGGAGCTGTGCAATGCCCCACATCAAGACCTACATGAGGGCCTCTCCGGACTTCTCTCAGCTGACCTGGTTTCTCGTTACAAGGTTAGACAGCAGGAGCATGATTCCTGCCCGGTCAAATCTCTAATATTGAACTCAAGCTGTGAAATCAGACCTGTCATTTTAGAATTTGCCGTCTTATAAACCAGCCCTGGAGTGGAGCACATTGGAAAAAAGAAAACAGGTCTGTTGGTTGTTATCCTGCCCGGGCCAATGTTCTGACACCACTTATAGCCTGACCATCCCTAGAGAAATACTTCAACACCCACTCTCTTGCTTTAGCCAGAAGGCTTATTTTCTCTGAGATCTTCTTAAACTGTAGCCTGTGTTGGTAGGATTCATCTAGGACATCATCGCACTGACCCATATGCACATCAGATTTGTGTTTGGTTAAGCACTGGCCACCCCCGTTTCATTGGCCATTTCCTAGCAGCAAGGGCCTTTTTTTCCTTGTGTTTATGGTCCTTGTGTTTGTGGTTCCTCAGTTCATATTGAGTGAACGTTTGTCAGCTCAGCCACATGGACTCTGGACCAGGAGTGAGGTTTTTTGTGCTTTTACAGGGCATCATGGTGCTTCGGTACGATTGCAGCTATAAAGCCTTGTTGTGGTACTTAAGTGGAGTGAGCGAGTGCCCGGTGGACTGTAAAACACAATGAAGCAAACAAAACGGAGCGTTCTTCCCTGTGATTATCTTTCCAATTAAGCCTCAGAGTCTGCAGTTGAAAGCTGTTTGAAACAGGTACAGGTTTTACTTCTGGATATACAGTTGCAGTTTACATACACTTAGGTTGAAGTCATTAAAACTCACATTTATCCCCTCCATAGATTCCATGTCAACAAACTATAGTTAACAAGTTGTTAAGAATATCTGCTTTGTACATGACGCAAGCTATGTTTCCAACAAATGTTTACAAACAGATCATTTCACTATATTAAAAATCCAGTGGGTCAGAAGTTTGCATACACCATTTTGACTGTGCCTTAAAATGGGTTTGTGAAATTCCAGAAATTTATATCATGCCTTTAGAAGCTTCTGATGGGCTAATTAACATAATTTGTGTCAGCTGTGCACTGGAGATTAGGTAACTGGCCGGGAGTGACCGGAAGGTCTCTGGTTTCGAATTCCTTGAACTGACAGGACATGACTGAAGTGCCCTTGAGCAAAACATCTAATCTCCAACTGCTCCCCGGGCACCCTGGATAGGGCTGCCCACTGCTCCGGGCAAGTGCGCTCACTGCCACCTAGTGTGTGTATGTGTGTGTGTGTGTGTATGTGTGTGTGGGGAGGGTGGGTGGGTGTTTTGGCAAATGGTTCTAAATTCTAATGGAGTAAATTGGAGGTGGCAGTATTTTAAGGCCTTCCTTCAGAAGCCACCTTGCTTGACATCATGGCGAAATCAAAAGAAATCAGCCAAGGCCTCGGAAGAATAATAGTATATAGTAGTATCTCGACATGACCTGAAAGGATACGTTTCGGAGAACTCTGCTCCTCTGGTCTGATAAGACAAAAATGTTTGCCCATTATGACCATCGTTATGTATGGAGGAAAAAGGATGAGGCTTGCAAGCCAAAGAGCTCTATCCCAACCGTGAAGCATGGTAGTGGCAGCATTATGTTGTGGGGGTGCTTTGAGAGACTGGTGCACTTCACAACCTAGATTGCATTATGAGGAAGAAAGAAGATATAGAAAGAGATATCGTATGTAACATCTTAACACATCAGCCAGGATCTTAAAGCTTGGGTGCAAATGAGCCTTCCACATTGACAGTGACCCCAAGCAAACTTCCAAAGTTGTGGCAAAATACTTTAAGGACAGCAGAGTAAGGTAACAGAGTGGCCATCACAAAGCCATGACCTCAATCCCATAGAAAATTTATGGGCAGAACCGAAAAAGCGTGTGTGAGCCAGGATGGCCTACAAACCTGACTCAGTTACACCAGTTCTGTCAGGAGGAAAGGGCCAGAATTCCAGCAGCGTGTTGTGAGAAGCTTGTGGAAGGCCATCTGAAACGTTTGGCCCAAGTTTAACAAGTTAAAGTCAGTTTTACCAAATACTATACACATGGATTTAAACTGCTGAGCCACAGGGGATGTGATGGAAAGCAATAAAAGCTGAAATAAATAATTGTCTCTAGTATTATTCATTATTTTAGTATTATTCAGACATTTTACACTCTTAAAATGTAGTAGTGGTCCTAACTAGGGTGTGTGCACTAGAATTTAATGTCAGGAATTGTGAAAAACTGAGTTCAAATGAATGTGACTGAGGAGTATTTGAACTTCAACTGTATATTAATGCTGTTCAGGACATTTTCGATACCATGATATTGATATACCAAGATTCGGCCGCAGCATACAAAGTATAGAATATGTTATTTGATTGGCTTGCAATGTTGAAATGTTAATGTTAATGCTAAGTCTATTTTGAAAATCAATTCTTCTTAAAAAAAAACAGCCGACCTTTGAAATGCAAACATGATTCAAATGCCCATGCCAGTGACAAAATAGATGCAGACATTGCAAAGTCAGGCTACATTTGTATTTGTGCCCGCTTGAGAGTGTTGTTTACTTGTGTAAAACATTCAGTTCTATTTAATTCAATCAGTTTACATTATTTAATTAGTACTATTAAATCGAACTATTATTTTAAATGTAATGTTTAAGGTGGAATGGCACATTTGATTAAGAAGCCCGTTTCAGCCTTGTTTAAAGATGAACGTCATGCGTGCTTACTGACAGTTCGGTTCCTTGGGAAGTGTTTCTGCGCCTTGTTATTTGTCTGGATTTTACAAAAGCAGGATCTCTAATTCAATGTACAACAGCAGTGTTTGAGTTTCATAGTATGTCAGTTCTATGTACGGAACTCCACTTATTCAGCCATGCCAATAGTTTTTCATTCTATGGGACATTTAGGAGAAAAGGCTGCCGCGACAATAGCCGATGGCAGCACAGTGATACCTGTTTTATAGATAATGAGCGTTGTGTCATGACCGAATAGCACTGTCCTTGTTGCTAAACAGTTTGTTTTGAGTTTTTAAAATTCTATTTTCTGGATTTTGCCTATGAGGTCTCTTTATGTGCATTTCCGATTCAGTTCCATGGAGCAAACACCACGAAACAGGTCAAACATACCATTCCAGGTTTGTAAAACATTCCTTTATCATCAGTTAGAAGGACTTTGGAAGACTGGGGTCATTAACTTTAGTGATGCTAACTTTATATCAGCACCACCCAGCGCTGATCTGTATCTAATAGCTGGGTTTAACACCTCTGAAACATCTCTCAGGTTAAAGGGTATCATTTTTCAGTTCTGTCAGAGAACGCTGCTGTGTGGTTTCCCCCCATGGCCAGTCTGAACGGTCAGCACCCTGCGGTTCTGTCTGAAGAGTGACAGTTTTAATCATGGTAAATTTACACAGAGAAGTGGAGTGGATTTCGAGCTGCGTCTGCAGGCCGGTTGCACCGGGTCCAGCGGCGCTGAGTTATTCATTCTCTTTCATGAAGATTAAAGCCTGCATGATGTGTGAGTCTGCCGTGTTTTGGCCCCTCCGTCCTAATTCCAGCTCGGCCTCCAAAAGAAAAACCCCAGCCGTGGGAGATTTGGCACCAATCATGCTCTGATTATTCCATTGTAATTATATTAAACCTTAGAACTCTAAGCCTGTGCTAGGTTTCATAAGTCAGGTTTCTAATTCAGGAAAGGGTTAACTCTGGAACGTGATTCATAAGTTTACCATTTTTGTAACTTAACCCTTTCCTGACTTGAAGCATGGGATAAAGCCATGCAAACCGGACACANTTGTAATTATATTAAACCTTAGAACTCTAAGCCTGTGCTAGGTTTCATAAGTCAGGTTTCTAAGTCAGGAAAGGGTTAACTCTGGAACGTGATTCATAAGTTTACCATTTTTGTAAGTTAACCCTTTCCTGACTTGAAGCATGGGATAAAGCCATGCAAACCGGACACAAAGTGCATACTCAGGGTTCTAAGGGTCGAAGAAGGAATAATGAGCTCTCTGGACAAAAAATTAAATCACCGTACGTGTTTAAGGTGGTAGTAACTTCAGGTTCCTGCAGATGGGGCTATAAATACTTGCAGGGTGTGAGTGACAGGATCCATAGATTGAGAAGAGGTGCTACAGTGCAGTGAATATCTCTTTCCATGTGTGGAAAATGGCTCCAACTGCATTTGGGCGTGTCAAAGACCATAGTGTGAAGGAAGTAGCTGAATCTGCAGGTGTATGGAAGAGTACGGTCATATGGGTCTACCAGCAGTGGCTAAAATCCCAGTCTACAGGAAGTTCCCCTCAGAATTGTGCCAGGGAAGAGTGTCTGAACATTGATGTGGCCTACATCCAGAAGCTTGTCCAGTCCTTACCAAATCAAATCACAGCTGTTATTGGTGGTTATTGGGGGGCAGTCGTGGGCTGGAGGTTAAGGAACCAGCCTGGTGACCAGAGGGTTGCCGGTTCGATTCCCTGAACCGACAGTAACGACTGAGGTGCCCTTGAGCAAGGCACCTAACCCCCAACCGCTCCCCGGGCGCCGTGGATAGGGCTGCCCACCGCTCCGGGCAAGTGTGCTCACGGCCCCCTAGTGTGTGTATTCACTAGTGTGTGTGTATGTGGGTGTTTCACTTCATGGATGGTTTAAATGTGGAATACAAATTCCTCTGTGTGAAAATCACAAATGGCACAAAATGGCTCAAAAACTCTCTATGATTGGCCTCACTGATTTGATTTGATTTGGTCATGGAGGTATTACACACTATTAGCTACGTTACCGTCACAGGTGACTCATGTTTTTGTCCAGTGAGCTTATGTCTGGGTGGAATCCAAAGTTTAATTTGATTGCAGTTTGACGTGGGGGGAAAAAAGTTAACTCATCATCTACAATTTAAATTTTCCAGTTTTCTGCACATTTTATTATGCAACTTCACTTCACTTGCTGATATTATTTATCATATTGGGAAACATGAAATATAAAAGAGGCCATAACTTTTGCATATAACGTTATGTTATTCATTTATTTATGTTAAATTCAGCAATTAGACAGTAATTATGCAGAACATGTATGGACTTACTTTTGTTTGAAAGGCGATTCAGAACATGCAATTCAACTAGGAGCACCCAAGCATTTTCATATCACAGACTGAGTGGAATAATGTCTTAAGATTTATTCACTCATTTAAAAGTGTATTGTTTAAACAATTATGATCAAATTTGCATAATCACTGTTTGATAGTGATTCGAGGTTATTGCTACCACTTTTCATTCCTTCCATATTTTACACCAAATTATTAAACCTATTTTGCAATACAGTCTTTTACAGTGGTGCGTTGTAAGTCACATTCCGGCTGAAGTAGCTGAAAAAATGTAACTCAAGAATCCTGAAAGATTCATAACATTAAACTGAATCTGTTCCCTGCATGTGTGATCCACAGTGCCAATTTGTCCAAAGCTGCCTGGGGTGCACTGGAGAAAAATAATACTCAGATGATGGTTCGCTCCTACGAGCTGGGAGTGCTCTACCTGCCCTCGGCCTTTGTAAGTATCCCCACATTTAAAAAAAAATGGATATGAATATCATTATTTAAAACGTGACATAAAGCTGTCTGGATGCGGCTTGGTTCTTCTGTCCCGAAGTAAATTACTAAATAAGTCATACGGGGTGAGCACTCTGCGACGACACCTTTTCCAGGAGCTTAATGGAAAGCTATGAGATTCTCTGTGTCTCATCCCCCACCCACCACCACCTCCTCCAACACCCCCACCCAACTAGGTAATGCATATACTTCAAACCACTCTTAGAATGTAAATGTGGTATGGCTTATACCACGGCGCGGAGTGCGTTCCTGTTTATTTCTTCTTGGGTACGAGGAGAGAAAGCTTTTGTTCGGCCCTCACATAGTCGCGGGGTAATTTGTCCTTGCTGAATTACTTCAAAAGTTGCTAAGCAACAGTCTGGTTCAGTTCACTAGCTGTGGTAAAAAGGGAGAACCATGAGTCTGAAAGGGGATCAGGATAGGGCGTGCTACTTTATTGAAAAGGGATGTGCTGTTTTTTCCCCTAATCGTAATGTTGTACATTTCATAATGCCATTGTTGCTTCCTTCCCGAAGCATTTACCCAACTGCTGTAAACACTCTGGCGCTCTAGATTTATGAGTCATCTGAATTACTTGCGAAGTAAATTGGGTGAGGAGTTGTGCATGATTAGAGTTTGATGAATGATTCATATACAAATGTGGCATTTTACACCTAAAATATGTGGAAATTGATAGGAGAAATGAACGAAACTCTGTGGGGGTCATAATACTAGTTGGGTTCTCTCTAACATTTGTTGCAGTTGTGCTTTAATTAAGCGCTTACCTTTTCAAGGAAATCGTCGACCACACGGGTTGAACTAACAATGTCTCTATTGTGTTCTTAATTAAGGCCTCGTATTTGGTTGAATTCTGAAGTGCCAGTTGCGGTGCAATCAGTAGCCGTGGCCTTAGAAGGGTAAGACTACATCTGTGCAATTATACAGCGCTGCCGTATACCAGCTGGAGCCCATGCAGTCGACCACCTCTCTCTAGCTCTACTGCCACTGTATGGACTTGGCATCAACGTGAACATCTTTTCTAAGGACTGGAGCTGTAACTATCAGTTATTTTAATACTCGGGGAAGCTAAAGATTATTTTAATTATTGAGTAAGCAGAGTTTTAACCAAAGGCCAAACAATAAAAACTGATGTAAGTGATCAGTAATACACCAGGGATAGCCTCTCAGAGACTCTAAGTTGTGTGTAGCATTGTCGAGGAACAGTTCATAATTTCCTATCATCAGGGTTACAAGCAACGGCCGTAATGTTAGGCAATGTTCCAGGTTATATTGATCCTAGGCTGCACACACTGCTAAACCTGTTACATATTGAGAACCTGCTTTTACATGAACCTGAACTTAAAATGGGATCTTTCATTTTCACCTCCTCTGTCTTTAAATTTTCTGCCCTACCTTAAATGGTGCAGCATTCTTACCTTTTACCTACTCAACCCTCCTGCCTACCTACCTACCTACTCAACTTAAGTAGCTACCTACCTCCCTGCCTAGCTACTCAACTTACATCCCTACCTACCTACTCAACCTACCTCCCTGCCTACTTACTCAACCTACCTCCCTACCTGCCTACCTCCCTACTCATCCTACCTCCCTGCCTACTTATTCAACCTACCTCCCTACTCAACCTACCTCCCTACCTACCTACTCAACCTACCTCCCTACCTACCTACCTACCTACTCAACCTACCTCCCTGCCTACCTACCTACCTACTCAACCTACCTCCCTGCCTACTTATTCAACCTACCTCCCTACTCAACCTACCTCCCTACCTACCTACCTCCCTACTCAACCTACCTCCATACCTACCTACCTGCCTACTCAACCTACCTACCTACCTACCTCCCTACCTACCTACCTCCCTACTCATCCTACCTCCCTGCCTACTTATTCAACCTACCTCCCTACTCAACCTACCTCCATACCTACCTACCTACTCAACCTACCTCCATACCTACCTACCTACCTACTCAACCTACCTCCCTGCCTACTTATTCAACCTACCTCCCTACTCAACCTACCTCCCTACCTACCTACCTCCCTACTCAACCTACCTCCATACCTACCTACCTGCTCAAACTACCTCCCTGCCTACCTACCTACCTTTTCAACCTAACTCCCTACCTGCCTACCTACCTACCTTTTCACCCTAACTCCCTACCTACCTACTCAACTGAAGTAGCTACCTACCTCCCTACCCATCTACTCAACCTACCTACCTTCTCAACCTAACTCCCAGCCTACCTACCTACTCAACTTGAGTAGCTACCTACCTCCCTGCCTACCTACTCAACCTCCATACCTACCTACCTTCTCAACTTGGGTAGCTACCTACCTACCTACCTACCTGTCTATCTACTCAACCTACCTGCCTGCCTACCTACCTACCTACTCAACTTAAGTAGCTACCTACCTCCCTACCTACCTACCTACCTCCCTGCCAACCTACTCAGCCTACCTCCCCGCCTACTCAACCTAACTCCCTACCTACCTACTCAACCTACCTCCCTTCCTACCTTCTCAACCTACCTCCCTGCCTACCTACTTACCTACCTACCTACTCAACTTAAGTAGATAACTACCTCCCTGCCTACCTACTCAACCTACCTCCCTACCTACCTACCTACCTACCTAACCTATCTACCTACCTACCTACCTACCTACCTACTCAACCTACCTCCCTGCCTACCTACCTACCTACTCAACCTACCTCCCTGCCTACTTATTCAACCTACCTCCCTACTCAACCTACCTCCCTACCTACCTACCTCCCTACTCAACCTACCTCCCTACCTACCTACCTGCCTACTCAACCTACCTACCTACCTACCTACCTACCTCCCTACTCAACCTACCTCCCTACCTACCTACCTCCCTACTCAACCCACCTCCATACCTACCTACCTACTCAACCTACCTCCCTGCCTACCTACCTACCTACTCAACCTACCTCCCTGCCTACTTATTCAACCTACCTCCCTACTCAACCTACCTCCCTACCTACCTACCTCCCTACTCAACCTACCTCCATACCTACCTACCTTCTCAAACTACCTCCCTGCCTACCTACCTACCTTTTCACCCTAACTCCCTACCTACCTACCTACTCAACTGAAGTAGCTACCTACCTCCCTACCCATCTACTCAACCTACCTACCTTCTCAACCTAACTCCCAGCCTACCTACCTACTCAACTTGAGTAGCTACCTACCTCCCTGCCTACCTACTCAACCTCCATACCTACCTACCTTCTCAACCTACCTACCTCCCTGCCTACCTACCTACCTTTTCAACCTAACTCCCTGCCTACCTACCTACTCAACTTGAGTAGCTACCTACCTCCCTGCCTACCTACTCATCCTACCTCCCTACCTACCTTCTCAACTTGGGTAGCTACCTACCTACCTACCTACCTACCTGTCTATCTACTCAACCTACCTGCCTGCCTACCTACCTACCTACTCAACTTAAGTAGCTACCTACCTCCCTACCTACCTACCTACCTCCCTGCCAACCTACTCAGCCTACCTCCCCGCCTACTCAACCTAACTCCCTACCTACCTACTCAACCTACCTCCCTTCCTACCTTCTCAACCTACCTCCCTGCCTACCTACTTACCTACCTACCTACTCAACTTAAGTAGATAACTACCTCCCTGCCTACCTACTCAACCTACCTCCCTACCTACCTACCTACCTACCTAACCTATCTACCTACCTACCTATCCCCCTACCTACTCAACTTAAGTAGCTACCTACCTACCTACCTACCTATCCAACCTGCTTACCTATGTACGTACCTACCTATGTATTTGCATACCTACCAACCAAACTACCAACTCCCTACCTACATAATAACACTTCTGATGAGTACTGCTCTGTTTCAACCCCACTGTGTCTGTGTTTAGTGTATGGATCATGGAACATCTCTCAGGCAATCACATAGCACTGTGGTATAATCACATTGATATTTTTTAATCGAGTAATCACAGGAGCCCTGTACTTAACATAAAGCTGTTAGATCCGCAGGCTCAGATCGTGAGCTGAGTTTCATGGTGATGCAAGAGTTTCTTCCATCAGCAAGCACGTAACATGCTGAGAGAGAAAACCAGGAGAGTGGCAGCAGTGTCAGACGGAAGCAGCTTGAGCTCAAACACGGATAAATCACTCAATTAGGAGTTCACCCCAATGCTCTGGCCTACATAAACCAGCATGGTTTGTGCTTGCTCCAACACCCATTGCATCCTTCTCCTCCTGTAGTGGCACTCTTTAACAATTCATCTACATGAACTTGCATAACGTGGAGAGATAGAACGATGCTGCAAACTTTTCAAAAAGTGAAAAGTATGTACTGAAAAAGTGAGGTATACCCAACAAGGCTAGAATACTTTAGACAGTAGTACAAAGGAGTGATGGCAGAAGCGAGCGAGATCATCTGGAACATTCCATTTCTTCTGGAACTCTTTTCTTTGAAGCAGACGTTTTGATATGCACTTTCTCTGCATCGTCATGTACACTCCAGTAAGAATTACTTGTGCCTCTGCTGCTTCAGTGATGCTGACTAAATGGGTCTTTATCCTTGTGCATGATTGATGAAGTGCTGAAATTAGCGGGAACGTAGCCGATTAAAATTAGCCGAGAAAGAGAAGGAGAGTGAGAGACATTCATTCTTTAACATTTGGCATACAACCCAGCCGTACTACAGTTACCCCTCTTTTAAACTAATAAATAAACTGAGCTTATTAGAATATGTTACTTTTACATCTCTGTAAATCCATATACATCAAACCTATGAAGGGGCTCTGTTGTATGCCAAGACAGTTTACATGTTTCGTGCCCAAGAATAAAATTTAGCTTTGCTGTAAACTGAGCAGCCATGGCAAATACACTCATTGTCAAAACAGGTGCACATATAGTTGCACCTGGAAAGAATCAACCCACAGGAATGAAACTTGGTGGGTAAGTCAGACATTGTGAGACATGAGCTTGATTCAAGTTTGACGCCCAGCCACGCATGTGACATAATCATAACATAAGCGATTGCGGACATTCAGCGAGCAGTGATGTCCTCCATGAGTCATCCTATTAGTGCCAGCACCATTGGCAGACGGCGACACGACGCAGGACTACATGCACACAGACCGTTGCGACGACTGTCCTTAACACCACGTCAGCGTCGCCAAAGACTGCAATGGTGTCGTGCCAGACTGTCAGTGACTCAGAATTGTAAGCAGCTCATCTTCAGTGATGAGTCCCGCTTTTGTCTTGGTGGAGACGACCAACGAATCCGTGTGTGGAGGCACCGTGGTCAGCGCCAAGATGAACGATTTGTTGTCACGAATCACACGTCCAGAAGGCCTGGTGTCAATCCACCTCCACCCCTACCGCACAATCTGCAGGAACTGTGTAAGAGCATGTTTAAGCTGCATGGGATGGATTATCACAGGACACCATTAGGAACCTTTACAGCTCTGTGCTCAGACATCTGGCGTGTTGCGTTAGCAAACATGGTGGCCTGACTCTGCACTAAGAGACACTACTTCTGTATGTGTAGCTCAATAAATATTACCCATATCAGTCTAAATTCATCATCATTTATTGTTCCTGGTAGCAGCCATATTTAACTTTGGCTGTACAGTTGTCTGTTTCTATAGATCATAGTATGTCATACAGTGTCAGAAACCACTTAAAGTAAGTCAGATTGAGAATGCATAAAACAGGTTAAAAGCAAGAGTGTGATGATTTAGATATGCAGTTGGCATGATGCTAATGAGCAGGCACAAGCTTCCATTACTTGTTAGCTGCATTAGCCGCATAGCTCTGGAGTAAACCTAAGTTCAGGGCCGACTGATTTGGGGAAAATATCTAATTGTGATATTTCTAAATGATACTAGACTGCAGCTTGGATTACATTTATTTTGCTGTGGTCGGTTCCTGTCTTTTTGTGTCCATCACTGAGCTGCTTTATCGGTCACCCTCCTACAGAAGCACCAAAGGAATACAGAGCTCATAATTGGGCAAGCCCCTAGGTGCCTTCACTGTCATTAAATATCATCCATAAGCGGAGCTGGGTTCAGACGACTGTTTACAGAGCGCTGCTGTTGACTCACCTAATGGGTTTGTTCCCAGTGCCCTTAAAGCTGAAGCTGACATTCTCAGTGGAGCAGCCTGTGAATTTGCCCCCTCCCTTGTTACCCTGGAGCTGTGAACACAGCTGTAGCCCTCTGTGGGTGATGTATTCTTCCTGCCCTTTGAATTCAGCCACCTCCACGTTTGTGCCCTCGACAGAGATGATACTTTAGCCTCATATAGGACTGAAAGATACATAAGCCTTCTGCTCCTACTCCACTCATGGTCAAAAGGGCTTCAGAGAGCACTGTATGTACATACTGATATAGATCTTATTATCGAGTCCGATGATCTTTTTTTCTGCCTCCTCCGTCTCGAGGTTTGTGTGTATTGTAAACATGTTATGAAACTGTTGTTCTCGCCACGAAAAGAATGAAAGGAATATTTCCCGTTCTTGGAAAAGGGCAGAAAACCTGTTGACTAAAGACAGTAGAAGACATGCTGAAGACACCTCATCGCTCTGTCCACTGATGCTTCAAAGGCAATAATCACTGTTTTGGGACCGGGACCAGTTAAATAGCTCGCTAAATAATATTAAACCATATACACTCATCATCAAAAAAATAGTTCCATCCAGATGGAAGTGTTGGACTGCAGTACTGTTGGGAAGGGAGATAAAGGTTACCAGGAACAATAAATGATGATAAATTTAAACTTATTGAGCTACACGTACAGAAGTCTGTCTCTCAGTATGGTGTCGGGCTGCCATGTTTGCTAACGCAACATGCCAGACGTCTCGGCATGGAGTTGCAGAGGTTCCTAATGGTGTCCTGTGATAATCCATCCCATGCAGCTTGAATATCCTCACACAGTTCCTGCAGATGGTGCGGTAGGGGTGGAGGTGGAGTGACACCAGGACTTCTGGACGTGTGACGTGTGACACAAACCGTTCATCTTGGTGCTGACCACGGTGCCTCCACACACAGACTTGTTGGTCGTCTCCACCAAGACAAAAGCGGGACTCGTCACTGAAGATGACCTGCTGCCATTCTGAGTTACTCCATGACAGTCTGGCACGACACCATTGCAGTCTCTGTTAACGTTGACGTGGTGTTCAGGACAGTCATCATAACTGTCTGTGTGCATGGAGTCCTGCGACGTATAGCCGTCTGCCAATGGTGCTGCACTAACAGGATGACTCATAGAGGGCATCACTACTCAATGCATGTCCACAATCGTGGCTGTTGGGTCAGTCAGGTACAGTGAAAAGGCCCGTCCTTGCTTATATCACATACGCCGTCGAGCGTGAAACTTGAATCATTCGCGTGTCTCATGATGTCAGACCTACTCACCAAGTTTCATTCCTATCGGTTGATTCAGCAGATACAGGTTAGGTTGGGAAAACGCTGGAGTGTTTAATTAATTATGTGTCTTGACTGATTTTCCAAAGCTTCCTCCCATTTTTTAATGAAGGTGCATCTTCCACCCCCCACCCCCCTCCCTTTTGTTCTCTCTCCCTTCCTGTAGAAAATGAGCACGTTTCCAGTGCAGAAGAACATCTTCCCTGCCTCTAGCTCCTCCACAGGTTTCCCCGTGCCTTTTGATTTGCCACCACAGCGCTACTCCGGCAAAGGTGAGAATGGATTCTCTGTACTGGCGGCATCATACCTGGAGACTCTTCTCCGGTCTAAACTTGAGTAGAACACCACAGCGGTAGCTCTCTGAAAGGAGAGTAAGTCATTTTAGTCTAAATAAGCTATGAATGCCAGTCATTACGGTGTTCCATTTGGCAGCTTCATTTACAGCGTTACATTAGCATTTGCATCAGTCAGAAAAGGCAAAAGCAGTGATGGGTTAGAATCGGCGCTCGGTACACTCTGTTCAGGGGGGAAAAGAACATGAAATAAAATTCTGGACACCTCACTGTCCTTTCAGGTGCAGACACTGACCATTCAGACCCAGGCCTTTCATTCCACGTAAAGACTGAGTCATTGAGCTCTCATTTCTCCCACACTTCAAATACCTCCTTCTGTAATTTATTCTGTTCTGTTCATAATGAGGGAGTGGATGACTCTAATTTATGTCAGTATGAGACAAGGCCCCGTCTAAAGACAAGACAGAGGGTGTTTTAATTGGCTACAGCTGTGAAGTACAGCTTCTGCTCAACGCATACTGACCCCAAGCAGAATCATTTCCTCTTTCGCTGTGATGTGTCCGAGGCCTACTTATTAGTGATTAGGATGCAGTCTAATTCTGCCTCTGCTACGTTCTCCACTGAATGAGCTTTCGTGGTACCAATCAGAGAGAAATAGATTAGGAGTGCTATTTTTGGATCACCTCAACAGTGTTTATGTCTAAATGTTGCACATCTTCAGAAGGTTTAAATGGTGTTTCAGAGTGCATAAATGGTAGCGTTTACAAATGTGGTCCTTTAAAGAGGAATTCCACTAATGTTCCAAAACAAATATGGAATTTTCCACTACATTTCACAAAAAATCATTTGTATCTCTAAAACACAAACCTTTAGAGTGGTGTCCAATGGTTCACTGTAGAGAATGACCCAGGTGTGAGGCAGTGCATTCATGACCATTTCATGCTTTGTAGAGCCATTAAACTGTTTGGATGCCTGGCTCCCTTCACCACTACTGAAATCTGACCTTGGATGTTTCTCTAATGTCATATCATGCACCTCTGAATTACTTGTGGTGTTTTCCCTTCAAGGGGGGCTTGGTAGTGTGGTGGGTAGCGCTGTTGCCTCACAGCAAGGGCCTGGCTTCAGCTCCCCCTTTAGTGCATCTGGGGTTCTTCCTGTGTCTGCGTGGGTTTCTTCTGGGTGCTCCAGTTTCCTCCCACAGTCCAAAAACATGCAGTCAGGCTGATTGGAGATGCTAAATTGCCCCCCCATGTGTGAGTGTGAGTGTGAGTGTGAGTGTGAGTGTGAGTGTGAGTGTGAGTGTGAGTGTGTGTGTGTGTGTGTGTATGTCTGCCCTGCAGTGGATTGTGAGTGTGTGTGTGTGTGTGTGTGTGTGTGTGAGAATGTGTATGTCTGCATGTCTGCCCTGCAGTGGATTGGTGGCCTGTCCAGGGTGTTTCTTGCCTTCTGCCCTTTGAATGCTGTGATAGGCTCCAGCATCCCCTTCGACCCCGAAGGATAAAGCGGTTTAGAAGATGATAGAGTGAGTGTGTGAGATGTGGGAACTCTATACTCCTCCGGAGGGCGGTATTCAGCCTGTCCTGTACTCTTTGGTTGGAGTTTCTGATCTGTTTCAACCGAAGAAGGAACCATAGAAAGACTACTACAACCATCTGAGCCTAGATGATTAGACAGACTAAAGTCCCTCTATGCCATATAGGAAGTGTTGCAGAGAAGTCAGGCTGTTTCAAAGTTAAAAGGTTTGAGGTGAAATAATGTAATACACGTGTATGAGATGTAAAACACAACCTTTAATCTTTTACATGAGCAAAAAACACAAAGCAGGCGGTGAATGTGGGAATGTAAGTAATAGCATGTTATACCTCCACAAGCATGTTTCTGGATGTAGACCACATCAGTGTTCAGACACTCTTGCATCAGAGAATTGTGCAGTTGGTCCTGATTTGGTGGATGCCGTCCCTGGCACAATTCCAAGGAGAATTCCCTATAGACAGGAATTTTAGCCACTGCTGGTAGACCTGTATGACCGTACGCTTCCATAGACCTGCAGATTCTACTTCCTTCACACTATGTTCTTTGGCACGTCCAAATGCAGTCACTCCTTTTAGCCAATCATTAACATCTGCTTTGGAGCCATTTTCCACACATGGAATGAGACATTCACTGCACTGTACCACCTCTTCTCACCTGAATCCCGTCACTGACACCCTGCAGGTATTTATAGCCCCATCATCCTCGTACATATATAAACGGAGTATCAACTGATGCTTCACAAATGTGTATATTAAATATGACTAAAATTCTCAACCCTAGCACATAAAGTATTTACATAGCAGAAATACATAGACTGACTCACTTCAGCTTTAAAGTTGATGCTCCTTTTGTCTCTGGACTCGAAGTCAAATAACAATTCATATTAGGTAAGTATGTATCTGTGTTCTTCTACAGTGTGTGCGGAATGGAAGCTTTTTATAGCCCTCCATGATGGAAGCTCTCTCTGCTGGTGTCAAATTGTCGTTCACAAGTCACGCTGATGGCAAGCAATCAACTCATTATCACCAACAGAATAATCACAACCTCCAGCCGGTTAAACCAATATGCAGTCGCGAAAGCACAAAACATTATTTGAGGAAATAATAGACAGTGATTTTGCAATCAGCACAAATAGTTATCATCTTCCCGTCTAATCTACCTATAAGTCTTGGAAAGGTTTTATTATTATTATTGTTATTGTTATTATTAATTTTTTTCCCCCCACGTGTGCCAAATTTGCTTTGGAAGCCCCGTTTTATAAATACAGGCGAAAGGCATGTGCCGTCACTCAGTCTGCCATGGGGTATTTTTACTGTGCCTTTCTGATTAAGCTAAGAATAACAGGGTCCGAAATATAGTCATTCACTGATAATCGGAAGAGCCGAAGCCAGCTCTTGGCTCTGTGAAGGCGACAGACGTTCATTCAAAGGACGATAACTGGCTGGGTGATTCACCGCCTTCTTTTTACACCATTACCATCTCTCTCTTCATGTCGTCAGCAATCAGTTTGTCTGTCTGAAATTGATGGCATAATTGTTCTGATCACATGTCCTGGCACTGCCTGCTACACAAACTACCACTCACGCATGATGAATGTGTGGTGTATCTGTGTAAGTATGTCCGTCTGGGCTCATTTTTGATTGCTTACTTCTTCGCTGCAGTAGAAAATCAGTTACCGCTCGCAGGTCCCTCAGTAAATGATTATGGTCTTTGCCACGGGTCTTTGCCCTGACGCACTGGCTGGCTGACCTCTATTCACACAAAGTACGCCGGCTGCCTGTAATCGGTGGCGCCATTGAAACGGAGGGTGTCATCAGTTTATGAACTGAGGAAGAAGCCCTCTGTGGTTGCCATGGCAGTGCACATCTTTAATAACACAAGCTAGCTTGGCCAAGGGCTGTTAGCCGTGTTGTGGGATGAGTGGGTTGAGCCAGGGCTCAAAAAAAAAGAGCAGTCTGTATCTCTCTGGCCAGTGAAGGGGCCCCATGTAAATAGACCTACACTATTATTACAGGGCTTCTGCGGATCCTTACACGGTTTGAAAAATTTGAAGTCAAAAAACGTCTGAAGAATGGCTAACTAAATTGAGATTGTGTTGAAAAGGAGATCTCTGAATAGTCTGCCCACCAAGAAAATCCAGCTGACAGTGGTCCTGCGGTCAGAAACAGACCACTCTGCTTAGAGGTCAACAGAACTAAAAGACCCGAGACAAAAGCGAATATATAGCTAATGAAATAGACATTAGTATCATCACCAGACAAAAGAGTCACCTGTGTCTGAAACATACCTAATGGCCTGTAATACCTCCACAAGCATCAATAACAGCTGTGACTGGATTTGGCATGTACTAGACATGTTTCTGGATGTAGGCCACATCAATGTTCAGACACTCTTCCATCAAAGAATTGTGCAGTCAGGCCAGATTTGGTGGATGCCTTCCCTGGTACAATTCTGAGGAGAATTCCCTGTAGACTGGGATTTTAGCCACTGCTGGTAGACCAGTATGACCGTACGCTTCCATACACCTGCAGATTCAGCTACATCCTTCACACTATGGTCTTTGGCACATTCAAATGCAGTCACTCCTTTTAGCCAATTATTAACATCTGCTTTGGAGCCATTTTCCACACATGGAACGAGACATTCACTGTACTGTACCACCTCTTCTCAATGTATGGATCCTGTCACTCACACCCGCAGGTGTTTATAGCCCCATCATCCTCTTGCGACGCCATCTGCAGGAGCCTGAAGTTACTACCATCTTAAACACACAAGGTGACTCTTTTCTTGTCTGGTGAGCTTACATTGTAATGCTGTACAATTGATTGGTTTTATGTCAAAATCACAATTTGAAATTGAAGAATTTTATTATTTTGTCTTAAGGAGCAACGTGTGACCTCTAGCAGTGAGGCTGCAGTTTGCAACCAGCTGTATACCACCACCCACCCCTCCCTTCTCTAGAACCTATGGTGTCCATCGCCTGTCCCAGTTTTGTTGTACTTTTTTCTGGTTTTGTTTCTTTGGCAGTGAGATTCAGTCTTCTTTGCCTGTCCTTCTGCTGTTTTGTGCTAAGTAAGAAGTACGATCCTCTGTTTGTCAAAACTGGGGTTTGCAGACTTCTCACAACACAAAATGGTTAGCATAAAATGAATAACTAAGGATTTCCCTCAAAGTCCATTCCACCGTAAATAGTGCAGCAATTATTATAACGCTTTAGGCTTCAGAATGTAACTGCAGCCCCATTTAAGGTGGAGCAGTAAAGAAATTCCAACAAGAAGCTGGTAAATAAGAAACTGACTTTAGCCTCGTAGTCTTAATGCTGGTAATATTTTAGATAGGGACATTTAAGCAGTCTATCCAACCTGGAGTTTTATGCACAGAGCATATATGCTATGGTAGGACTCTACCATCATTCTACATCATTCATCCTACAGCCCCACCAAATTCAATTTAAGCTGCTTCAACGTAACTTAAGACATCAAAGCCAGCTCATTCTGCTGGCACACGTGCTAAAAATGTTAGCTACATAGCTAACAGATACACCCTCCAAACTAGTTATAGGACCAGGTTTTTAGCTTTCCCATGATGTCCAAATGAGTGTTTTTTTTTTTTCTTGCTTTCTTTTATTATTCTTTTATTTATATTCATGTGCCTCGACCCAACACAGTCAACTCACATTCTGCTTGTTGCAGACATGTGGAAAATGATTATAGTTCTAAATAGCTGTGTTCATCTCAACGAATTCCAGGTAACACTTTTCATTAAGTGTTGACTAACTAACATGAAGTAATACAATAACAGTGGTTAACTAATGTTAGGTAACGTGTAACACCTACATGTTTACATATCAAGTAAACTTATAACAGATGACACATGTTTACTCAACAAACATTAGCTAACGATTGTTAATGTATTGCTTCATGTTAGTTAGTCGAGACTTAATGTAAAGTGTTATCGAATTGCGATTAGCCAATTATGGGATAATTGTGACAGGTCTACCTAATACATTCCATATTTGAGTTTGTGTGTGCACACTTATGGGGTGTAAAGATTGTTGTTGTCGTTACTGAGCTTTTAAAAAACTATTAAGGATAATTAAATATATACAATAAACCGTACAATAGCCCCTTCTCTAATTAGATATACAGTTGAATTGTGAATGTTGTGGCTTTTAGATGTGAACTCTTAGGTGGCCTGTGCTGGGGAGAAAGTCACATAAGCCTCAGGGTTATTTTCTGAAGCAGGAGACTCTGCACATTTGGCCAGCTCTTCATTTTAAGAAGTCACGACGAGGACACGGAGTGCTCGGCCGTCGCTCTACTAAAAGTTATTAGAATGCAGTTCTTTGGCCTTGCATGCGTGTGGTACAGTAGAAGTTGCTGCCTTCTGCTGCATTGTTCACTGAACGCACAGCTGCCGATTTTGCCCTTGAGCAAGGCATTTAACATTGAGTCCCTGCATGTTTCTCATGATGACTTCTTTCCCTTACCGATCACTACACAGCAATGGCTAATGAATGGCTGAATTCTAATCACGTGTTAATGTAAAACTGGCCAGCCAGGTCCTTTTTCTTTCCACGACTTGATCACATAACGCAGCCTTGATTCGGTGGGATTGTTTGCCGTCTGCCTCTGTACAGTAAACCAGGTTTCGTGACCTTGCGTATCCACTTTGCCTTGTAGAGGTGCACATTGTTAGAAACCTTGCCAGCCTCGGAGAATTTGTGCTCCAGCACAATGCCACGAGAGTGGAAAATGGGCAATTAAAGCTTTTAGGAAACAGACGGATAACCTGTGGGCTCTACAGGCAGTCTCCAACTCTCCATTGAGCACCATGGCAACCAAACAACCCTTCCCTCATGTTAACTTCTGTTCTCTACAACTAATGAGTGCATTTCTGTCACTGGAGCACTTCAGATGTATTAGCGTTTTAGAACCGAATAGACTGGAAGTCCTTTGGTAAACTGACATACTGTATCAGTTTAAACACACAGGGTTTTAAATCGGCTTCTGTTTTGCTGTTACTCACATTTGAGTGGTTGGCTAGGTTCCTTTATAAAGGACTAAAGAGAACAACAGCTGTACTGCCCTTCCTGCAGGTACTGAGGTTACACAGTTTGGCAGTTAGCTAACCCTTTTTGAAGAACGTGATGGAGACAGATCTGTCGTTCTTTCGGATCTCCAGGGTTCATTCCTGAAAATGAGGCAAAACTGAACAAATACAAGAGGCTAATGTAAAGACCTCATTACAGGTTCACAGAAGTCCTAACATGAAGTACATTAACTTTGTCTTATGTTAAAAGCATCCTTTCTAATTATGTATCTTCACAAGGAAAAAATAAGCTACACGGCAAGAATACTGTACATCTGTCTAGATCTAAATTATGAATATCAATTAGATATAATAGCAAATTAACAAACATTTAAATAACTAGGAAAGAGCATTTCCAGGAGGAAACGTGGAATGGTTGCATGGCTTAAATGGTTCCCGTGCCCCACTAGGCTGATGCTAGGCTGTGATTGCTATCGAAGGAACTAGGGATAAATAAATGACACAGAGAGGAGTGGGGGTCGGTATGGCGGTGGATTAGAGTTTGGGGATCTGCCCTGAGTGAGTATATGCAGTTTGGTGGCTGTAGGTTGAAGGATCCAATAGGGCTTGAATAAGAGGGGAAAATGAGTGGAAGTCTACAACTGGAATGAGGGATGAATAAACAACACATAGAGGAGTGTGGGTCAGTATGGCTGTGAATTATAGTTTGAGGATCTGCACCGAGTGTATATACATGCAGTTTGGTGCCTGTAGGTTAAAGGAACCAATAGGGTTTGGGTGGTGCTGACAATGAATGGGTCTCTATGGGGATGAAAGAGGGATGAGAAAAAAAGACAAAGAGAGAAGTGGTGGTCGAACCAACATTGAATTTATACTTGGGGGTCTGCCCTGAGAGTGTATTATAAACTTTGTCTCTGGGTCAAGTAGATGTACGGTAGATGGCTGTGGACTTTTCCATCCTATTCATGCTTAATGGGAAAAGAAACCCGGAAAAATATGTTGCTACACGGAAACCGTGCATCCGATCAGAATGCTGTATACAAGCACAGCATTCCCGATCAGACCAAACAATCTGGAGTTGGAACGGTACTGATATCTTGAAAACTTCAGGATTAGTTAGTGGACAAAATGTGTACGAAGAAAAAGATACTGTCAGAGAACAACATATTGCAAAGCAATGCGCAACCATAATAACAGCAACATCACACATCATGTACATCATATAACATTACACATCATATACATCATATAACATCACACACCCTATACATCATATAACATCACACATCATATACATCATATAACATCACACACCCTATACATCATATAACATCACACCCCCATATATCATATAACATCACACATCATATACATCATATAACATCACACATCCTATACAGTGATTCAAACAGAGGAGGAAGAAAATGTGTTTAGGGTAACAGCCAGGGTAACAGCCCTGTTAGAGTTACACACCTACATAACCTGCTGAAGTGTTGAATGCATTTTGGCGTAAATTCTGTGTTGTTTTAATGTTTCTGCAATATTTGTATTAGACAACATAGTCCTTTTTTTTAATCTGACTTTGTAAACACATACATGGCAGAGATTCTAAGTCAGGTTAATTAAACGCAACGTAAGTGGTGTGGCAGTAACAGGTTTGCTCATTCGGGGGGCATTTTACCCCTTGCACAGTGTTGGCTCTTTGGTCGGGTCTTGTCTAGGACACCAGTGCAATACTGCAGTGTTAACAAGACACCAAAGCGCTAATTACCAGCACAGTGACTTTATGAAAATCAGAAATATTTGCATTTTGGGGGCCACAGTGTTGCTGCTAGTTTTACAAATCTGGCACTATTGTCATGTGTTCATCTCATTTACATGCAGGAGTAGCGATTCTAGCCTAATACTGTGTAGAACCTGATCCACTCTGATGGTGATTTTCGAGGTGGACCTTGTTTTGATATATTTTGACAAATTGATCTTCTAATCACATGTTCAAATTGATTTCATTGTAACCGGTTTTAACTTTGAATCTTTTTTTTTTTTATCATTGTGGATTTTATAAAGGGCATTTAAAAAATGGCATATTTATGACATATTTAATAATGAAAATTCATTACTTACAAGTAAAAATGTAAATTTACTATTAATTATTGGAATTTGACATGTCCAAACTGCATTCCTGGGATCAAGAAAGCCATAAAATGAAAATGAAATGTAATTCGAATTTCGGCATGTCAGTTTAATTTTTAATTGGGCAGAAAAAATGCCCACACGTTAAACATCCAGTCATAGTAGTAAAAATTGTTTGTGCAGTTACGATGAACTGGAAAGACCCACATTTATATAAATAAAAAATGAAATCCAACATGCTAAAATAAAATCAAAAGTTGAATTTTAAGACGTTAAAATTTTATTTTATTTAGACATTATTTACTAAACAATTAGCAAATAATTTCTTCCCTAAAAATTCATCCTTCTGTTACAGATTTGTTTATTTTTTCTCTTTTTTCATTTTCAGTTATACAGCCACTCGGAGTTCAACTTGGCAGGTCTTGAAGATGTATGACCTCATTCACATCTCGAGTCTGACTGGCTCTAGTCTAGGACACGTGCAGCGTTAAAAACAGACCAGTGCGCTAATCACCACCACTTTATGATTACGCCTCATTTGCGTTTTGTGTACCATAGCGTTGTAGTTTAATACATACGTGTGAGAGAGCAGACCTTATATTCATTGTCTCCAAACTGTATGAATTCATGTATGGATCCCTGTGCAGTTCTTTTAAAAGAATGAGAAATTATTTTTATCTTTAGAGACATCAGCCTCTCACAACACAATCAAAGGCAGTCAGAGAGAGAGAGAGAGCGCGCAGAGTCAGGCTGCATTCTGAGATGAACAGACACAACAAAACGTCTCTGATGATGTGGTATCATCCTAGAGGGAAGATCAAGGGCCGAATGTCCCTTCGCTGATGCATTTTTAAGGAAGTTCCACTACAGACAGAGCAATTTCAATGTGTGTTTTTTTTCCCCAGTCAAATGAAACAATGATCTGATTATAACAGCACAGCACTCCTGGCGGGTGATGCTCTGAGGTCTTGGCTTGGTTCCTACGTGAGGTGGTCTGTTTTGTCCATGTGCAGCATATGTGTGTGTCAGTATACCTCTTCAGACAGTTTCCAGCTTTATGGGTTCTGCTACCTGGCTTTTGGATGTGGTGATGAGCCCCTTATTTTAGGGAAAGCAGCATGCATCATTGATATCATGACATGCTGGATTATTGACCATTTATTGCCCTGAACTGATAGAGGACAGCACTCATCTGCTTCTGTGTGTGCATTGTACCTGTATGGCTGTAAAGTTCAAGAAAGAATGATTTGCCCTCAACAAAAAAATTTGCAGAATATACTGTATATTTTACAGACCAAAGAAATTATTGCATTGTCAGTTTCAGTGGTGAACGAAGTACACAAACCATGTAGTTAAGTTAAAGTAGAGACACCCAAGGTAAAATATTCCTCCAGTGTCAGTGTCCTCCCTTTAGACCTCCACTGGAGTAACAGTACTAAAGTATTTACCTTCAAATGTACTTAAGTATGGAGAGTAACAGGAGCATGATTTATTATGGCTCTAATGTCCTATTATCATTTCTGGAACAAGACTCTTAATCAGCTCAGTTTAGGTGAAGAGGCTCTAGTGTCTCTCAGTCCACCAGTCTTTAATAGAAGCTCATTAATTAGTCTGACACTGACGTCTGTTCAAATGATCATAATCACAAACACTGAAGGGGAACAGTTTCCATTAACTACAACCAAGCTCTGTCAAACCGGTCAAAACAAGCTCAAAACAAGCTCAAAACAAAGTGACCACTGTACCCTGATTGGTGGGCTCGCTTCACACTTCTTTTGTTTGGACATGTTATGTAAGTTGAGCTGTACGTACCTAATTAGTAATATTGAAAATAGTTACACACCAAACGTGATGAAGAGAAATAGAACAACAGAAAAACAGAAACTAACAACTTGGCAGAATGACTAAATGAAAAACATAAAACAGGTGGGCAGGGACACTGGATTAGAGAGAGTCAGAGACAGGTGGGCAGGGACACTGGATTAGAGAGAGTCAGAGACAGGTGGGCAGGGACACTGGATTAGAGAGAGTCAGAGACAGGTGGGCAGGGACACTGGATTAGAGAGAGTCAGAGACAGGTGGGTAGGGACTGGATGAGCTAACTTCCATTTTGGAACAGTGAAAGAGGCACAGAGAGTTTCACCTCATTTAGGAACTGTAAGGGAGCTGGAACTTTGAGAGTTCTTGCACACAGCTCAAAAGTCTGTAACCCAGTTAGAGCCAGGTTTGGAGATGCTAGCACAATCCAGGGCAAAGCAGACCAAGCAGACTTTTTAGGTGCTCAGACACAACTGATCATTCATCTTGGATGCTGCTTTATGGAGTGGTAGATGGTTGGTGGTTAGTGGAAGTGGTTTGTGGGAGTGGTCAGTGGGAGTAGTAGGTGGTTGATGGGAGTGGTTTGTGGGAGTGGTAGGTGGTTGGTGGGAGTAGTAGGTGATTGGTGGGAGTGATTGGTGGGAGTGTTAGGAGGGGTAGGTGAAACATGGCACATGGTATTAGTGGTTATTTTTGTCAACAGTGAGATGATGAAAAATCAGACAATGCTGAATATGTTTTAGAGGCAGCCAAGTCATTTTGATGGACAATTTTGTGATGGCATCATTCTTGATGCGACCAGGAAACTGAATTAACAAGATAAAAAGACTCCATTTTAATTTCTGTTGCATGCCTAATTTTGTATTCAACACAGAAGACCAGCACTTAAAACACTGAGATAGCTCTGTATATGTAGAGGCAACTCATACTGAATGTGAGAGTACAGCATGCAGCCCCAAAAATGATCAAAAACCACTGGCCAAACATGCCTCTTGAAATGTTTGAGATCCTGGTTATCCAAGATTGTCCTCCTCTCAACTTCACATTTTCACTTTGTTTTGAAAACAATATACTTGAGTGCGATAAGTGTCATAATAACTATGTGACCTTTGCTATATAAACACAGAATCGCTCTCTGACCTTCTATCAGCTTTACTTTGTATCAGCATTTTACAGTCGCTGTTTTTGGGGCTAATAAAATGAGGATTTGAGCAGAACTCAGTTTAATCTGAGTAAATTTCTGTAAAAGCATGTGCTATAGACGACTTGTATATTAATAATGAGTCTACTTCCATTGGCCTTTGCCTTATTATTATGCTTTACTTCATTGACAGTGGAATGTAGGCTGCAGTTTCAAAGATTTTCCACTCACCGAGCACTTCATTAGGAACACTGTAGTAATACTGGGCAAGTGCTCCCTTTGCTTTCAAAATAGCCTCAGTCGTTCATGGCATGGATTTCACAAGACGTTGGAAACACTCCATTGGAGATCCTGGTCCATGTTGACGTGATTCCATCATGTAATTCCTGTGAGATTTTTTCAGGTGCACTTTCATGCTGTGAATCTCCTGTTATACCAAATCCCAGTGGTGTTCTGTTGGATTATTGGATTCGGATCCATTGACTGGGAAGCCCACTGAAAAGCATTAAACTCATTGTCAAGTTCATAAAACCAGTTTAAAACGATTTTGCTTTGTGACACTGTGCTTTATCATGCTGGAAGTAGCCGTAGGAAGATGGTCAATTGTGGCCATGAAGGGGCATACACGGTCAGCTGTAATACACAAATAGACTATAGCATTCGAGCGATGACTGATTGGTTTTAAAAGCCCCAAGTGTTGCCAAAAAACATTCCCCACTCCGTTACACCACCTCCACCAACCTAGACTGTGCACACAGGACAGCGTGGGTCTGTGGATTCATGCTGTTGGTGCCATATTCTGACCTTACCTTCTGTGAGCCTCAGCGGAAATCCAGGTTAATCAGACCAGGCTACTTTTTGTCTGGCCAATTTGGGTGAGCCTGTGTCCACCGTAGTCTCAGATTTCTGTTCCTGGCTGACAGAAGTGGAACCCATTGTGGTGTTCTGCTGTTGTAGCTCATCCACCTCAAGGCTGGACGTGTGTGGATGCTCCTAGGTTTAATGCCCACTGGATGCTTTCCCTTTGTTGCACCATTCTGAATAACTCTAGAGACTGTTGTGGGTGAAAATCCCAGGAGATCAGATCCTTGTCAGTCTGACACCAACAATCATGGCACTGTCAAAATCACTGAAATTGCATATTTTACATCATTCTGATGATTGACATGATCATTACCTGAGGCTGCTGAACCGTCCCCGCATGATTTTATTCACTGCAATGCTACCACACGATTGGCTGCTAAAGTGCTCAGTCAGTGTGTTAGAATTCCTTCTACCACCCAAAGTAGGAGTCAGTAAAAATGTGTATCAGCTCCTGAGATGTACATCCAGGGAAGTATGTAGATGAGTTCTGCCTGGAACAACTTAAATCATCCAGGCTGCTGTTCACTGGCTAAAGGGAAAAATGTGATATCACTTCATCTCATTTTCTTGTTCCAGTCTCGATTAGTTAAAAAGCTTAAACACTTTTAACCGTATTTTTAGTAGAACATTAATAGCGGCGTGAGATGGTCGGGAAGTGTATGTGTGTAATTTGGGACGAACTTTACCAGCTTTATATACTAAATTAAATTGTTTTAGGCTTTAAATTTAGTCTTTTAAGATTTGGGTCCTTTATCTGCCTAATTTTGGACACTTTCTTGAGATTTGAATGTAGTATTTAAACACTAACAGAGTCTCAAAACATACTATCTATTACCCAGTTCATACAGTCCAGGAAAGAATAAGAATTGTTTAAAACAAAAAAATGATTTGGGAGAAATTTAGTTTGAATTCCAATTGTGCAATTAGGGATTGCACAACTCCTCTTGAAGTTGTGGTGGTCTTTATAGCTTCAAACATTGTTTCTGTAGCCATCAGATAACTCTCTTAGCCAGTGAATGATGGATAGACAGTAGAATGTGTTTACTGAACTCATCTAAGTGTATTTAACTCGATGTCTTTTAAACCAGCATTACCCAGCCTACTCTTAGCATAGCAAGCTAATGTCTGCTTGTTTTCCAACACATCACCCCAACACAACTTCCACTAACTTCCACTAGCTAACAAAATCTCATCCTGTCAAAATTCTTTTATGCCCTTTTTCAGGTTTTTCGTTCGACCAGTTAATTATTACATCTCCTCTTCTCCCCATGTGCTAACGCAGCTTGTTTCTACTTCTCTGCTTTTTCTTCTTTTGGGTGGTGATAGTCTGCCTCAGCTTCCTGTAATTGGTCCGAAAGTGAGAACCATCAAAAACTGCTGCTAAAGAACCAAACCATGGTTCATTTCGGACCAAGACCACCTCTGTTGGTCGGGCTACATTTTTGTCCTTGGGTCCGGACCATGGTCCGATGCACCTTAAAACCTGACGAAACTGAAAAGTCCCACGGTCCAGAGCAAACAAGGGGTGTGAAAACACCCATAGTCTGTAATTGTGCACAGGCAAGGTAAATGTTATGCTGGAAATTGTTGTGAGCTGGTTTTCTCTATGGTAAGAACGCGTGGGAATTTGAAAATCACCACCATGCGGTTAACAAAATGCTCACAAACATTACATGTTTATACTTTTCCTTTCCCTCAGTGTCGCTGGATTCTCTGAATTGTGAAGTTGTTAAGAAGTGGCATCATATGACCTTGTCAAAATACCTCAAACAGAAGAGCAAGCTTAGTAAAGTTTCTTTGGCAGCAGTAGAGCGCTTTAGAGTAGCTGGTGTTATTTTATAACACCCAACTCTCAAGCAGTGTCATTTCAATGCGTAGAAGTGGTAGCAGGTTATTAGCTTGGATGGACTAAAGTTCATATTTTGACTCCTGAACAATTTCGTATTTCTGATGGTCCAGTAACGTTTGTACATAGGACAACCGGACGTACCGGGTTTGGAACCTTTTTTGTGAGAATCCCATTCGTTTTTGTCATAAAGGAAATACACCTTAGACCTGGAGCCACTGATATGAGCATTTCCATAAGACTGCAGAGGTCTGATATTTGGCTGTATTCTTTTCTTTCCTGAAGTGGTCAGGCAAAAGCAATCAACATTCCAAAACACCATTAGGCATTACTAATCCACTAAGGAGTCATTCTTAATCATATGCTATGGCCAGTACTTAGTAGGTTTGCCCAGCAACAATGCTGTGTCTGATACACACCTACTACAAGGCATCACCACTGTGCTGAGAACAGCCCACCACCTAAATACACTGATCTGCAAAACAGTAGTTGCACCCAGAAGGAAGTGTAGAATTGCAGTGCTATTGGGAAGGAAGGTAAAGGTTACCAGGAACAATAAATTATAATAAATTTAGACTGATACGGGCAATATTTATTGAGCTACACATGCAGAAGTAGTGTCTCTCAGTATGGTGTCCGGCCGCCATATTTGCTAACACAACACGCCAGACGTCTCTGCATGGAGTTGTAGAGGTTCCTAATGGTGTCCTGTGATAATCCATCCCATGCAGCTTGAATATTCTCCCACAGTTCCTGCAGATGTTGCGGTAGGGGTGGAGGTGGAGTGACCCCAGGTCTTCTGGACGTGTGGCGTGTGACAACAAACCGTTCATCTTGGGGCTGACCACGGTGCCTCCACACGCAGATTCATTGGTCGTCTCCACCAAGACAAAAGCGGGACTCGTCACTGAAGATGACCTGCTGCCATTCTGAGTCCCTCCATGACAGTCTGGCATGACACCATTGCAGCCTTTGATGACATTGGCTTGGTGTTAAGGGCAGTGGTCGTAACGGTCTGCGTCCATGTAGTCCTGCGTTGTGCCACTGCCACTGCCACGTCTGCCAGTGATGCTCGCACTAACCGGATGACTCATGAAGGGTACCGTGATAAGGGCCGTCCTTGCTTATGTCACGTGTGGCTGAGTGTGAAACTTGATTCATTCGCATGTCTCAAGATTTCAAACCTACCCACCAAGTTTCATTCCTGTTGGTTGATTCCTTCTGGGTGCAGTTATTTGTGCAACTAGTATAATATCTGGTTAGCGGTGGTCCTTTTTATGGATTAATGGGTGGAGTGACAGATACATTATGCAGCAAGTGCACCTGTATGGTTGGTGTTTCTGAGAAAAAGCCCAGTGAGTGTAGGTGCAAGGTGTTTTTGAAGAACTGCCTATTACGTTTCAATGGTTTCCTCAGCGTAGTATCTTAGATGGATGAATAGAAATGTCTGGGATCCTTAACACCTAGAGTTGCAGCAGAGGTGTCCAGGAAAATGACCTTAAATCCCCTCATGTCTGCCTGTCAGTGCATTCAGCCCTTACATGTAGACAGATAGACGCTGGAAGTCTGACCCTGCTGCTCTGACCTTACCTCCATGATGAGGGAGGCATGGTTTAATTGGGCTCTAAATCACCCTGGGAGTTCTACCATCTTTCACACATACCCACTCCCTGCACATTCCAGGAAATGTCAGGGGAGCAGCAGAGTATGGATTACCATTAGACTGATGCAGCATTGTTGGTTCATGGAGGTGCGTTTACTCACCTTCTGTAAAAATACTGAAAATTAGTGCTAATGATGATGATACATGTAAATCGGTGCTTAATGCTAATTGTGTTGGTTTTTTTTGTGCTAGTTTCTCTGAATCTGTTTGAATAAGGGAAACATTAGGGACATTTAAGTATGAATATTTTCAGAATGGAGCAGAATTAGTTTCTGGGTAATCTCTCTCGTCTCTTGTGGTTGATCGTTTAGATAATTACCATTTCGACTTTTTTATGTGTGCAAATTAAATCTACAGAAAGACTTAGAGTCATGATGAGCGCCGTTCTACTTCCCCTGGAAACGTGACTCAGTTTTCCCGCTCAACATTCCCACACGGATGTGAATATTTTATACTAAGATTACTGGACAAAAAAAATTAGTCGCCTGCAACTGAAGCGTACCTAATAGTGTGTAATACCTTCACAAGCACAAATAACAGCTGTGATTGGATTTGGCATGGACTGGACACATTTCTGGATGTAGGCCACATCAATGTTCAGACACTCTTGCATCAAAGAATTGTGCAGTCAGGCCAGATTTGGTGGATGCCTTCCCTGACACAATTCTGAGGAGAGTTTCCTGCAGACTGGGATTTTAGCCACTGCTGGTAGACCCGTATGACCATACGCTTCCATACACCTGCAGATTCAGCTACTTCCTTCACACTATGGTCTTTGGCACATCCAAATGCAGTCACTCCTTTTAGCCAATCATTAACATGTACCACCTCTTCTCAATCTATGGATCCCGTCACTCACACCCCGCAGGTATTTATAGCCCCATCGTCCTCATGCAGCGACATCTGCAGGAGCCAGAAGTTACTACCACCTTAAGGGTTCAATGTGACTAATTGTTTTGTCTGATAAGCTATATGTATGTATGTATATCATGCCAGTCTGTCCCGCGAACACGAGATTTGTCATGAGAATGTTATATGAGCAAAAGGCAAAACCTGGTCGCTCAGCAGCTCACAGGGACCCCAGAACACCCCCAGAACTTCAGAGAGAAGACTTGTTTTTTTTTTCGTCCAAGGAGCTTAATTGAGCAGTGCTGCCTTCTAATATATGTGGCTAGACAGGAAGAAGTAGCTACCTTTGACTTAAACGTTTAAACTTTTACTTTTGCTGTTCATATCGAGCGGTTTAGTGCTCCTGCAGTCCGAGGATGCGGCTGTTTGTGTGTGCAGTATTAAAAGTAGATCTCGTTCTAGACCCTGTTCAGAACATTCAGCTTCTTTATCACTGAGAATGTTTTATTGAGAGGATTTCATAATTGTAGGTAGAAATCAAAGCACTGAAGCCTCTTCATGGTGCAGGTTTTCTGCAATTGAAGATCCCTCACACATGATGATGAGCTTCAGGACGTCTTGTGGGAGATTTTCCCCCGTCAGCAGTATTATTTTGAATCTTTTTCAGCAATGTGCGTGGTGACTCATAAGCCCCGTTGGTTTGTTAATGTGTCTATGGAGGTGTTTTGTTACACTGCTGTGTTCTGTTTTCATGGTTCAGTTTAATCCAGTTGTGTCCGCTGGTTACCATGGACACTGTCGTACAGCCCATACCATTCTTACTGGAAATCTGGATCTTACTACTAACTGAATGTGACGGCGCATGTCAGTGAGATGCTCGCAGTGAGCAGCAGACCACCCTCACATACTCAGTCCCTGCTAACGTGCCCTTCCCCCAGCCTTTCGAGGCCGGTTTAGTTCCAGATAGCCCTGGTGGACATATCAACTATATCACTATACCAGTAATGGTGTTGGACTGTGATAGGGATTTTCAGTTTTGGCGGTATTGATGGACGACAAGGCTTTTTCCACAGTGGCTTTCAGTTTTATGAAATTGTGTCATCCCCCTTCCCAAGCAGGTTCTTCATAATCCGGTTTTGTGGCTTTACCGGTTATATCAAAGACCTGGCAGTCACATATCTCCAAAGTCATAACTTTACAGGGAAAGGATAAAAAACATCATATCTTAAACAATATAACCCCCACCCCCTACCCCCAAGTAATTTTGGACCATTAATATTCATCCATTCATTATCAGTTTCAATCCAATGCAAATTGTAACTGAAGCTTTCAAAATCATTCCAAAAAGGTAAAAAAGTCGAAAAGGTTTTTGCACCACAGTGATATGATTGTGTAATTTGCTGCTGGCTGCTTCATTTGTATTTTTTCATTTCTTAATAAGCAGTTCATTCATAAATTTAGGCCTATATCATCACTGTCCAATGAAAAACATGTATCTCCATTTTTGTTGATTTTGATTTTTATGCATCATTTGAACACAGCAGCTGCTGTTTACACTGTGTGAAAATGTCATGATGAATGGACCAAAACTGCTTGGGAAAAAGCCCGGTTCCATTGACTTACATTAGAATTAAATTAGGTTTTTGCCCTCTCCTGTAAAGTTGCTATTTTGGAGATACTTGTTTTTCTTTGGACAGCGACTGTGTATATATATTCAAACATGTTTATTTTTCGTTATTTAACATCTATACAGAAATTAATAACCTCACCGGACCAAAAATTGTCACTTCTGACAAATAGCGTGTAATACCTCCGTGAGCATGAATAACACCTGTGGAATTGTTGGGATTTTAGCCACTGCTGGTAGACCCGTATGACCGTACGCTTCCATATACCTGCAGATTCAGCTGCTTCCTTCACACTATGGTCTTTTTCACCCCCAAATGCAGTCACTCCTTTTAGCCAATCATTAACATCTGCTTTGGAGCCATTTTCCACACATGGAACGAGACATTCACAGCACTGTACCACCTCTTCTCAGTCTATGGATCCTGTCACTCACACCCCACAGGTATTTATAGCCCCTTGTGCAGTGCCATCTGCAGGAGCCTGAAGTTACTACCACCTTAAACATGCAAGGTGACTATTTTTCTGTCCTGTACATATATACACTTTAGTTTTTTTTTGTTTTTTTGATTTTGTGCTTATAAATGTGAGTGATAAAGTATGTGTTAATAAGCATAAGCGAAGTACAGTAACTCAGTAAGGAAAAAGTGATCAGACACCACAAATTAAGTTCAATTTGGGTTCAATTTATGTCCCATTACCTTTTTACAAGCAATAAAGTGTAGTTTGTATGTAGTTATGTATGTAAACTATGTGGTTAGTACTAGTTACACGTTCACCCTGTCAAGTCCTGAGTGCTGCTTACTTAATTTAATTAAGTTAATTAAAATGCTGCTTAATTTTGCAAAATTATGCAAAATTTGCAACCCTGTTACCTGTTTTTCAAACCTTCAGTTATTTCAGATGAAAATGAGCTTAAAAAGCTTAACGCAAAGATTTTAATATAATAACAATTCCTTATCTTTACCTTCTGCTCTAGGATGCGCCATTTATATGTTCTTTTACTGCACTGATGTGATCTTAAAGGGGAGTATAATATCTATGTCCAATCCTGTTATTCACCTCAGTCTTGTTACCTAGGTTTCAACTTATTAATAGCTCATATAGTATATGATTTGACAGCCTGAGGTGGGCGAATAACACATTCTGAAGGTTAAGCTCTTACTTTATATTAATACATCTGACAAAAATACATTTATAAAATGAATTTTTCTGGCATTTCCCTAGTTGACAAGGGTCCGTCTGGTGGAGCCCAAGTTTCAAAACCCTACATCCCTTTTTAAATGGTTTCAGGTCAGGGGATTGGGTAGGCCATGCACCTTTACCTATTTTTTGGAAGCCGGTTTTGAGTTATTGTGGCTGTATGTTTGGTGTCGTTGTCTTGTTGAAATATCCATCTTCCCCCTCTTTCTTGCCCGATGAGATTGAATTCTTGTCCGATATGTCCCGGTCCATCACTTCACTTGTGTTTCCTTTGATGGATGCCCCAGTATTGTTTGCACAGAAGCAGCAAACCTTCTTTCTCCAGACGTGATGAGCTGTATTGGTGCCACTGAATTCGATTTTTGTGTCATCCGAGCAGAGTACATTGTTCCGAGACTGTTTTTTCCGAGACTTCTCTTTCAGCAGAGAAGTGCAGTGCAGTTCATTACTTATTGTTCTTTATGTAACTGCTGAACCTGCTGATTTCAAGGCACCCTGCACGTCTTTTCAAGTGACTGCTGGCTTCTTTCTTATTGTGGTTATCGGTATTTAAATCTTGAGTGAACGCACCCGACGGCGGTTACTTGCGGTTCCATGAACTTTCTATTTGCATATTATTGAACATTTTGGTTTTTATTTTTGCAGCATTAATATGGGGTAGGGGGTTTGCAGTGGTGGGAATGGCTGCAGCAGAGCACATGGTAAAGAGACCTTACATGAGATCGAGATTCTTTTCAAGCCTTTTGTGCTTTGTAATTTGCCCTGCTCAGATCCAGATAGCACCGAGAGATGTGTATTATCTGTAACAGTATACGGTATGGATGTTTCCAGCTTGTTTACGCCAAGAGCTAATATAATAACAAAATCATAAGCATGTGCCAGTCAAACTCATCATTACATTGTGGTGTTTCATGTAAAAATGATTCAGTGGGTTATTTCTATTGGCACTATCACAGGATGTTCAGCGTTACACTAGCACTGATACTGTGGTATATATTTATATTTTTAGGAGCTTTTTAGATTAAATTCTGACATATAAATATATTTTTACTCTAAGTGTAAGACTAGAGCTATATGCCAAACGTGTCTGACATTAGGCCACTGTTTTGTACTGTCTTGTCCATCAGAGACACCTCATATATGGAATGGCAGCTGGTGAGGGTGTGTATTGCAGTGGGGCAGGATGGCCTGTAGAACCACAGGGTTTCTTGGAATATGTGAAAGCAGACATCACATTTCACAATGTCTTAGACAAAGACACAACGATAAGTAATAAGTGGGGGGTAAAAAAGCAACATAAAGTGTCTTAGTAAGCTGCTGAGCCACCACCAGCCACCACAGTAGCTTTGGTACACATTTGCATAGATTCGACAAGTTTCTGGATCCTTACTGGAGGGACGGAACACAATTCCTCCAAAAGATATTCCCTCAATTTTTGTTTTGACAATAGTGGTAGAGAGCAGTGTCCAACACATCAGTCCAAAGGTCCGCAAAGGCCATTGCAGATGATTTGCATAATTTTACACCTGTCTGGAAACATCTGCACTTACGTTTCTCAGCTTATTTGTTTTCCTTTTTTGTCTTGTCATTTGTCTCTACAGGGCAGAAGTCAGAGGCTATCCTTCATTTATTTGATTTCCAGTCAGAATGAATATAACAGCAGCTGTTTCTAGTAATCCACCTTTTATTACAGCTTCCATTCTATTCAGGAAACTTGTTTTCATGAAGGCGCTTATTATAAAATAATAAACTTACCAGTCGTACCTTTACATATCTGTCTTCTCTTTAGATCAGCCGTGGATCTGGAACATCCCCTACACACAGGCCCCAGACACTCATGGGAATATATGGGTCCCATCCTGAAAGCCTTGCAGTGCTGCTGTGGCCCAAAAGCAGGACACGGGAAGAAACTGCTGCTTCTAACTGTATGGACTGACCCTCCTTTTCTCACGTGTAAGCTAGAGGCCTGTAGGCCAGTAAACAAGGTGCTTTGAAAGAAAACTGTATCGAACCTTTTATCCTAATCGTACCTTTAGTTCTTAGTTATTAAAGGGGAATTCCAGCAATGTGTTCTGCATAATGAAATGGTTAATATGTAAAAGTCATTCAGAGTGGTTTGTGTAGTGTACCATTCTAAAGTCAGAATTGTTTAAACCAGACGTCTGAAGTGTTGTTTTTGAATTCCCAGAGGCAGGGAGTGTGTTTACATGCACTTAATAACACGACGACAGCAGAAAATCAGATTTTGTGTGTAATTAATTCAGATAATGGGAAATGGGATTTCTGCTTTGCTGCTGGCCAAGAAACTCAGAGAATAAACATGTGGCGTAACATCATGTCACTTCAACAGAAAAATATGAATATACATCATCTAGGAGTAAAAGAATATTTAAAGCTTTAATTTTGACAAATATGTAGATGGTTTCAGTCTCGCTCCAAAAGTGTTAAAATGCTGCTTACTTATTTCCACTACCGCAGAGTCGGAGTATGGGTGTATACGTGCACGTAGAAAAGCCAGCTCTTTTAATCTGATTACTTGCCCTTAATCGGATCTAAAAAAAATCTGCATGCATGTTTACATGACCACTTGAATAATCAGATACCTACAGAAATCTGATCATGAAAGTGCAAATGAACCTGTTCATTGTTTCATGATAGATTTGAGAAAGTTTTGGCCTAAAAAGTGTTTAGTAAAATTGTTTAATGGTGAGAAATACATGCAAGGTGTTGTATGGCAAAACAGCTCCCAGACAAGGAACTCCCCCCCCCCCTTCTTTCCCTCTTGTTTTACTTTTTTTCCAATATTGCATGTAAAAAGTACATACAAGAAGACATATAAACTTGAGTCTGTCAGTTTCTCTACAATGGGCCACTTCACATCAAACCACTTTAAATGACTGTTGACATATTAACCACTGGGTTATCCAGAAAGGCTAAAAAAATCCCTTTAACGTCATTAGGTAATAAATAAATGGTTGTAAATTGGTCTGTTTTGATATTCTTACTGTAGTGTCGCTCACCTCTTGACTATTAGTAGTATTTGTGTGGCTGAGGCATATGGAGTGCACATGAATTGTGTAATAAAACCTATTTTGAATTGCACGGGTTTCCTGTGGAGTCTTTCAGCAAGATGCAGATAGCAAAGCGGCACCTCTTGAGACCAATTGCTGCTTTCGAGAAAGTGCTGCTTTTTCTGTTTGAAGGACAGCTGCGAGCGTTGAGGCTGGAATAATCACGCTCCAGCTCAAAACTGAACGCTTAGAATTAGCTTGCACCCAGACCCACCAATCATTTCAGATGCCGTTTATTGCAATCATTTCGCTGCAAGTGTACTTTGGGTGTGTTTGCTGTGTAACATAAGAGACCAATCTGTTAGAGGGAGAACAGAGAGGGAAATAAATGACGTGGGGGAACAGAAACATCATCAGCCCTGGGTGTAATTCCCTGCAGTTATAGGTGTCCTGATGACTTTGTGTGGTGGTGATTGGTGCATTGTTTCATGGCACTGTGCCGTCGTCCTAATGTGTACGTCGAGGACTAAATACTGCATAATTGGGGGTTATTGAGTCATCTTATATGGAAATTGGTATGTTCCTTAGCAACGGAGGGAGGTGGGGACCTCACCCTGCATAAATAACGGCATGGTTTCCAATGGGCTATATGGTTTGATCCCGACTTAGACCTGTTTGCTACCTCTCTCCCAAACGAGTACATCTCGGATCTGCATACATTAATAGAAAAAGCAGTTGAGTGCAAGGCACTTGAGGGAGGAATATGAATTATGGATGTCACTCAAAGCCTACATGGACATTTGTGACATTTGTGGATACCATTTTTGGCTTTGACTGAAATTCTGTCTCCCTTCCTAAAAAGGTCATTCGGTATTGATCTCGGAACAGTTTGGTTCTTTCCATCCATTGTCATGAGAGAACAACCGAATGGAGGACACATAACATCTTTTCCAGTGCGTGTGACCTTATGGAAAGGTTACCCAGGTTCAGATTGTTTATTCCTTACACCAACAATTATGTTTTTGCCATGATGCACGCCTGATGCCACTAAAGGGTATCACTAAAACATGAATAAAGTGGTTAATGTATGTTTTCCTTGAAGGTGCTCAAGTAACATCTCATTATGTCATTAACTCCAATGTGCTATGGTAGACACCAAAAATAGCGGTAATCTTGTCAACGTCCAAATATTCATGCACCCACCTGTATGCGTGTGTAGATATGTACGAGTATATATCAGATATCACCCTCAGCCCACAGTTCCCACATCTCTGCTACTCTAGAAATGACATGTATTGAAGGTATTGTCCTCTTAGATGTTCATCAAAGGTAGAAGTATATGAAAGGTCACCTCATTAAACCAATCAGAACAAGTTGTGGGACATAATTCTTTACCATACTAAATGTATATTTTGAATAGGCCGGTGCCGAATGTAGCTTCAGTCAAAACGGACAAGTCTTTTGTGTGCATCGCTGTCTACATTGATTGATTCTTGACAGTTTCAATGGCTGAAAGGAACAAAACAAGAAAACAATCAATCGGCTAAGAACATGTCAGAACAAGTCGCACACTAAGCCCCTCCTGAGAGTTTGTACCAATGAGCCAAATCTTAGGAAGCTAAGCTCCAGAACCTTTCAGAACCAAGGACAGCAGACAGCGGCATCCCAGACCAACCTGAGTTGCGCATTGACTCTGCATATTGACTTGCTTATATGTTTTGCTGCTGTAGCACATTCCTAATGCAACAACGACTGTAACCTGAAATACCAGCTTTAATTCCAGCGTCTGCATTTTCAAGGGTCTATAATTGGCTGCTCAATTGTTTCTTGGTCAGCTGTGTGTGTCGCTGTTTCATTAGTTCATGCTCAAGAGAGCTAACAAAACAACTGCTATTGATTCTAGATGTGCCATTTGCATCTGAGGACTTTTTCCGCAAGGGTATGTCCGTGCCGGTAAAGCAGGCCATCAGGAGGCTGAAAAATGCAAGTAAATCAATCAGAGACAGAGCCAAAACATTAGGACCGTCACATCTGTCTGGAGCAGAGCACAGAAGCACACTGGTGAGCCCAGCAACAGTAAACAACCTGGCAGACCCCCGCACGAAGAATGCTGAGCAGATCATGAATGCAGGCATAGATGTTTCCAAGTCTACCATGAAAACACAAGTGTGGGCTCGAGATGTAAAGCACGGCTAAGCCTTAGGAACAGAAAGTCCAGTTTGCTGCAGAATACATTAAACAGGCTGTAGAGTTCTGCTACAGTCTTATACCCATGAGATCACTGGCCTGTACCAGACTGATGTACTGAGCAAAGACTGGAGAAGATCCAAAGCATACTACATCATCTGTGATACATCTCTGAAATACAAATGCTGGCGTGCTGGCTTAGATGGCCTGTCAGTAGAACCGGCTCACTTTATTAATGAGTTGAATGCTGACAGTAACAAGTTGCAATTATAGAGCGTTTCCTGTCCAAAATAGTATACAGCCAAGCACTAAACAGGCAGCTTTATTTAAGATCATGGTAATTTAGACTGTACACCATTAGACTGACAGTAACATGACGTGCATTCAGTTTACTGTCTATTGTGGTACCGGATAAACAAGACACAGGCGGACAGCACGACAACAATAATCAGACTGAATTAGTAACATACAAGGGACAGGGACACATAAGACATATTTTACAGTACATACAGGACTGTGCACAAGTCAAGAGTCATAACAACCATGGTAGATCACCACACCTGCCACAGACAGATAAACAGCACTTAAAGAGGGAGGGGAAAAAATCAGGCTCCACTCTTGCTTCAGATCCGAAAACATCCGCAGGTGTTTCTGTCCATCCTCCCACTGTGGGAGGACGATTCAGTGCGGTGGATATGTAGGACACCGAAACTGGACATCTGAGATATGGAGTAGGTAGTAAGTGCTTATAAGTCTAAACTTGTAATTATTACTTTTGTAATTGCAACAAACTTCCCATCTTCTAAGACTGAACTTTTCACTTTCTTTGAAAAACTGAAAGCAGGGAGAGTTGAGAATGGCTGTAAAGTGTTTATATATGGTATATACAGTGATGCTCTCCATGAGCCTTCCTGTTAGTGCCAGCACCATTGGCAGACGGCTGCACAACCCAGGACTACATGCAACCTGACCGCTGTGACAACAGCCCTTAACACCACGTCAGTGTCACCAAATACTACAATGGTGTCGTGCCAAACCGCCATGGAGTGACTCAGAATGGCAGCGGGTCATCTCCAGCTTTTGTCTCGGAGGAGACGACCAACGAATCCGTGTGTGGAGGCACCCGTGTGGTCAGCGCCAAGATGGACAGTTTGTTGTCACGTGTCACACGTCCAGAAGGCCTGGTGTAACTCCACCTCCACCCCTACCGCACAATCTGCAGGAACTGTGTGAGAACATTGAAGCTGCATGGGATGGATCATCACAGGACACCCTTAGGAACCTCTGCAACTCCATGCTGAGACATCTGGCATGTTGCATTAGCAAGCACGGTGGCCCGACGCCATACTGAGAGACACTACTTCTGTATGTGTAGCTCAATAAATATTACCCATATCTAAATTTATCATCATTTATTGTTCCTGGTAATCTTCCTTCCCAATAGCACTGCAATCTGAGTGTATATGTTATATTTAGCTATCTGACACGCCACTGGCCAAATAAGAACATATTTGTTCTTATTATTATTTTAGGGAGCCTGAACACCACAGCCCCCCCCCCCCCCCCCCCCTATGTTATGGACCCCAATGTATTTAAACCTCACTTATCGGTGCCATGGTTTCTGTGTGCAGAAGTGCATTATTAAGCATGCAGTGCAGCAATGCCCACATACAATAACACTACAATTACTGTGATCTCATGAAACTGCTATGACAGACCTGTCATTTCTATATGGTTCACCCAGTATAGATCTAAATACCCTGTAATTGCATAAAGATTCTGCACTATAATTATAACCATAAGCATATGTATTTTTATTTCCTGTGTGCCAAAGCATACAGCAACAGCAATGTAAATGCAGCAGTAGTATAAAATGAATGAATTTGTATCTAAATATCTTTGGGGGAAATATGTGTAGTGAAATATATATAGCGAGGAAAAAGATATATATATATATATATAAAACAAGGACATGCTTGTTTTTCTTATCAGCTATTCACCTTTTCAGTCTGGGCAAGCTTCAGCTTATAATAAAAACCCTTCCATTCTTTGGGAATGCTATTAATTGCATTCCTTAAACGCCCACAGCAGTAATGATACTTGGTTCTAAAGGGCTTTTTAAATTCCTATACTTGCCAAGCAGGTCCGTGATTCATGCATTTCTTATTTTAACCCTGCTTTCCCGGATACTTGACATTTCTAGCACAACAGAAATTGGTGAGGCAGCATCTGTTGGTCAGTCATTAGTAATGCCCTTAAGTGAAGAATGAAATGCCTCTTTGTCACTGTGCAGGGAATAGCATGGAAACCCTGATGCCGAGACTCACTAAGGCCATGTAACCGTATTAGGGTGGAATGTGTATTGTGTCTGCTGATGCTTCTTGTGCACACTTGAAATTACTGACTTGACTGGAAATATGTTTTAATGCTTCCGCATCATTTAGTCTATGAATTGTAAACAAAGCCATTCAGAGTAATCTGATGTGAAATTTACCAGCTTGGATGTTCCTCACAGTGGTGGAGATGGTCACAAGTAAAGCCATAGTCAAAGCCAACGTTAATGATTGGCTAAAAGGAGTGACTGCATTTGGGTGTGCCACAGACCATAGTGTGAAGGAAGTAGCTGAATCTGCAGGTGTATGGGAGCGTACGGCCATACGGGTCTACCAGCAGTGGCTAAAATCCCAGTCTACAGGAAATTCTCCTCAGAATTGTGCCAGGGAAGGCATCCACCAGATCTGGCCCAACTGCACAATTTTTTGATGTAAGAGTGTCTGAACATTGATGCGGCCCACATCCAGAAACTCGTCCAGTCCATGCCACATCCAGTCACAGCTGTTATTGGTGCTCATGGAAGTATTACACACTGTTAGCTACGTTTCAGTCACAGGTGACTCATTTTTGTCCAGTGAACTTATTTTCTGAGGTTTTATATGTAAACTGAAAAAAGTGGGTACTATTTTCCTCCCAGCATGCAGTTCACCATTACGTATAAGGCATCAAGCAATGTATTCAGAAGCATATCATGTAAGTACTCTCTGTGACATAGCTTTGAGAGGTGTGAAATGCTTCAGATGTCTGTTTCCTATCTGAAGAGTCCTGACTCTGTAAGCTTCTGTAAAATCACATGATTTACATCAAACTGCCCTGAATAACTTTGTTTGCATCTTACTGATTGGGCTAAACATCACTGGAATTCCGGGTGTTATAGGTTACTTCTTACTCACGCACCACTTCATGAAAGCATCAGCGAAGGGGCCATGGTGAACCTTATGTTGGAGGACTGACCAGAGTCATATCATCTACGGGTTTAGTCAGGTGCACAGTGGGTTGTTGACACAGCCATTAGTGTATAGAATATAGAATAAAGAGAAGATAACACAACCTGCTGATAAGCTAGTATCACTCACCCATATCTCCAACACCGGTCTGCCGAATTTGACCTGCTTTGTCCTTAACCGTAATCACTGAATGTGCAGTGGTGTCGGCAATAAAGAGGACATGTCAAATCAACAAAGAGCATCTTATAGTCTAGCACTGACCCCACAATGACCCCAGTGAGAGCAGCAAGGACTAACAATTTTGCATGTAGTTGAACATTCTTATCTTCATATATTGCTTTTGTGCTTGTTTTGCTATCCAGTGTGGACCAGAGAAGGATGGGTTCCCCTCCTGAATCTTGGTTCCCCTCGAGGTTTCTTCCTCTGAGGGAGTTCTTCCTTGCCACTGTCGCCCCTAGGCTCGCTCATTGGATCCAGATTTTCTGTAAAGCTGCTTTGTGACAACATCTAACATCTCTAAAAGATGCAATATTCACAAACCTTGACTTAAATTGACAACCTTCTGTATGCAACTAGCTGTGTGCCACAGAAAAAGAGCAAGACCAGGTATGACCAGGCCCATTGGTGGACTGGGGGCCCTAAGTGACTTGCCTATAACAAGAAACGGAACAGACTCTGAACACTTCTGTAATCTGTTGTGTTTTTGTACTCTATGCATTTGTTGTCTGTACAGGACTTACAGGTAATCAGCTGTGTTTGCTTTTTAAGTTTATAATAGGGATACACCGAATGTTTGGCAACTGAAGTTATTCGGCCAAAAATGGCAAAAAAAATACTTTCAGTGTTCAGCTGAATTTAAAAGAAGTTAAAATTAAAAGTTAAAAGACCGAATAATTTATACCGAACAATGACGTTTTTAATGATGCTGTATTAATGAGTATTATTCAGTTTCAAGTGTTCGAACCAAACTGATCTCCAGAAAGAGTAAATAACAGAACAGAGCCGTTAAAAACCACCTTCGGCCAAATGTTTCATTTTGTTTGGTTTCGGCTTCGATCAAAAAAATTCATTTCTGTGCATCCCTATTATACAATTTTGTTTGCAGCGTTGCAGTTACAACCCATTGTTGACAATTACAGCTTCCAGACATCTATAGTATGAAAGTATATATTTTTTTGTTAGTTTGTTTTTTATATGTTGCATAACAAACACAAAGATGTCTGATTACTTGTTTCAGCCGAATGTAAATTACAGGTCTTTTCAATTGTAGTAAAGCAGGTTCCCATATGAACAGCCTCCCTTAAAGGGGAATTCCACCAATTTGTCTAATTGGCATGAGTCATTGGTTGAGGTGTAAACAAAGTCATTCAGAGTGGTATGCTGTGAAATGGGTCATTTGTAGAGAAATACCGACAATCTCTAAGATGACGAAACCGGTCAAATTCATATTCCAAACAGTGGGCAACACACCCCCAGAACATTGTGGTGTCTGCCCTCATGTCAGCTGTTTACTTACCAGTCTAGAAAAAATGTTGCTCAAGAGTTCAGCATCAAACTTCCTCCCTTTACTCTCCAAGAGCGTCTCCAGGGGTGGAACACAGCACCAATGTTAACCCTGGGTCTGCTTTTTTTGTTGTTGGCTTGTTTGTCGTCATAATGGTCTCTTGCTAGGAGCTTCAGCCATCATTGTGTTTACTCTACATTTCATTGGCTACCTGCCCTTAAATGATCTAACCAGGAGCAGAACCAGTGTAACCAATGTTACATTTGAAATGTCTTGCAAATCTTACAAATTGCATCTTTAACCATTTAATTGTGCAAAACATTTGACATTTCGGTGGAGTTCCCCTTTAGAACCCAACGCAAGACAGGTATTAGAATAAGAACTCAGTGGCCTTTTTGTTTCCCACCTGTATTCAGATCAACTCCGCCTCCGCGCTAGGATTGGCTGTCACTTCTGCTGTTGCTTGGCAAGGACTGGCTAATAGCTCCTAATGAGGAAGAACATCTGGCCAATCCCAGCACAGAACACCATTAGCCAATCCGCACTCAGGGGGCGGAGCTTGTCTGAATACGGGTGGGGAAAGAAGGACGAAGCTGTGAAAGTTTCTGGAGAGCGAGAGAGAGAGCGGAGCCGCGGCTGCTTCACCACATCAGCTCAGCTCAGTTCATCTGTGCTTTCAGGCAGACGGGAGGACTTCAGGCTGAAGCGATGAGCGCTAATGGATGTTTCCATCACAGGTGAGAGAACAGATGCATGATTGCGAGTGAGGCTTATGCACACTGTACCTGCTAAATATAGACATAGTCAGGTACACATAGTGGGTATGAGCTCAATACATGACTTTCTGTTACTGTTATGTGCTAATCAAATCAACAGGTATGCATGAAGTACAGGTATGCATGCCTGTTATTAATAAGCCTATCTATAGCATATATCTGCTACAATCTGTTACAATTATGCAGAGTCTATGAGCTCAACGTGTGCCTGTGTCTGCTGTACAGAGGCATGTTAGACATATGCACAGTCTATGTGTGCTGAACTTAGACAAAGATCATATCTGCTAAATGTATACACTGCATAAATGAACTAAACACATGTTTATTATTACTACACATGATGTATAATGTGCTAGATATATGCATGGTCGTTATATGTGTGTGCTAAAATTGTACATATACCTTATATATGAAAAACATTACTTACATTTTATTTGAGCTAGTCGTATGTATTTTGTGTATAGGCATATGGATTTTCTCTGTGTGCTAAACAAATGCGCGGCCAATACCTTCAATACATGTGCATGACTTATATGAGCTAGACACATCTTTATTATTGCTGGACACTGTATAATCTGTATATGCTCAATATGTATGGAAGCTAGACATGTGCCTAGTCTCCAAGTGCTGATAAACATTGTGGGCAGTCTGTATGAACTAAACATGTTCATATCCTATGAGTACTAACATTCTCCATGCATGTACCTTATATTTGATAAACAATGAGTACATATGAGCTAGACATATGCATTTTCTATATAGGTATATTTCCATATAGGCATATATACATTTTCTCTGTGTGCTACATAAATGCGCAGCCAATGTCTTCTATACATATGCATGGCTTATATGAGCTGTAGTCTGTATATGCTAAATATGTATGGAAGCTAGACATGTGCCTAGTCTCCAAGTGCTGATAAACACTGTGGGCAGTCTGTATGAACTAAACATGTGCATATCCTATATGTACTAACATAGTCCATACATATACCTTATATTTGATAAACAATATGTACAGTCTATATGAGCTACACACATGCTGTGTCTATATTGACATATGCATTTTCTTTGTGTGCTAAACATATGCGCAACCAGTGCCTTCTAAACATGTGCACAGCTTATATGACAGCTTATAAACACATCTCTATTATTGCTAGACACTGCGTTTAGTCTGTATGTGCTGAACATGTATGGAAGCTAGACATGTGCCTAGTCCGCAAGTGCTGATAAACATTATGGACAGTCTGTATGGGCTAAACATATACATATCCTATGAATACCAACATAGTCCATCTATACACGCTAACTGCATGGCTATTTTCACTACACATATTCATATACACTGCACATATGCATGCCTTCATAAGCTAAACATGCCACCCAGTGTATGCACTGACATGCCTAGGGAGATCTCATTTGCAAAAGCACCATGTGACCCTGATGTGTTTCCTTCTCTGTAAAAAAAAGGAGAAGGTTTTATCACACGTGAAGACCACCAGTGATGGCTAGTGCGCTCAGCTGTAGGATGTGGACCCCCCCGCTGTGTCCTGCCACGGCTGGGACATGATGGCATGCCGAGGCGCAGGCTGCTCGGGCTTTGCCCCTGTGAGCCAAGACACGGCAAGGTTCGCCATGCTGGCACTACTCATCCTTCTGTATCTTCTGTGCGGCGCCGCCGTCTTCTCCGCCCTGGAGCACCCCAAGGAGAAGCAGGCCAAGGCCCGGTGGATGCAGAGGTTCGAGCACTTCAGCCAGAAGCACAACCTGAGCCGGAGCGACCTGGAGAACTTCCTCAGGCACTACGAGGAGGCCAGCATGGCCGGGGTACGGGTGGACGGACTCAAAGCTCGATGGGACTTCGCAGGAGCGTTGTACTTTGTGGGTACCGTGGTGTCCACTATTGGTAAGAGAACGTCTGGAAAGCCAGGTGTGACACTGGGGTCATTGCTGTCAGTGTAGGCTGGAGCTTATAGTGTAATGGGACCAGTGGCCCCTTTGTTGGCCCCCCTCATATCACTACATAGGCAATTTTACACCCATGACTAATGACTGGCTATGGGGACTTAATAAGATACTTAGCTATTAGTCTACATTAGAGCAGGAACTGCGTAGCAACAGTGAGTAAGCAAGCGAATTACATTGTCATTTTCTTATTTATTGAAGGCAGTTTTCACATGGGGCGGGGGGGCGGGCAAAATGCTTTTGTACCAAGGCCCATAGGACTTTACGCCACTGATGTGTGTAATTTGGCAAGCGAGAGGGAAGCTTTTGTTGTCTTGCACGTGTGGATGTGGCCGGAACTATTGGAAAACAGGATTGATTTAACAATGATAGCAGCTTTTTCATCAAGACAGAGTAGCCGGCTGGCCTCTGCTAACAAAATAAGGCTGACATGATCTGAGAACATGATCTACTTCACCAACCGGACATCACGAATGCTGGAGTTTCCTTCATGTCTGAAGCCAAACGATTCTGCACACATCCAACTTCACAACTAATGGCTTCACAGCAAAATCCCCAGCTGTGAATGAACACTTACCAGGGGCTCAACACTGTTTGTGTTAAATTAGCACTGTGGATACCGACGCATTCTTCTCTGCCCGAAGCCTTATATGTACTACAAGTTTTTCATAAGCCGACCCGTTTTTTTTTCTGCCTCAATAGAGAGGCCCTGTTTTAATTATTAATAATCAGTTTATGGCCTGTGTGGCGTCAGCATACGGGAACAGAACACTGTGTACAGAATATATACAGTACACTTTTTCTCAGGCTGCGGTAGATAAAGTGATTTCACTGGTTGAAGAAGGAAGAGAATAATCAGTGCTGACGCAGATTTCCATGTGGCTAAGCAAGCAACGTTGCGGTGATATTTTTATACCCAAGCACCCAACATATAGTGTTTAAAGGGCGCATATCCTGAATTATTCTTCTCCTTCTCTCTTATTGTTTTCCCTTTGAGGTCCCTTTGGTGGTGTGCACCAAAACAGTCATAATTCATTCTCACATGATCGTTTTTCAACCTTTATTTCCCCCTTAGAATAATTGTTGCACCGATACTGATAAGGCACTTCAGTGCAGTACCAGTATCGGCGATGGGGATACTGATACCTATGACCGACACCACAAAGCAATTTCTGATGTGTTAATGCATGCATGCGCGACTGTAGACAGAACCTAAAAATGTTGGTAGTGTGGGATGACAAGCAAAAATGCTCATCTTTAATGGCTGCATTTGGTGGGTAAAACATGCTAACCGGAGCTGCTTACCCGAATGACTGAGCTAGGCTTCTTTCAGTAATCGCTCATTGGTCACTTAGAGTCTGAGTTAATGTTAGTCCAGATTGTTTTTGAGGGAGCGAAAGGATTCACCGGGGGGTCTGGTGTCTCAACTAAGCCAGAAAACCGCTGGAGGTTGCTGCTGCTGACAGCGTGAGCTATGGTGATATTTACTAAACTCCAGCAGAGTCTGATGCTTGCAGATGCTTGGAGCGCGAGTGAATGAGACACATGTATGAGACAAATGACTTGAGAAATTTGGCTGTGAAAAATCATTCAGCTCAGTTTTTGCCACCAGAGAAGCTGCTGGGTGCTCTAAGTACACACCACAGGTTTATCTACACACTGTTTAGTTTTATATTTGCTTAAGCTGATAAACATGGCTCTCATTGTTCCCAGCACTGACCATGAGTGCTGATCTTGAGGTGGAGTGCTGACCACGGTGCCTCCACACACGGATTTGGTGGTCATCTCCACCAAACTCCATGACAGTCTGGCACGACACCATTGCAGTCCTTGTTGACATTGATGTGGTGTTAAGGGCAGTCATCATATCGGTCTGCGTGCATGTAGTCCTGCGTCATGCAGCCATCTGCCAATGGTGCTGGCACTAACAGGATGACTCATGGAGGGCATCACTGCTCGCTGAATGTCCGCAATCGTGGCTGTTGGGTCAGTCCGGTACAGCGATAAGGCTCATCCTTGCTTATGTTACATGCGCAGCCAAGCATGAAACTTGAATCATTTGCATGTCTCAAGATGCCAAACCTACCCACCAAGTTTAATTCCTGTCTGCTGATTCCTTCTGGGTGCAACTATTCTTTTGATGATGAGTATATATGTATTTACAGAGTTAGAGAATTGTTCAGAGTGATAGGAGCCCCACATCCGAAGCATCAAAGTTTTTACATGAAATGCTTATGAGTACATTACTTGATGCCTTATACTTAGTGGTGAAGTGCATGCTGGGAAAAAAGCAGTACCCAAGAAAACGATTTACATATAAAAACTCAACTACATATAGAAGCTCACCGGACAAAAAATTAGTCACCTGTGACTGAAACGTACCTAATAGCGTGTAACACCTCCACAAGCATGAACAACAGATGTGATTGGATTTGACATGTACTGGACACGTTTCTGGATGTAGGCCACAACAATGTTCAGACACTCTTGCATCAAAGAATTGTTCTGTTTGGCCATATAGTTTTCCAACACGAGGTTCACCATGGCCCTTTCGCTGATGCCTTCATGAGGTGGTGAGTAAGAAGTAACCTATCAACACCCAAAATTCCAGCAATGTTTACCATATAGTGCAATCGTTAGAATGCAGTCATGGTTTGATGTAAAATTTTCAGTCGGCTTTGGAGTTGGATTGTTCAGAGTGATAGGAACCAGACGTCTGAAGCATCTCATGGCTCTCAAAGCCTCGTCACAGAAAGTTCTTACATGAAATGCCTGCACAAATAACACCCAAATTAAAACTCCTACAGTTGGGCCAGATTTTTCATTAACATCTGCTTTGGAGCCATTTTCCACACATGGAACAAGACATTCACTGCACTGTACCACCTCTTCTCCATCTATAAACCCAGTCACTCACACCCCACAGGTATTTATAGCCCCTTCATCCTGGTGAGGCGCCATCTGCAGGAGCTTGAAGTTTCTACCACCTTAAACACTCAACTAATTTTTTGTCCAGAGAGCTTTTGTATATGTAGTTGTATAAATATTAGGACCTAAAGACTTAGACAGAGGTATCAGTATTCGATATCTGTCTGTATTTATGGATCGGGTAGCAGAATCAGATGGGAAAAAGTGGTATTGGTACATACTTAGAATTAAACAGACTGTTTGTGTTACTGTGTAAATGCCCTCTGACCTGACTGCCCTGTGATGTGCATCGTTCAAAGAGCAATCTAGGCCAACACGCTACTTATAACTTCAACATGAATGGGCGGGACTAAACTGCTCTTCAGATTTATGTAAATGTGTTCATGACATCACAAAAACTTAGTCCATGTATCTACTGGGGAGTGAACCGTATGGTTTGAAACATATTTAATTTCTATATTCAAATAAAAAGCATATAAATTCTTCTATGATATGGAACATTGATGGACTACTAACACTCTTTCTCTTCTCACATCTCACAGGCTTTGGAATGACCACACCTGCCACGGCTGGCGGGAAAATCTTCCTGATCTTTTATGGGCTAATCGGCTGTGCAGCCACTATCTTGTTCTTCAACCTGTTCCTGGAGAGAATCATAACCGTGCTGGCCTTTGTGCTCAAGTCCTGCCATGAGGTCCAACACCGGCGGAAAGGAGTGCTACCTCATGACGGCGGCGGGCAAGGCCCGAGAGACACGAGGCAGCGTGGGGAAGACAGCCTAGCAGGATGGAAGCCGTCGGTCTACTGCGTGATGCTGATCCTCTGCGTGGCAGCCGTAATCATATCCTGCTGTGCCTCGGCCATGTACTCGTCCATGGAAGGATGGGAATACTTGGACTCTCTGTACTTCTGCTTTGTAGCCTTCAGCACCATTGGCTTTGGAGACATGGTCAGTGGTCAGCGGACCACCTACCACAGTCAGACCCTCTACAGCCTGGGGAATTTCTTTTTCATCTTGTTGGGTGCTTGCTGCATTTACTCGCTCTTCAACGTCATCTCTATCGTCATCAAGCAGGTCCTCAACTGGCTTCTGAAGAAGCTGGAGATACCCTGCCGTCACTGCCCAGGAAGGTCCTTGCGGCCAGGGAGAAACGCAGTGGTGCCGGGACACTTCCGGACACGGGTCCGCAACATCTCCATAGATACGGATGCAGTGAACGAGAGTGAAACCGATGGGCGGAGGATGTCCGGGGAGATGATCTCCATGAGGGACTTCTTGGCTGCCAATAAGGTCAACTTGGCCATCATGCAGAAGCAGCTGTCCGAGACAGCCAACGGCCATCCGCGGCCATCTGGCTCCGCTAACCGGCACAATGAATTCTCTGGTGGAGTCGGAGCTCTGGGCATCATGAACAACAGGCTGGCTGAGACCAGCGTGGACAGATAAATCTGACTGCACAATGAAACTGGGGCTCTATTGAACTGTCCACACTACAGATATAACTGTTTTAGGGCCTTTAGTGATTTATCTGCCTTCCGTTCCTGGAGCTGTACAGCACTGTAGCTACAAAACAAACATCCATTGCTGCTCCGAATGTGGTACAGAAGCTCAGGTGTGGTTGTTCTAGAAGCTTTGCTGCATCAGTCTGTTTCTACTTAAAGCACATCTATAGTTGGGATCAGCTTATCGCTCTGAAATGAGCAGGAGGAAACACAGTGTGCCTCAGTTCCACTGAAAAAGTCTGCTTGCTATCAGTTTGATGCCCGTGATTATCGGAAAGCCTGCAGTTCCTCTCTAGAATTACTTGAAATAATTGAGGTGAGCTTAACTCCACAAGCCATCGTCCTGTACTGCGACTTGGAGCTTCTGTCTTTATTAATTCGTTCTCATGCATCTCCATCTACTTTGATGCCATCTGCCACTATTTTGATGGAGCATTAGGCCTTTGAAACAGGTGAATGATCTTGGGAAATCTGGCAAGCACTCCTGTGGTGCCATTTGCATTTCGCCGTAACCCACTGTCCTTTGAAATCAGCAAATTTGAAAATATCTATGGGAAGTTAGACCTCCCCATACATTTACATTCATTTCCTGACGATAGTAATGTATAATCTAGATGCTGCTGAATGACTAGTGGCTGTGCAGTGCTGTGCAAAAGTCAGAGGCCACCCTTTGGTGAGTACTACCCGGTCAAAATGGCCATTAAGTACGAGCACTTATCTGAGGAGATTAGTTCTAAGGTAATCCACTCGCACAAGGAAGCAGGATGTCATGAGTGGAAAATGAGTGGACACACTAAATACCGAGAGGATGTTGATATTATGTTTAGTTGTTGAAGCTTCTGTGTAGTTTTCAGTGCATTTAGAGATTCTGGAGAATGATTGTTGATGTTTGAACGCAGCACCAAAATGAATACACCCCGTCTTCTGAAGCTCCACGCGCCAAATTTATGGACACGCATTGCCAAGGTGAACGACACTGGACTGGCAGACTTGTTTTTATTAGATCCTCCTGGTCATAAAACCCTTTGCAAACCGTGATGTGACATTAGAGTGAATAGCCACACAGTGAGTAATGTACCCAACATTAACTTAGCTTGTGGGTTAGCAAACAGTCGCTACAGTTCCTGCTCCAGCTGCTATCACAAACATTAGCAAACAGGACAAAACAATACTGACCCACTGTTTCTGTGAAACAGCAAATTATAATGTTACCCACCTGTCCAGCAGAAACAGAGCATCATCTTTGAAATGTTTATCTCTTCCTCCTTAAATGGTGCAGCAGTTAAGTTATAATCAGGTGTCTCAGCTTCTTGTTTGGATTTTCCCCATTCCTTCTTAAACTATGCCGCAGTTAGTTTATAAACAGGTACCTCAGCTTTTTGTTTGAATTCTCCCGTTCCACCTTAAATGGTGCAGTGGTTAGGCTATAATCAGGTGCTTCAGATTCTTGTTGGGTTTTTCCCCATTCTCCCTTTAATAATGCAGCAGTAAGGCTATAATCAGATACCTTAGCTTTTTGTTTGAATTCTCCCGTTCCACCTTAAATGGTGCAGTGATTAGGCTATAATCAGGTGCTTCAGCTTTTTGTTGGGTTTTTCCCGTTCTACGTTTAATCATGCAGCAGTTATGCTATAATCAGGCACCGCAGCTTTTTTGTTAGAATTTTCTCATTCCACCTCAAATGGTGCAGCAGTTAGGCTATAATCAGGTACTTCAGCTTTTTATTAGAATTTTTCCATTCCACCTTAAGTGGTGCGGCAGTTAGGCTATAATCAGGCACCTCAGCTTCTTGTTTGGATTTTCTCATTCCACCTTAAATTATCCAGCAGTTAGGCTATTATCAGATGCCATAGCTTCTTGTCCAGATTTTCCCATTCCACCTTAAATTATACAGCAATTAGACTATCATCAGGTGCCATTCTTATTAGAATTGTCCCGTTGTACCTCAAACGGTGCTGCAGTTGCATGAGGCTAGGTGAAACAGGAAGATTCAAACAAGAAGCAGGTGAATAGGAACCCAATTTCAGCCTCACCTCCCTGAGGTCTCCCCACCGTTGAAACGCCTCGCTGACACGACTCTGTCCTTCTAGGCCATCTTTCCTTCTTGACAGTGTGCAAGCATCTCCCCTTCTCTCGTCCTTTGCAAGCCTCCTGTTACTGATTGGCTGGACAAGTGTTGTGAGGTTCAACCCGAGCCACTTTGTTTATTTCCTGTTTACAGATTCAGGGTTGGACCAACACCGGAGCAGACAGCTAACGGACCGTGAGGAGATATCCAGTGAATCTGACTTGCGAATGAGGCTAATGTATTTAACTTTGACTGTTTTGACTGGGAATGGAATAAATGAAGGGTGGTCTCTGGCTTTTGCACAGCGCTGTCTCTTCTGAAGTATAAATTCCCCCGTGCCTAAGTTTCTGGTCAGGTGTCACAGGTATTATACAGATGGAAACAGAAGCAAGCGAGTTATGGATCAATGACGGGCAAAGCTGAATGTATATGATGCAGGACATCAGAAGAAAGTACTATTTTTCAGCACTTTGTTTTAGGAGAATTGGTTAATTAATACTGAGAGAAGTCATATGTGTAGCTGCATGATGAATTAAAGTCTATTTTCCCGGTTCTGCTGTACATTGTCTATTCATGATTATGGATCAGAATTTTTTATATGCTCATTTTTTTACTGCCAGCTTGAATTACAGCAGCATCTTCCTTCACAAGAAAGCAGCACGTAAATGTGAACCTGAGCTGAACTGCATGTCTGAGTGTGCACTTTATTTCCTCACTGAGGTGAATGCTCATGTCTATGAGGATGCAGTGCCCCCTGTGGTTACACTAGTGTCATTGCATGGCCTCTGTTTCCTTGTATTGCATGGATTGCTCAGTTGCATTAAAGCCCATTAAAATGGGCTGCAGAAAATTAATAGGTCTCCAGAGCCCACATTGAAACATGACTGGATGCTGAATCAGTGTTATTTGGGTTCCAAAGACATCAGTTGGTTTAAGTAGCCAGACAGCAGGATAAAGCACTTTTACTCAGTGTGTGAAATAGCCCCCCCCATGTTGACTGGCTACACCTGCATTAGCGGACCGCTCACTCGCCGTAGCAGCATCGATGCTAGCTTTAGTGGCAGAAATGCTATTTTCTACACAGTCGAGTCACATTATTATGACCAGTGTAACCACCGTGTGCAGCACGGACAGCAGCTAGACGGGTTGGGAGTGACTCAGTAAGGTTCTGGTAGGTTGTCACAGGTATCTGGAGCCATAGTGACTGAAGGCATCCCACAACTGCTGGAGGATGAATGGGGGAGGATCCATAGAGTAAACACGACAATCAAGGTGGTCCCACAGAAGCTCAGTTGGGTTCAAATCTGGGGAATTAGGCAGCCAGGGAAGTGCTTGGAAGTCTTGGTCATGTTCTTTCAACTAGTGTTGGAAATTTCTAGCCATGTGACATGTGGCATTGTCTTGCTGGAAGATCCCATCCGCCCCAGGGAAGGCAATCAGCAGGTATTGCCCCTTTTACTCATGACAGCAACAAGGGATATGTGTGCAGACAACCTATGGCACATCTTATATACCCACCAAGCCAGCTCACAACAAGTGACTTCCTTCATGAGTTACTTGCTGCTGCCGTCATTGAAAGTAGGAAGTGGTCATAATAATGTGACTGGTCTGTGTAGTTTGGTAGGTCTTCTGCACATTAACTGGGATCTCCTCTCCTTTTACCAATATGTCACGGCATATTGTGAAGTGAGGTATCCTGGACATAGTTCCAGTTGTGAGACTAACTTGGTGAATCTGTCTGCCACAGCGCCACCCTGAGGCAGACCAGTGCTGCAGCTCTAGACAGAAGTTCACAGATTGGTGGGTGAAGTAGCTAAACAATAACCACATAACGTCACAACAAGTTGATTGTCAAGGACTCCTCAGAATTTTGATTTTGAGACATCCAGGTTAGCCCCTGGACCCCCACACCCTCCCAGGGCCCACTGTATGTCTCACCCTGCTTTTACTCCTTGTTTTAAAGTAGTGGCTCTCACGGCTTCACAGTGCGCTAGAACAATGCAAAAATAGCCGGCACAGATGGATTATGTAATAGCTGGTTTAAATAGCCAGGTCATTCCTTAGAGAGCAGGTACAGATTTCACTTTTTGAGGAATGGCTTGTTTCGTCTCCTATCATCCTTGTTTACTCTGGTGTTTTGGCGTGGCCTGCTTCCGTAGAGTCCTTCACATTAGGGTTATATTAGATCTCCGCAGAATTTCAGGGCCACTGAATCCAGACTGGATTGCATGCATTCAGGTTACCATATGCCAAGCCTTTCGTATTATAGCTTAAACATTTTCCTTGTTCCCATCACCAGATTCAGATTGGCCATGAAGAGTTTCAGTACTGAAAATTCAGGACCGCTTTAGAATAAGACTTCCTTTATAAAGGGCTTATACATGTTTACTAATTAGGTCATAAACTCCTTAAAAGCACTAATAGTGAACCCAGATTCTCTTTTGGCTGTTAAAGCTCAGACTCTGATGTTTACTGATCTCATCATTTCTCCTCTCCATCAGTCGGCATTAAACCAGTTAGCTTCTATACAATTTTCATATTCATCAGACAGAGCAGCTCATGTTTGCCCTTACCTTTATCAAAGTGTTATAAATGTTTATTAATACTTTATAACATGTTTATTACTATGTAATAAACTCATCTTAATCCATTCATAAATCCTTAGTAAGGGTAGTCTAGTGGTGCCAAAATCTCTCCCAGTGCCTCCTCTCTTTACTGTACATGAGGAGAATATGTGTATCCACCAGAGGGTGCCACTGTCCCTCCTGCAGCTATTCATCCATATTTACTGCTAAAACTAAAATTTGTAGTTTTATGTAATTAGATTTATTAGACAAGAGGAAAAAATAAACCTTTGTGGTCCTAGTACTAGTTACTAGAGGTGGGCTATATGGCAAAATGCCATAATGTCACAATATTTCTGGAGGTTTTTCATGATACACAATGTTTCATGATATTTATGTTTCCTGATATCTGATAAGTTAGATCAGACAAAGAAATGCCACATTTGAATACTATCAAAAACTATGAGTTCAATTATTTGTATTCAACTGGTGATATGCACAGTATGCTCAGAAAAGAATATGGTGACATAATGTGATATAATGTTTCACCAAAAAAGCAAGATACACTGCCGTGTCCATTTTATCAGCTCCACTTACCATATTGGGACACTCTGTAGTTCTACAGGTACAGACTGTAGTCCATCTGTTTCTCTGTATACTTTATTACCCTGTTCTTCAATGGTCAGGACCCCCACAGGACCACCACAGAACAGGTATTAGTTGGATGGATGCAGAGTAGGGCTGCAACAAACAATTTTTTTGGAAGTTAATAGTTGATTATTCGGATTAAGAATGATAGCTCTTATGTAGCTATCGGCTTTTAAATGTAGCATGGGGTGTTTTATGCCTTTGCCAACTAACAGTGAAGACAATAAAGACGAACACCTTCTTCAAATATTCCTTGTTTGAATGAACGTTCTTGCTAATATAAAAGACAGATAAAACTCAAATTTCTATTCCCGTCAAGATTTAAACCAGGGATGTGCAAAGTCGCAGCAATAACATATAACACAACTAAATGAGTTTTCCCCTTAATAAGGTAAATAAAATAATTAGTCTTGAACAGCTAGGCGTTTTAAATGTTAACAGTGCATTTATCTGTGTTTTGTGCCTTCTGCTGTCTGTCTACACTCACAGGCCTTTGTTGAAATGAAGGAAATTACGTCACTGACTAATTGACTATGAAATGAGTAAAAGAATCAGCTATTAAATTAGCCAACTAACCAACTATACAATCAGTCAACTAATCAGCTGTTAAACTGATAACTAACGACTGTTAAATCAGTCAACTAACCGACTATTAAATTATCAAACTAACCAACTATTAAATTAGCCAACTAACCGACTATGCAATCAGCCAACTAATGACTATTAAATAGATAACTAACGACTATTAAATCAGCCAACGAATCGACTATTAAATAGATAACTAACGACTATTAAATCAGCCAACGAATCGACTATTAAATTAGCCTACTAACTGACTATTAAATCATCGAACTAACCGACTATTAAATTAGCCACTAATGACTATTAAATCAGCCGACTAATCTACTATTAAATCATCAGACTAACAACTATTAAATTAGCCAACTAACGACTATTAATCAGTCAACTAACTGACGATTAAATTAGCCAACTAATGATATTAATTCATCAAACTAACCAAGTATTAAATTAGCCAACTAACGACTATTAATCAGTCAACTAACTGACGATTAAATTAGCCAACTAACCAAGTATTAAATTAGCCAACTAATGATATTAATTCATCAAACTAACCGAGTATTAAATTAGCCAACTTACTGACTATTAAATCAGTCAGCTAATTGACTATTTAATGAGCGAACTAGTCGGCTATTAAATAAGCCAAACGAATCAACTATTGAATTAGTCAACTAATGGACTATTAAAATAGCAGGTTTAGCTGTCAGTTTTAGAGGACTAAGTTGACTAATGGTTGCAGCCCTATGATACAGTAATAGTCTTTATACTTTCACTTAACATGAATAATGTCTCTGTACTGTGTGCACTTGAGCTCCACGCAGAACTGCAGAGGAGCTTCTCTATACAGTCAGCCTTTGTTGGGATACAGCTGTGGGCTGCATGCTTTGTGGATTTTCAAAATAAGTTGAAAATCTCTACACAGAACACTGCTGATGAATTTAAAGAGTCCATATCATGGAAAACTGGAAAGGGGTCTGAAGTAACATGTAAACACAAAGACGGCCGTAAGCGTGACCGCAGTTCAGATGTGATTAAATGCAGATGCTGTTTGACTTTCACTCAAATATGGTTTTAGCTCTTTTAATAGCAGTTTTAATAGAGTCGGATTCTGTTGCCCATACTTTCCCTTTAGTATAATGCCCCTGCACTTTTCCACCTCTGAGAACTTGAGCTCTACACAGAACTGCAGTGGAACTTTTTACTACATTCGGCACACAGTCGTACGCAAAGGCTTGGGTGGCCTCGGTCCAATTATATGTTTTTTGTTGTTTAAATAAGTGTAAATAAGAGAACGCACCCCCTATTGGGATCACACCTCCACACATTTGAATGCATAGTTGCTGTTTATTTGCTGAATTTAACAGATTGCTAAAAATACCACTGTGCAAAAGTCACAGTACATCTTCTTCACGTCTTACATCAACTCAGAAACCGTGCACTAAGAATTAGCAGCAAAATGCCACATTTCAAGGGCAATCTGTTCAAACGCCTACGTAATTCAATGCTTTACAAAGTGATCCAGAGAGGTTTGGTGTGAAATGCTCAGTTCTAGAGAAGTCTGCCAAGTCAGAACTGTTCTCAGTGGTGGTGATGGGAACCAGACGTCTGAAATGTTTAACCCCTCTAAAAGCTTCCTCAGTGAAAGTTATTATGTGAAATTCAGGTGTGCATGAAGACTAAGCCTGGTGTCTGAAAATTTGACTTATGATAATGAATGTTGAACTTCTAAAGGTCAAAAGCTGCCTTAAACTTTAAAGCTAAATCAAACTGGAATTCCTATTTACTTCCACTCATGACTTTAGGTCTAAGGTTAGACCTAAAGTCCCTTATTAACATGGGTTCTTCTCAATTGTCTCAACTGTCTCAATTATTGGTTTCAAGCTACTTATTTAGGTTAAAGGAAGCACTGACAGATTGTTACAAGCACAGCTCGTCTTCCCCATTGGCTTTTTTGCATATTTTTTGCATATTGTTTTATTCACCCTCTTTGTGTTGTTTCTCCTATCCTTGAGTTTGAGTTACCCCAGCTGAAGTGACCAGGGCTAAAAATTATTTGAATTGTGTGTGAATTGATTTAGATTCTTTTAGGTGTTTATAATCATGTTCAGGAGTCAAAAAAATGCTGTTTATTCAAAGAGTACTCAAAAAGGATAAAAGTAATTGAAAAAAGAAGATAAAAGGGTAACAACGATAACTGATTACTGATGCCAAAGCATCAATAATACATGAGAAAACAAATATAATTGAATTAAAGTACAATCAAAATAACAGAGCAATTTCTGATATATTGAACTCAATCAATCATTCCACATAAACCCAGGGCTCTCTGTCCTTAACCAATCGGAGTTGGTTGATGGGATGCCTAAATTAATCATCAGGGCCTATATGTGTTAATAGTCAGGGTTCCCTTCAAGTGTGTTCTCTGTAGAGAATGTATGAACTTATTCCCCATTTAAAATCAACCAAACCTGTACGATACAAACCAGAGGTGTTGACACTTTCACATATGACTGTTGGAACTGAAGTCTGTTAGGGTGCTGTTCCGCTATTTTGGGGATTCCTTTGATCTATAATAAAACCGTGATGCTCAGAAGTAAGAGGTGTGAGCAACGCAGTCCAGATGCCTTCTGTCACCAACAGCACATCACAAGATAGGAATTAGTAATTCATTTTGAAGGTCTAACTGGAATTACAATATTTACATGAGAGATTAACATTGATTTATTCCAAACTGTATTCCAAAGACTAACGTACATCACATAAAACATCATATTGGCCATTGTCCTACACTGTCAAATGCATTTGATACACAACACATACGCTCATCGTCTCCACAAAGACAAAAGCAGGACTCGTCACTGAAGATGACCCGCTGTTATTCTGAGTCACTCCACGACAGTTTGGCACGACACCATTGCAGTCTTTGGTGATGTTGACGTAGTGTTAAGGGCAGTCGTCGTAACAGTCTGTGTGCATGTAGTCCTGTGTCATGCAGCCGTCTGCCAATGGTGCTGCACTAACAGGATGACTCATGGAGGGCATCACTGCTCACTGAATGTCCACAATCGTGGCTTTTGGGTCAGTCAGGTACAGTGATAAGGCCCATCCTTGCTTACATCACACACGCAGCTGAGTGTGAATCTTGAATCATTTGCATGTCTCACGATGCCAAACCTACCCACCAAGTTTCATTCCTGTGGGTTGATTTCTTCTTATTTTCCAAATGTGTCACGATCTCTTTAGTTACAGGGGAATTCCACCAAATTTTCTGAATAACCCAGTCCTTGAGATGTAAGCGAAGTCATTCAGAGTGGTTTGGTGTGAAATGGTTCATTTGTAGTGATACTTACAGACTTCTTCAGGTGTTCTTTATCATGGTGGTGAAGGGAACCAGGGGTCATCATGTCTACAACACAAATATAGACATTTTAGTTATTGTACAAAACCACCAGTGAACCTACATATGGGTTTTAAATGGAAAGTTAATGAGGATTAACATTTAAAAAATTTAGTTTTCTTCGGGGACTATTTTTTTTTTGCCTCACAACACCCTGTATGTATCCCTCCGCCATGGATAGAGTGAAATAAATCTATTAAAATACATTTGTAAGCCCAAACTTTATCACAATCACAAACTATCATGAAACAATGTCTCAGACATCAGGCAGCATATTCAAAACCACTTCATGTCATACCTGTCCGTGAGGGAACTTTTAGAGGTGGACGTCTGGTTCCACCACTGTGAGCAACACTGACTCTGCAAGTCTCTCTAGGATGGAGCACTTCACACCAAACCCCTTGAGATGACTTGCATCTCAACCTTCTCATTAGTGCAGGCATTGTGAAAACTCAGTGGAGTTCCCCTTTAAGTACATGTAACCAAGAGTAAAGAGGACAGCTCTGATCACTCATATGGACCCATCACCACAGGACACACCTGTACTCAGGTAAAACAGCAGCAGCTTGGCTTTTTGTCACCACTTACTTAGACTTACATTTAGGGTTTATGATTTAGGATTTAGGATTATTTTAGCTGTTTCTGTTTCTGTTATGCTATGTTCCCTATTATATTATGCAATTTATATATGCATATGTATATGTGTATACATGTGTAATCAAACCTCATTTGCGTTATTGAACTTTTTTTTTAAACTAATGAATGATAAAAAATTACCTACATCTTGCATAGTTGTTATCCCCAACAATATTGAAGCATTAACTCGACAAACTTTAAAAACACTGATATATATAAACATTTATTAAATACATTTCGATATTTACATTTTATCAAATGATCATTTTGTTCTTTCGTAGCAAAAGGAAGTCTGTAAATTATGCTACATTTTTTTCTGCAGTACAGTCTTCTGCAAACAGTGGATGATGATGAAGGTGTGACATCTCTCCACTGGATTTGTAGTTTTCAGTCCTCCGGAGCTCCGTTTACCTCCCCGTTAGGCGGCAGCCGCGGGAACTACAACTCCCATGATGCCGCGCATGGCCGACTGCTCCTATCAACATGGCTTCTGTCAGTCGCACAAAGGCGAACCCTTTCTGCTCGAAAAATGCGGTGTGATTGAGGAGGGAGAGAGAGAGAGCGAGCCGGGGAGGGGGTTTCGGAAAATGTCTGCTGCGTGTTTGGAGACGGGGCACCCGAGGAGACACTTGCAGTAGGAGCGATCTGTTATTAATCCATTTAAATGGTGTGGCGGACGGAGGCCCAGCACTTCCAGAAGAAGGTAAGTCTGCATGAACAGCAGATTTCGGACCAGCCTATGTGTAGCTGTGTGGTTCTTCTTGCAGCCGAGAAGGGAAAATAGACGTCCGTACCTGCGAATCTCCGTGCTGCTCCATGATCCAGTGAAGATGGATCAGATAACATCATTAACATCATGCATAGGAAAGCTGAGCTGAGCCTGCAAGATAACATCATATTGGTTCAGCCGCTAATGAGTTGCTGCAATCACTGCTATTCTTGTATACTGTATTGTTAGGATTCTGCTGCAGCTGCTGCTGTTGTTGGTGCTGCTTCTGCATCCCATGCTGAAGTCCTTCCTCTAGGTGTGAATGGCTGAAGCCCTGCACCTCTACAACTCTACACCTTATCACTCCACAGCATGCTTCATACTGATCCTCCTTCCCTTTAAGAGACCAACAGCCGAGATATAACAGCTTGTGGCTGTAGGCACCCCTTCAGTCATCGATCCCTGAAGTTTATAAAAGGTGCTTGAATTCCAACAGTGGAAGATGTTGTACACAGAGATTTGATGACTTGGCTGCTTGCTGGGGGTCTCAACTTTTGATACAGATTTACTTAAGCAAGTGGTTCACCAACAAATACGATCACATGTCAGTCAAGATAGAGCAGATATGCGAAAGTATCCGGACGGAATTCTGCCTCTTTTGAAGTGCATCCATTGCTGACGCGGGCGTTCTGTTACACACTGTATAGTCTCCATAGAAAGGCAATAGAGTAGGATGCTGGATGTTCAATGCGAAGCGCTGGCTGGGGGGTATAAATCCCCCTGGCACTGGCCTGTGGAGCAGTGCAACTGCGCTCTCTGGAGTGATGGGACGAAGTTGGAGTGATCCAGAACGCATCATCCAGCGTCAGCCGCTGTCCTCACTAATGCTCTTGTTGATGAATGCAGTCAAATCCTCACAGCAGTGTTCCAACTTCAAGCCGTCCCAAAAGAGTCGAGGCTATTACTGCACACTTTGGATGAGAAACTTCTAGTTAGGTGCCTCATAAAATTTGCTACTTCATTTTTTTTTTTTGCACGAGGCTGATACTGTATAAGAGAGTTAGTGATGATGGTTTTGGGTGAGGTGGGCTGTGTTCAGCAGATCAGATTTGTTTCTCTGGTCAGATCTTTTGACACGAATGTCCACACTGTTATCGGTAAGTGATCAGATTGGATTTCTGTGTCCTGACATCAGCAGTCTATCTGCATGAGCTGCTGTGGTAATGATGTAGGTGTCAGTAACTACCACAGTGATGACGTGGCTTTCATATGCGAAAGCAGGAGAGATGGAGGTCTCTCTTGAATCTTGAAAAGTGGTTTGAAACGTGGTTTGTATCCAGTTTCGTGTGGTTTTCCACTGTCCAGGCTGGGGCTGAACAATCTGGGCAAAATATCTAATTGCAATTATTTTGACCAGTGCTGATTTAAATTGCGATATTTTCTATGAATTGAAATCCAGGCCTTTTTTAGGCCAGGACGTGTAGTTTATCCACTTTTGTCTGGTTTGAGGTTTGAACATAGCCAGCTAACATGCTTGATTGCCAGTCAGTTATGGTTGTCTTCATGCTCACTGCAACTGGGTTGTTCTTATTGCTCTAACTCATCTACAGGTGCTTCACAAGCTCCATGATGCTAGGTTAAGTCTTTCTACTGAAAGTTAAAGAAGCATAGTTGATAATGTAGGCTGTTATAAAAACTGCAGCTCTTTTTCAATATAAAAGCGATTCATCTTTCAGTCCTAGTCCAGGCTATCAAAATCAGTCTGGACACAGTCTGGACATGCCAGAAATCAGATTGGGGCTGTCAATCTGACCAAAGCCATAGACTCCCATTACATGCAGCTCCAGTGCAAAACTAAAGAAGAACAAACTTCAGACTGTGTTGGGTGTAAAGTGGTGCTCTTTTGGTGGACTTTACTTTTAATACTAATGTTAATCAGTGATGCACTTAGTGCCCATTGTATTGAGTCTATTGTTGCCATTGTTATGATAGTATAGAGTACTATAGTATTATAAAAGTGCTCTCTAGAAATTAAGCCATTAAATTCCCAGGATTATTACACATTATGATGCTTTAGTAATTCAGTAACTACACTTCAGCTGAACTACAATGCAAACTGGTTGACTTATTCCAGTTATATAAGTGTATATAGAAGTATGTCATTAATATTGAAATTTTGGGACCTATTTTATTATTAGTTTTTTCCCCTTGGAGTGTTGTAGCCTTTTGTGCATGTAAAATGTGTGCAAAGTTATAAAGCCCAAGCTACACGCCAGGGTAAGAAACTCTCTCCCACAGAAACAACTTCTCTCGGCTCCCTGAAACAGCTCGTTAGAATTCCAGTCTTTATTTCTCTGTTACAAGGTGATGTCATCACGTAACACAGTCCTTATTGCCTGCCTACCGGCAAGCTTGGCACACCCTCACACAACACACAGAGAGCTAAAACAGTAAAAACTGATCCCTCTGAAAAGTCCTGCTCCAGTCCAGCTTGCGACGGTGAATCTACCAGCTTGTACTATCAGTTCTACTGGACTTTCAGGATCGGACTCTGGCTCAAACTGATACAGAAGCACCGGTGCCATTGTAAGACCAGCCACAGCAGTGTGGGGGGGCGGGGCTTGTAGTAGGATGCTGCTTTGGCAGTTGACCAGTCACAACAGAGTGGTCAAGCCGAACAATCAGAGCATGCTGGGCTCAATGGGAGGCGGGGCTTAAGCACATAGGAGCTCTAACAGAGCTGTTTAGACAGAAGGTGAATCCAGATGTACAGTATGGGAACACTACTGTGTATAATCTGTTCTAATAGACCCCAAAAATACAACTATGAAGGCTGAAAATAAGCATAATGGGTCCCCTTTAATCAGTCATAGTCGGCTAGTCTGGTGGTTCTTTTACAGGGGGTCTGCCTCTATATAAGATGCATGAAATGTGCAGCTGCAGGGTGTGCATACTGCAGGAGCGTTTTGTTGGGCAACTCTGCCAGGAATGAACCCTTTTACCCCGAACAAGCCAACATAGTTTGTGGTACATCGTAACAATGTGACATTTTTCCTGTAGGGTCATGTACTTACACGCACTGTGCTGCCGAGTTCTGTAGGTTTATTATTATTTTTGCCAAATTGCAATATGCGATGGTGGCGAACACTCCCAGACACTTCTTTGTAGAGATGAGGTGCTTGGGTGAGCAGAAACATTTTTCTGCTGACCAGATATTTAGACAGAAAACTGACCTGTGCTGGTTTCGGAGAATAAAGGAAGCGTAAACGCTCACAATCTCTCACTCAACATACACTGTAAGATCAGCTTTTATGCCACTGACTCGAGAGCAGTTGCAAACCATTTAGCTGTTTTATATTCTAGCGCAGTGCTTAAGCGCGTTCCGTTGCGAATTTCCTGATGCATGTACGTTTGGGGATTCGTGCCGAGCGTCTTTGAAGTGGAATTCTGACTTTTCTTCAAAAATTTTAGCATAATTTTCTCCCTGTGTA